>JAGPOW010000268.1:3371658-3392560 GCA_030014935.1 Caiman crocodilus | reverse complement strand
CAGCCGGCACTTGACATCCAGGAGGATCTTGTATTCATGGTTCTGCCTCTCCATGTCACACCGGAGCTCAGCCAGCTGCTCCTCCACGCTGGTGATCAGGTCCTGGATCTGCGCCAGCTGGGAGCCATAGCGGGCTTCTGTGTCAGCCAAGGTCCCTTCCAGGGCGGCTTTCTGAGACAGGAGAGCAGAAGGAAAGGAATTCAGGGAGAGGGAAAAATAAAGGGTCACTCATCTCTCTGCTTGCCCGTGAGGAGTCAGTGCCACATACCATGCTAAGCTGGGACTGCAGCTCAATCTCCAGCCCCTGGATGGTGCGCCGGAGCTCTATGATCTCACTCTTGCCACTCTGAAGCTGTTCTGTGTTGATGGCAACTTCTTTGTTTAGTTCTTCCGTCTGGAATAAGGGAGGACAAGGCCATTACTGCACTGGTTACAGCAAGTAAATCTTGGCTACCAGCCAGGTGTGTCATGGAGTCACTGTTCCCCATGTAACCAATACATACCTGCTTGAAGAACCACTGCTCAGCCTCTCTGCGGTTCTCGTCGGCCAGGTGCTCGTACTGCTCACGCATTTCAGCCAGGATCTTGGTCAGGTCAACTCCTGGAGCAGCATCCATCTCTACAGTGATATCTCCACTGACCTGGCTACGTAGGGCATTCATTTCCTATGACAAAGCCAACCCATTATGTTCATCCATATCATAATGGTACAGTGTTCCTGCAGCCCATCTAAGGAGGCCCTTCCCATTGTCAAAATCTTAGCTTTGCCAGGAAGAGACCTTATGTTTGTTTAGCAACTGGCACAGTGGGGATCTCATCCTAACTAGGGCCTCTGTCATTGCCACTAATCAGGTCATAACAAGAGCCCATCTGAAGAAATCTGCATTTCGTGGTTTCATTTTACTTAGTTCAGAAAAGCACAAATAATAAAGAGAGCACAAGTGACTTCCTGCCCATGAAGCAAAATTCTGATCCCACGCACAGCTCTAGTGCTAGCCTCTGAAATATGAAGGAGTAAATGAGTCTTACCTGGGGCCACAGAGGGTATGTAGCTGTAAAGTATGAATTATTCCCTGCTGCCTTATCCCTGAAAGTTCTTTTGCTGCAGCCCCAGGCTTCAGAACAAGTCCTGCTGCTTGGGCCTAACCTAGTTTCCATTGCCTCTTAGCTACCATTCAGAGGCTCTGCTCTTGTGCTTAGCGTTGCCCTTACCTCTTCGTGGTTCTTCTTGAGGTAAGCCAGCTCTTCACTGAAGTTCTCAAGCTGCATCTCCAGGTCAGCTTTGGCCAAGGTCAGCTCATCCAGGACTCTACGCAAGCCATTGATGTCACCCTCAACACTCATACGCAGGGCTTGCTCCGTCTCAAACCTTGAAACACAAAATAGATTAAGAAACAGACATGACAAGCCATCCAGTCACTGTCAGTGAGTCTCCTTTGATTGCCACCCCCTTTGGTCCATATTACCACCATCCTTCCCATGTCTTAACACCCATAGTGGTAGGTAATCCAGCAAGTGAGGTGCACTAGCCAATTGATAAAACAGCACTAGTGCTGACCAGGTATTTGGAAAGACCAATAACTTCATTTGGTATACTGGGAACCTGTACCACATTTAACTAACAGATTTACACTTCACCATCAATATGTACCTCCCCCTGGCTAAATTAATTGAAGCACCATTGCCCTCCACCTGTCTGTTTTGGGCATCATTCAAAATAGATCAGCTCCTTTTTGCGATATAAATACAATTTAAAAATTCTACTGAAAACACAACATTTCTCAAACTCCTAAAGAGATTCATTCACTTATTTGCTGTTTCAGCTTTTGTTGTTATTGTTCTCATTATGTCAAAGCGTCCTCAGGACCAATGAAAACTGATAAGAAACTCCCTCTTTCCCAGTCACTGTTCATGTATGCTGGCCAAGAAACTTTAATTGCACCATTCTCATCTTGGACAGTAGCTTCCTTGTTTCCACTCCAAAGGCAGAGTGGAACTTACTTGGTCCTGAAGTCATCAGCTGTCAGCCTGGCATTGTCAATCTGCAAGACGAGGTTGGCATTGTCGACAGTGGCAGAACGGATCTGGAGACAAAAAGACATGACAGCCAGTGAAAAAAGAGTCTGAAGAGCTCCTCTTGTTGCTGAGAGGTACAAGCTAAGATTTGTGATTAAGGAAGGGTCTGGGGCATCACTGGATGACTTCTACAAAGGGAAACACCTACTTGTACAATGGAGAAATGAGCTGTGTCTAAGTTAAAATGAAGTGAGCGAGCTGTGTCAGACTGCCCCATGTCTCTCTTTCCAAATTACCCATAAGCATAAATAATGTCTCCTAAGATGTGCATGGAATAATAAGAATATTCCATCTCATGCTTCAGGGTACATGCTGGACACACACAGTTCAAGAAAGAATCCCCCTTCTCCCCACATACAGAATGAAATAGTTCTCAAACAGTTACTGGTGAGGGGGAGACCACCTAAACTTTGATGCACTACATGGAGGTGACTGTCGCAGGCAGAACTGGAAGACCATTGCTATGGTTGTGGTTTGGCAAAGCCTGTTCCTGCTTGCTCTTTAATGATCTCATTCAAATTCACTTATGGGAAGGAAGCAAGAAGTGGAATGGAGTGTACTGGGAGGATGCTCACAGTAGCTGATGTTTGTAATGCATGCTCAGCTACATGTAACATACCCTGGATGTCCAGTGAGAAGCAAGACAGGCTGTGAGAGAAGAACTGAAATGTGGAGCCATACAAAGGGCTTGAAAATAGGCAACAGGCATTCTTTGACAGCTCCCCTGCATCCTTGAGCGCCTCCACATGAAACAACAAATCCCATCTCTGTGCAGAGACGCTTGATCCTGCTGGTCCCTTCCAGGCCACTTACTCTCTAATGTCCATCATGCCCTTGGGCAGAATTCTGTTTACCTTAAGTGTATCTAAACAGCACATTTCTCACAGTTTTCTCCAGCTTTCTGGATGAGTGCTCTAACCACTCAGCTGTAAGGGGTAAAACATAAAAGGATTCCCCTCCTCATCCTTCTCTTTCCTCCCCTTTTTCCATCTCTTATGGTCCCTTTTCACATCACTTATACTCAGGCACACCTGTACATAGCTGCATACCTGTACCCAGCCAGTGCATGGCCCATTGACCACGCTCAGTCTACACACATGCTTGCTTGTTCACAGTGCAAGGAATACTGAATTGCTCCCCACATGTAAGCAAAAAGAAGGCCACTTGCATGGCTAAAAAACTGCCAGTTAAACACAAGAGGGGAAATAGAATACAGACCCCTAGGTTTACTAACAATCACTTGTAAGTGAAAAATGAAAAGAGCGGGAGGAAGAAAATCAACCTGCTCAAGTTGACAACACAGGAAACCAAATCAGCAGGGAGACAATCTGCTCCCAAAAGCCTAGGATTGAGATAATAGAAAAAGGTAGGCAACATGCTTGTCATTATTTGATTCCCTCCATAGATTTTCAAGTCCCAAAACTCAGCCTAGGACTGACAAAGCCAAAGCAACTGACAACAAATTGCAAATGGCTTGACTGTATACATGCAGTCACACTAGGCCCATCATGGTTGGTATACAGCTACAATCTTCACCTATTAATTAATTTTCCATAGACTCAGCAAAATCAAATGCATTATCAATATGAACTAATATCCATAAAACTCTCCTGCTGCATTACTGCCTCTCATGTTTCTTACATGCACCTTTTTGGAGGAACATAATAAATGAGGTTGTCAAAGCACTAAGTCCACATTCTTCATATTTTCAAATACAGGCTTATGAGACCTTTTGCTCTCACTTGATTTTCAGCTGCAAGGTACGCAGGTGCTTTGCAGTACCCTTGTGGTCACCTTAATAGCAACTTAGACCAGAAATGTCCTACTTCAGCCATACCTTATTCCTCAGATCCTCGATGGTCCTGTAATATGGGCTGTAGTCACGGTCTGGACCTGGGCCTTGCTTCTTATACCACTCCCTGATCTTAATCTCCAGCTCACTGTTGGCCCGCTCCAGAGTGCGCACCTTGTCCAGGTAGGCAGCCAGGCGGTCATTCAGGTTCTGCATGATTTCCTTCTCCCCAGCAGGGAGAATGCCATCGCCACTGCCAAATCTGCCGCCAAAGCCTCCACCTGAGCCACCACCAAAGCCACCACCAAGTCCACCAACAAATCCACCACCAAAGCTGCCACCACCGAAGCTGCCACCACTGAAGCTGCCACCACCGAAGCTGCCACCACCAAAGCCTCCTCCCACACTGCTACAGTAGCTCCCTCCGTAGCCACCACCCAGACCACCGCCAAAGCCAGAGACCATTCGAGAGGAGGAGATCGAGTAGCCACCTGATCCTCCATGGATAGTCGGAGCTCTGTAGGCACCTCCACTGAGACGCACTGAGGACCCTCGGCTGGAACCACCACCAAAGCCACCCAGCCCCTTGAGGGAGGTCGAAGAGGAATATTGTCCGATGCTGGTAGTCATGATGAAGGGTAATAAAGGATCTAGAGCATAAGAGAGGCACCCAGCTCAGTTGTGAAAGAAGCAGAGCACTCACTTCACCTGACTTGGAGCTCCCTTTATAGCCAGAAGTAGGGGGCGTTGCTATTGCCACATCCCTGTGTCTCTCTTACATTCCCCAGGCTTTTCATCACCCTGAAATCTGAGCCAATTTCCAGCATGGCTTTTTGTCTCTCTTCTTGATCATTTTGTCACATTCCACTACAAATGCTTTGCCTGAGAAAAGGGTGTGTCCTTATGTTTCTTTTTCATTTCCAAACAGTTGGGTGTGACTTAGAAGAGAAGGCAATTATTGCTCAGAGCTACGCTTTAACTTGACACTGTTACACCAGAGACATGAAGACATTCAGTCTCCACCTAGCGCAGTCTCCGAACCCTCCATTGTGACTCTGAGTTGCATGTGAAAATCTTAAATCATGAACTTACTCACAAATCTGTTTATTAGCTTTGGCATGGGAGTCCGGAGCCGGTAAAAAGGTGCTGACTCAAGCTCTGTATGGCACATGTCCTTTATTTGCAGCTCATCCAAAGTCACTTGGAGTCCACTGGCATCTTTCCAGCCGGGATCTCTCTCAGAAAAACAAGTACAGACCTAGCAGTCAGAGTATGAATTAATCTCAGCCATATTTGACAAGGATCCTGTAACTCCACACAGAGCCTCACTGGTCATTTCTACTTAAGTATCAATCTTAGATAAGGGGCTAGAATTAGAGAAGGGCTTGGAACTTCAATCTCTTTCCAAGGCATGGGATTATTGTTCAGGTGTGGGAAATGTAGTGTATTTCCAAGGTTGTTACTGGAGAAGGGCCATATTTGCCCATGGGATGAACTATGGGAAATAAGTAGTAAAAATGGAAAGTGGATGGTTTTAATCAAGCAGTGCAAGGCTGAAGGCACATGGGCTGGTGAGGCAATAACACCATAGGAATAGTTGCCTTTGTAATTTGAATCATAGAATCATAGAAAATGAGAGTTGGAAGGGATTTCAAGAGGTCATTTAGTCCAATCCCCTGCTCGAAGCAGGACCATTCCCAACTAGATCATTCCAGCCAAAGCTTTGTCTACCTGGGTCTTAAAAACCTCCAAGGATGAAGATTCCCTCGCCTCTCTGAGTAACCTGCTCCAGTGTTTTACTACCCTCCCCATAAGAAAATTCTTCCTAATATCAAACCTAAACTTCCCTTGCTACAACTTGAGATGGTTGCTTCATGTTCAGTCATCTGTCACCACTGAAAACAGTCTAGTTCTAGCTATTTGGAACCACCCTGCAGGTAGTTAAATGCTGCTATCAAATCCCACCTCAGTCTTCTCTTCTGTAGACTAAATAACCCCAGTTCCCTCAGCCTCTCCTTGTAAGTCATGTCCCCCAGCTCTCTCACTATTTTTGTTGCCCTCCACTGGACTCTCCCCAACTTGTCCACATCCTTTCTATAGCAGGAGTCCCAAAACTGGACACAGTACTCCAGATGTGGCTTCACCAGTCCAGAATACAGCAGTATAACTACTTCCCTCCATCTGCTGGTAACACTCCTACCAATGTAGCCCTGTATGCTGTTAGCCTTCTTGGCAACAAGGGCACACTGCTGGCTCATGTCCATCTTATTGTCCACTGTAACCCCTAGGTCCTTTTCTGCAGAGCTATTGCTTAACCAGTCAGTCCCCAGGCTCTGACAGTGCATGGGATTCTTCCATCCTAAGTGCAGAACTTTGCACTTGTCTTTGTTGAACTTCATGAGATTTCTTTTGGCTCAATCCTTCAATTTGTCTAGGCCACTCTGAACCCTCCCTCCCAGTGTATCTACTACATCCCCCTGGCTTAGTGTCATCCATGAACTTGCTGAGGGTTCAATCCATCCCATCTTCCAGATGGGAATTTGCTGTTAAGAGACTGAGTATAATGATAGAGATGGACCGTTACTGATGTGAAAAAGCAGCAGGAAAACCAGTGTTGTTTCTTTTTCTGACGTGGTTTTATTGCTAAGGAGCTAACTCTATCTTGTAATGTGAAACGGCAGATCACATTCCCAGCCCACTGTCCTAGCAGCTCCAAAGATGGCATATGCTCATTTGGACTAAAAATGCCTGTTGGGTTAGCAAAAGGAAGTGACTGGTGGGAATCAGAAGCACAGCCTGTGTTTGGGGATTCAGGATGAAGTTGTGGTGGCTCTGCAATTGCTTTCTGAATGTATCTAATTGGCTCAGGCTTTGCTGGGATGTTCCTAGAGTCTCAGCTGTTGATAATACATGCTGTATTGTTTCCTTCCTCCAGTGTTCACTGCAGTATGAGTTCCTGACAGAGAAAATAGTTGTACCAGCTCTTCTCACAAATGGATCTCAGAGCACTTTGGAAAGGTAGTGTTGTCCCCATACCACAGATGGGGAACTTGAAGAACAGAGAGGTAAGTGACTTGCTTAAGATTACACAGCAAGCCAGTACCAAAGCCAGGGATAGACCTTCAGTCTCTAGTCACAGTACAAAAATCTATACTGCATTGCCTCAGAAATTATTTGCAATAGATTTTGACTTCTGTCTGGGTGGAGCCCCTTCATTGTCTTCCAGATTAATTTGTTTCTGTCCTCTGGTGAGTTCTCATCCATTCATGCTCCTGGTATTTTCAACCTTTGTGTTGGTAATCAGCCCCTCTTTTGAGCCAAAGATGTTATTACAAAATAAGCTCCCCACTCTAAAATGCAATTTTATTACAAATTATGCTCCCCACTCTAAAATGCAATGCCACCCCTTTGCTCAGATACCTACACAGGCTAAGGTTTGCAGCTGAGATGTTTAAAATGTAGTTAGCTGGCCTATTAGCAGCCCCTGCAGTGGAACCACTCCCATTCATAAACTGAAATCAATACAAAAAACAAGCAAAACTTTGCAACATATATTCATGAAATCTCTAATTCAGGTCCCCTCTTTGTATAGGAGTGCATAGTGACTGTATCTTTGTTTAATGACAGTTACTGCACACAGGTAGGATCTCAACCAGTGAGCTGGACTGAGGGAGAGTAAGCTTTTAATCATTATGTCAACAGCTTGAATCTAACTAGATAGCAACCATCATTCATTTGCATTCACTGCTGCCCATCAGACTCCAGCATAGCTCCTAATAAACACACTGTCAAAAAAGCACCTCCAAAACTGCCTTCCCCCCTCTTGTTAGCAGAGCAGGGTGCCAAAGACCTGAGGAGGCTCTTAACCACTAATCTCCCCTTCCCACACCTGCCAGGTCCCTCAGGTAGTGGTGATTCATGCTAACAAGCAAGTATCAGAGAAACCTCCTTAGCTACAGCTATTCTGTGAGTTAACAAAATACTTCAGTCTCCCAGGCTTTCCACCTTTCACAAGCAATTAACTCCCTTGATAGTCAAAAAAAAAATCATTTAGGGCATAGTATCTGGATCTGTTACAACAATAGGCATGTTGCAGGTATTACCTTTTCCCTTGTATGTTTAGATACAGATCTGCAGCAAGAAAGTACATGATCAAGATCATCCATCTAAAAAATTAGATTATGCAACTCTTCAAAGAATAATGAAATTCTGGGTAGAGTATGGGTTTGAACAGCATAGGGTTATTGTGGTCTGTTAGCATCAGTGGATAATGCTTTTGCTTTTTTTCTTAATGTAATGAAAACATCTAATGAGAAGAAATTGGGAAGGCTGCTGGCAGCTAGATTCCCTGTAACCATGTTCCACAGTAATACATATACCCAGCAGAAACCAAACAATGAAAAAGACACTGGCGGGTTGTTGAAAGGTAAAGGGCATTGTCATGAGCAAACAGCTTCCTTGTTCATTAACAAAGGCTCGTATAATAGCAGGGGAATATATGTAAGAATTTTGCACTCTTCACCTCTTGGGAGCATCACTGCAAAAATATGAGCAACATTGGCCGATCACATACCAAGGTGAGGAGTGAAGCACAGTGCTTTTGTTTCTATCCATGCTATTTAGTCTTTCCCAGGACAGGTCACAACAGCCCTAAAACTCAGCAGCTAAAAAGGAAGTTCCCTAGAATTGTTGACATGACAGATACACTGGAGTGGACCTGTCCACATCAGAAGATTGTTTCGGAACAGGCCTATGTTGTGTAGTCCCCATCTCTGCTGATCAGGGACACAGTACAGGAAACCTCCCTCTTCTGGGAGTCCTGATCAAAACCCAGCCAGTTTGGCATTCAGCAGCATCCTAACAGGTAATTTCTCAGGGTCTGTGTTTTTGATCTTCATATACCTTTATTGGCTCATGGATCCAATCTTCCCCTGCAAATATGATTGCAGGGGAGGGGAAACAAACCAGGACCTGATCCCAGTTAAGAGTGGAACTAGAATGGCAAAGTCCAGTCCTACTTCTGACTTGGAAGGGAAGCAAATCTAGGCCTTAAGCTCTTAACATGTTGCTTCTTTTCTTATTTAAGTTAACAATAAGGAGATGATGAGGGTTAGGTAGTTACCCCTTCCTTGTCTCTTCCAACACCAGTGTTCCCCTGCTTTGATTGCCCACTGGGGACTAGCCTTCTACTAAGCCATAAGCAATACTCCATTCTCTCCTTGGTCTCAGGCAGAGATGGAATTCCCTGACTGGCAGCTTTATTCATTTCTAATTGCACCATTCACTGGGAAAATCCTGTCACTGCAGCACAAGTGTGTGAATGATTCCCAGTGATTCACCAATGAGAGTTCAGATAGTTCATACAGTTGGTTCCTCACCTGTCTGAACGGCCTCCTGCAAAGAGAGAACAAGTACACACAGCAGCAATTATTTGTCTTTGCTTGGGAGGTCTGAGACCTCTCTGGCACCAGACAGCAGATGACACAAGCTGGTCCTATTTAGGCCTGTGTGAGTAAGCAGCTTTTTGATCCAGCTTCAGATCTGGAGAAGCTTCAGATGCCAGGGATCTGATCCAGAGCTCCGGACCAGGTTTCTGCTTCAATCTGGCCAAAGCAGCTCCAAAGCTTTGGAGCCACCTCAGAGATCCGGCCATAGGGTGAAAATGGGGAACCAATGAAATATCTATAACGTTGTTTTTTGTCTGATTTGTATGAAACCTGCGGAGACGGTAGCCTCTGCTGAGAGCATGAAGCCTGCCAAGTTTCAAGATCAGTGCAGGGATTTTGGGGGAACTGTACGCCAAATTCTTGAATGCAAAACTCATGTCACATGTACATGTTACACCACAGGGGGGTGAAAACAGCAGGGGTGGTGGCCCCTGGTGAGGCCACAAAGCCTGCCAAGCTTTAAGTTGAAAGGTGCAAGAGTTTGGGGGGAAATGCACCTCAAGATGCTGACAGGCAAAACTCTTGACACAGATGACCCTGTGTGTGTTAAGGAGCAGTAGGCTGAAAACTGCAGGGGTGGTGGCGACTGCTCAGGCCACAAAGCATGCCACGTTTCAAGGAGATAAATGCAGGGGCTTGGGGGTAGCTGCACCTCAAGCTGCGGACCAGTAAAACTCATGACATGGATGACACTGTGTGTGTTAAGGCGCAGCAGGGTGAAAGCTGCAGGCCTGCTAGGTCCTGCTGTGGCCACAATGCCTGCCAGCTGTTGAGGAGATTGGTGCAGGGGTTTCTGGGGCCGTGCACCCCTAACTGCTGACAGACAAGACTCATACCATGGGTGCTTGTGCAACTGACTGTCTTTGTCTTGGTACAGTTGATTGTCTGTATTCATTATTTCCTCTCCTTAGTCTCTGGTTTTGTAGGTGTTAATTAATGCTAAGTAGTAGCATTTAACTGGTTACATTCAGTAGCAACTGTGTATTGAACTGGTCCCTGCCTGAATCATGATTGATTGGTAACACAGTAGCCTAGCAGCCAGGCCTGCAGTAGTTCCCCCAGCCCCCCAGCCCAACCCCAAGTCAGACACAGTTGCACAAGCACCTATGTCATGAGTTTGTCTGTCAGCAGCCAGAGGTGCAGGGCCCAGAATCCCCCTGCACCAATCTCCTCAACAGCTGGCAGGCTTCGTGGCTGCAGCAGGGGCCACCATCCCTGCAGCTTTCACCCTGCTGCACCTTAACACACGCAGTGTCAGCCATGTCATGAGTTTTGCTTGTCTACAGCTTGAGGCGCAGTTCCCCCCAAACCCCTGGACTGATCTCCTTAAACATAGCAGGCTTCGTGGCCTGAGCAGGGGCCACCACCCCTGCAGTTTTCAGCCCGCTGTGCCTTAACACACACAAGGTCATCTATGTCACGAGTTTTGCCAGTCAGCAGCTTGAGGTGCAGTTCCCCCCAAACTCCTTCACCTATCATCTTGAAACTTGGCAGGCTTTGTGGCCTCACCAGGGGCCACCACCTCTGCTGTTTTCAAATCCTTCCCCGCCCCCCCTGCAGTGTAACACATACACGCAACATGAGTTTTGCTTTCAAGAATTTGAGGTGCAGTTCCCCCTGAGCCCCTCCACCGATCTTCTTGAAACTTAGCAGACCTCATGCTCTCAGCAGAGGCTACAAACTCTGCAAATTTCATCCAAATCAGATGAAAAACAACAAAGTTATTGATATTTCATTGATTTCCCATTATACCTTATGGCTGTATCTCTGAAGCAGCTCCAAAGCTTTCCTGAACCTCTTTGGAAGCTCCAAACTGTTTTGGAAAGCCTAACAAAGCCAGTGCTTTGATCCGGACATGCTGCTTTGGACACCAGATCCAAAGCACATCCGAAACCTCACACAACCCTTGTCCTATTCAGGTGCTTCAGGTCATTTACCTTTGCAGCCATATAATTGCTGTTACATGCCATTCATGCTATAAACTCTTTGGAGAAAGAATGCATCTTAGGCCTGAAATTTCCCATGTCATTCTGCAGAGCCTTCCTTCCAGATGACATGTAGCTCTTGAGGTTTGACAGGGTTCTTTGGATAAATCTGATATCTTTTATTAGAACAACTAAAACAGTTGGAAAAACTGTTCTTGGAAAGCTTTTGGGTACCCAAAAGGGTACCTGAAAAGGTGTTTGTACTTGAAAGCATTCAAAGAAGAATTTTTCCAACTTTTTTAGTTGGTCTGCCTATGTCCTTAGAACAACACTGCTACAACCTATACCTCTGTTCTTGAGGTTTTGCATTTCTCATTTAGGTTCCTTTTCTTACCTTGTCTGAGTGCTCCAGAGCAGAATACAGAACAAGCTGTATACCTTGTTCCACAAAGAAAATTTAAGTGATAAAGCTGCATACTAGTACCCAGGTGCTGTTTATACAGTAGGACTTGTCTTTATCCCTCGGTCCTGACCTGCAGCATCTGCTGCTACTCAACTACCCCCCACACCCAGGGGTGGAGTTTTTGTGAAAAAATAAGGGGTTCTACAGTCACCACCTACCAATGTAATGGTTAAGTGATTTGCAATCTAAGGTTCATAGTCTCAAAAGGCTAGATGGAAACTCAGAAGGTCATCTAATCCAAACCCCTTGCCCTGAGGCTGGATAAAATGTACCTACACCACCCCTGACAGGTGTTTGTCTAACCTGTCCTTACAAACTTCTAGTAATGCAATTTCTGCCTCCTCCCTAAATAGCTTGTCCCAAGGCTTCATAGTTTCATATCTGGTAGGGTTGGAAGGGACCTGAGTAGATCAAGTCCGACCCCCTGCCATGGCACGAAAGAGTACTGGGGTCAAACGACCCCAGCAAGGTGATTACCCAGTCTCCTTTTAAAGACCCCAAGGGTAGGAGCGAGCACCACTTCTCTTGGAAGTTGGTTCCAGATCCTAGCTATCCTGACAGTGAAGTAGTGCTTCCTGCTGTCTAGCCTGAACCTATTCTCAGTCAACTTGTGGCCGTTATTCCTAGTTACTCCTGATAGTGCTCGGGGGAACAGGGACTCTCCCATTCCACACTGGTCCCCCCTGGTAAGTTTAAAAATGGCCACCAGATCCCCTCTCAGCCTTCTCTTGTGGAGGCTGAACAAGTTCAGGTCCCATAGGCTCTCCTTGTAGGGTCTGCCCTGCTGCCCCCTGTTCATGCGAGTGGCCCTCCTCTGGACTCTCTTGATGTTGTCCACATCCCTCCCATCACTCCAAATGCAGCCTGACCAATGTTGCATAGAGGGGGAGGATCACTTCCTTGGACCTGCTCGTGATGCATCTGTGGATTCGTGACAAGGTGTGGTTAGCCTTCCTGACTGCATCCTCACATTGGCGACCTGTGTTCATCTTGGAGTCAGTAATGACTCCAAGATCCTTTTCTGCCTCTGAGCTGATGAGAAGGGAAGTCCCCAGCCTGTAGATATGCTGCTGGTTCTTCCTCCCCAGGTGCAGTATTGCACTTGTCAGTATTGAAACCCATCTTGTTCTCATTCACCCACCTCTGTAACCTGTCCAGATCTAGTTGCAGCTTGTCCCTCCCTTCTAGCATGCCCACCTCTCCCCACATCTTAGTGTCATCTGCGAATTTGAACAAGGTGCTTTTCACCCCGTCATCCAAGTCGCTCATGAAGATGTTGAACAGTGCAGGCCCAAGGACCGAGCCCTGGGGGACCCCACTGCCCACATATCTCCAGGTCGAATAAGACCTGTCCACCATCACTCTCTGGGTGCAGCCCTCCAGCCAATTAGAGACCCATCTAACTGTGTAGGCATCGAGACCATTTCCCTTATAGTTACAATGTTTCCTAAAGCTAACCTACATCGCCCTTGCTGTACACAATGGAAATGGAGTACAGTGGTCATTCCCTTTATAACAATATTTTATATACTGGAGATTTTGTTATCATGCCACTGCTTAGTATTCTCTTTTCTAGACAAAATACATTCCGTTCTTTCAGCCTCCTGGGTTATGCTTTCTAAAGCTCACATCATTCCTGTCACTCCCCTCTGGATGCTCTACAATTCCCCTACATCTTTTTTAAAATGTTAGTGCCAAACAGGGCACAGTACTTCACCGGAAGCCTCACCGTGCTAGCTGAATTTCCGGAATCATTTCCGTCCAGGTCTCCTATACAACACTCGAGAACAACATTCACTTTTTTTATTGAAGGAGCTTCACATTGTTGATGCCCAGTGCACTTCGGATTCACTGTAACCCACAGTATTTCTGGTTAGTATTTTCCATTTGATTTCTGCTCCCCAAGTCAAGACCTTAATTATCTTTGCTGAAGCTCATCTTATTTGGCTTCAGGTAATTTCTCTAATGTATCAGGTTCATTTTGAATTTGAATCCTGTCCTCTAAAGTTCTTGGTTGCATTCATAAATTGTACAGTGTTGCTGCTTCCGTCAGCCAGAACATGCATGGAAATATTGCAAGGCATCAAACTCAGGAAGGGTCCTTATGGCAGTCTCCTCAAGATGTCCTCTCAGACTGAAAGCCGGCCAACAATAAATGCTCTCTTTTTCTCACTAGCTTTATCTTGCCTCCTGAATCCCAATAGCAACATAGGCAGAAATGCCTTGTTACTTACTGTCTACAGGATGGCTACAGTTGCCAGAAGCACTATAGGATTAATTCTCATGGGTGTGCAGTACAAACAGTGCAAGCTCTCTCTGACTATGAGTTGCTTACATTCCCATTTCAGGAAAGATGCAAGAACCTGGATGTAACAAAACAGCAAGGTGCTAGAGACAAGCCCCTTCCTTTCCTGCGCCAACCACACTGGCAGACAGCTCTCACTCCTGGCATTTGCCCCCCAAAGCCACTGCATCTGAAACACAACTTCATTATCGTTAGAACAAGAATGAAAACATGCCCTCTTGCCATGAATCTCTGCTCATGGCAGGGATTGTAATATCCTGGTATTTGAACAGCTGACTAGGTTATTCCACGCAGTCTGTCTTTCCGAATCTGTTTGGTGCTCTAGGCAGGAGTAGAGTACAGGCTGCCTCTCTGGAAAGGACAATCTTACTCACTTCTGATTTAACCTGAGTAAAAATTGCTCTGCTTCTACAGAGGCAGACCCTTCAGGACAGTAGGAACTTCAGACTCGATTTTCCACAGTGGCCAGTCCTAGTCAGTTGCATGTAATAGCTAGTTATGAAATAACCTGCCCAGAGAGAAAGTTCATTCTCAACTCCCATCAGAAAGAGGTAGAATTATGTCTGGAACTGGTAGGTTTATATTTTTTCCACCAAGAGCAGATCCAGGGGACACCCCACTTAGATTCCTGGTCCACCCAAAGTTTAAAATCTGCCTGGCAGTGGCAGCAGCATTTCTAGTCCAGCAGTGCTGAGGGAGTCAATTGGCTTTATGGCTCATTATAGTCTACAGTCCCTTCTAAATTCATCCCATGGGATTGTCTCTTCTTTTTAATGGTCTTGATGTTCCACCAGTCAAGCTATCCTCTGTTCTGCAATTATGCTGTGTGTTAGCTGGTCCTGGTAATGCAGGTCTATTTCACAGCCCTACAGAGTGTTTTTATTTATTCCAATAAAGTCAAAATATTTGTTTTTGCTTTGATGCAGCCCTAGGCCCCTAGCATATTACTAAAGCTTCTACTTTATGTTTAACTGTGGAAAAATTATTGGTTTCATATATGATGCTGTACCACACCATCTGCACCCCAGTTTGCAAAATTCTAGATCCACCCATGCCTTCCACAATTCAGGGTATGTATTTTCAAGCCCCTGTCATTATAGCTCTGAATCCTTTTGTTAGCCATATAAATGACCCACCATTCAGGGTCTTGCTAAGCTCTTGGCCTCAGTGATATCTAATAGCAATGAGCTCTTCAGGCTAATGACGGGGGAGGGGGACACAAGGTAAGACGGTACTGATAAATGCCTGCAAGGAATAAACATACTGCTCAATACCTGATGATCTGAAAAGGCACAGAAATAAGAAGTTTCCCATACCCCCTGTGAGCTCCTCCCTTCTCTGAGCCCCTTCCCACTGCCCCCATCAGCCCCTTTCCTTCAGAGATGTCCCTCTTTGCATCACCAAGTCAGACCCACATTGCTGCAGCCAAAGGAATTCTTGTACATAGGCTTCTTTTCAAAACTTCCCTCATGACAACTAGTGCATTTGCCATTAATCTACAGTTGGCAGCCAGCTTTATGATACCATGAACAAGGCTGGGGTAGTGTGAACCTCCCAGGGGAGATGAGTTCCCACTGGTGCTCCTGCCCTTTGTAGTTTCTCACTCTCTCTGCAAGATGAGAGCTTTTTTTCCCAGGTCCAACAGTTGTTTCCTCTCCTTGCACCCACACAACAAAAAGGATCCTGAGAGGCCCTTGTTTCACTAATCCCATTGCAGCTCTTCCCCATGGGGTGGAGCTCCCTGTTCTCTACTCTTACACCTCACAGTGCCCTGCAGGGCTCCTGGTTACAGTTTTCAACCCCGCCTCGGAGACTTAATTGTTTTTTTCTTATCCTTCAAAGGCAACACCCTTTGTTTGTGCATATGTATAAGTGCAATTACCCTGCGGGGCCTGGCACAGTCTTTTGGCTCAGCTCCTGGCTTCTGCCTGCAGTGCAGCTGATCATTTTGATACAACATACATAATTAGAATTGTATTTTGTCGTCATCAGCTCTGGAATCATTTCTTCTTCTTACAAGATAATTAGGCCTGGGCTTATCACTACAGTAAGGAAAAAGTGCTTGCATTGGAAGAACCTCAGTCTCTTATGCTGGTACTGTATTGAGCAGGGAAGTGGGCGGCCTGGCCCAGTAACACACATCCTCCTGGATCTGAAGAATCCAGCAGTCCTTGCTGTCTGCTATGCCAGTGCATACTAATGATTTACTTAGTCACACGGAAGTACTAAAGCATGGCGCAGTACGGGTGGTTACTGCATCGTGCATGCAGCACATGGTTAGATTTTGCCTCTATGTCACCATAGCAGCACACTATACTGGGGAAATGCATCACTACAGTGATGTAGCTGGCAAGCACATGTAGACTCACGTGATCACTACGTCACTGTAGCATGCCATATAGCAACATATCACTTCAGTACATTGCTGTAAGGCAACATGTCTTTTTAAAACTTCATTTGAACCCTAGGTAAGAAGTCCTTTCCCCTAACAGGCTGGCCACCTCTTAGAGGTTTTTTAAAACTTTAGGGCCTAATGAAATTAATGTTAAAATCTCTCAAATGTTAATAAGATTATTTCTTTAGATTTTACACATTATAGGGGTATAGGTTATAGCCATGCTGGTCTAAGGACATAGGCAGACAAGGCTCTTTGTGTGAATCTGATATCTTTTATTAGACCAACTTAAATAGTTGGAAGACAATTTTCCAACTATTTAAGTTGGTCTAATAAAAGATATCAGATTCACACAAAGAACATTCTCTGCCATTTTACACATTGTAATCATTTGCTTGATATGCCTTATCTGTGCTATTTGGTTATTTACATATTTATTTAATATTTATCTATATTTCATTATTAAATTTGCTATTAACATTTACCTATGTTTACATTTGTGAGTGTTTAAATTTGGTGGGACAGGCTTTTCAAACTTTTCTTCATTCTCAGAATATATATGGGCATCAACACACACATCCAGTACACCAGAGATTAAGGCCTAGAGAGCACCTTCAGAACCATGAAGGACGCATGCCCCCAGCAGCTGGGGGGCATGGCGGCGCTGGCATTGGCGACAGTAAGTGGGGAGCTCCTGCAGATGCCGCCAGCACTGTCAGTGGCTGGGGGGGCGAGGGGGGAGAGGTGTGGTGAGCATCAACCAGGGGTTGGCAACCACCCACAGATACCACGGCAATGTCAGCGGCAGTCAGTGGCAATCACTGACCTCCTGCACACACTGCTGGCAGTGTCGACAGCAAGCAGAGGGGGTGGCAAGGCCACTGTTGGCAGCATCTTTTCATAGGACATTCACTGCCATGCTTAGGGGGTGCATGTGTACCCTCGTGCACCCCCTATGTGTCACTAATGCTCAGAACATCTGGAGCGATACCTCAGGACATCTTCACCAGTATGTTACTTGGTTTGGAGCCTAGCCTTAAGGCACCTAAAAAGATATTTGGTGCTTAGGTTTAGATACTCAAGGGGTGGGGTAAGAACTCAGTCCATCTGGGAGGATGGAAGGTAACAGGCAGAGTCAGTCTGCAGGCTCCAGGGACAGAAAGCATATTGTCCTCCTGACTACCACCACAAACCAGGGAAAGAGGAAAGAGAGATGTGCTGGAGCAGGGTGTTTTCAGCTAAAGGGAAGCACATGGAGGAAATTCAGACTGATAAGGATCAGAATCAGCTGCGATTACAGAATAATCTGGTGTCTGGTTGCCAGAGGCATGGCATACGCCGCCCCACCTGAAGCTGTCACATCTGGCTGAAATGCAAGTCACTGTACAAGGCAGCGCATTGAAACGCATCCTCCAGGACATTAAAACACATCCTCCATGTACACCACAGCCCCCTCGTGCTCTCACACCACAGGCTCCCATGCCAGGTTCTCAAACATGAGGCTTCCCAAAGGACAAGAAGCATCATGCCCTTCAACCCTCCATTTTCTTTCCTCCAATAAGTACTCCAGAGAATAAGTGCTGCCTATAAATCCTGCAGGGCCTTAGGTGACTTGTGGGGTCCCATTCAGTCCCCTCAAAGCAGGTAACCAAGCCCTTCACTCCCCCTCATCTGCTAAGGGGAGCTGCATGGAGAATCACAATTGTGGATCCTGGTGGGCTGGGCAACCATGTCACTACCAAAAGCCTAGACAAGCTCTGTTTCTAGCCATCTCAGATGCACAATGATCTCCAAGAGTATTAAGTTCCCTGGAGAGTCTGGGAGAAAGGCTGATTCTCACTGCCTCCTTTCCCTCCCCCCTGCAAGATAACCTTAAAGAGATCCAAAAACATGCTGAGGACTGGCAAACTCAACTCACTTCAGTCAGATCATGTGGGCACTGTTCCTGGGAAGGCAATCTGTTTGCCTTCTGCATGTGTCTTCATTAGCTGTTCTTGTTGGGGCCTGTTTCCAGCATGTCTGTTGAAAAGCAGCTATCTGGGGAATGTGGGCTGCACCTGAATGCCAAGAAACTACACGTGATGTCATCTGGCTCCTCATACTCCTCTGCCATCAATCCTGGATGTCACAGTCACTGGGGCACTGGCTTCAAGGGGTCAGAGAGAATATGCATCTCCATAGCACACTGGTGCTGCTGAGTTAGAGATGGCCAACTTCCCCCTCGGATAATACTGACGCAGTGTCCTGGTGTGATGGTAGGAGGCACTACACTACAGATGTTACTGGTGCCCAATGGGGGATGCTTTCTTCTCCTGGCCCATACTGGACCTATGACCCTCTGGGGAGTAGGCTTTCTCACAAGATGCCCTAAGCAAACTTCAACAGGTGGGACAAGAATTCGGACAGTTGGGGGAGGGAGGGACGAAAAGCAAAGGAGAAGGAAACAGAGCTTGAAGCACCATGGGATTCATTTCTAATGTACATCTTCAGGCATCAAGTCAGGGTTTCTTTGGCAGTATTTTGGTTAGAAGAAATGGTATGCCACCAGGCTGTCAGCCAAGTAGAACTAAGTGACCTGTATGTTTACAGAACTAGTACAAGAAATAGGATTGCTGTCCAAGCAAAATGGTGTGTCATGGTACATGGGTGCATTGGATGTACAGATCAGCTGGCATGGTTGCAATGAGTCCCATTACAATCGTCCTGTGCTTGGGCATGTTCAGGTGGTGTTCCCTATTGCTGTGCCAATTCTGGCTAATGTCTCATCCCCTTTCTGGTTATTCCTGCCTTCCTCCCTCCCTCTCTGCATCTGTCTCCTTGACTGCTGTGCTTGGTTTGGACTCTCAGGAGTGTCACTTTGCAGGGATTTCCAGTGTGGCACCACCCCATACATTGTTGAGTTTCAAGCTCAAATAACTACAACACCTCCAAGAGAAACAGGCCAAGTTGTTCCTTCTTTCAGACTAGGTCCATGGGCAAGCTGACAGCTCTCTGCAGTTTGTCTGAAACCTCAAAGCCGCTCCAGGTGTGGTTAGAACCCAGCTTCTGCTTGTCAAAGAAAGGGCACAGATTCGTCTACCTGTTAACTATTTTGGAAGGGGGTGGGGGCTCCTACTAGTGGGAACTCACATCAGCTACTATGATCTGTTACCTCTGACTGATCCTGTGGCGATGCAAGGGAGCCCAATCCCTGCAACTTTAGTTCTGAGTGAAACAGGGTTAAAGCTGCAGTGGTTTTACTGTGCTTGTACTGCTGCAGAATTGTGCAGAAGTAGCAATTGTATGTAACAGTATCCCTGATCCGGAAGCTACTTCTATCCATACCAGTGGTTCCCAATCCTTTTAGACTCAAGACACCCTCCTTAGAATCAAGGCACCTCTTGGAAAATGCCAGCTTTTAATTTTCACTTGTTTTTTGACTACAGGAAAATACCAAAGCAATTCTGCTGCTGCAAAGAACTCAGAAAGACGACAGCAGGTCCAGATGTTTTTAACACTCTGGATTCCTATTTGGAACAGAGGTTTATCTTGTGAATGTTGGATCATGTTTGCACACTTAATGCTGCTAACATTGCATGGCACCTGGTGGGAGCCTTGAAAGGATCTCAAGGCACTCAAGTATGCCACGCTATTCTGGTTGAGAATCACTGAGGCTCACCACTGTGGGGAGGGGCCTCAGGCTAATAAGTAATTTGTCACTGTTATGTGCACAGGCATAGAGAATGGTTCTGGGTGAGAGAGATAAGAATTGCATTGTGTATAGAGTTGTACAGGTTATGCCTACCTGATGGCTTTCGCTATAGGAGTCCTGAGTTCAGGGGTGACCCGCCTTGGGAGTAAAGAAAGGGCTGAGCTGCTCAAGCTACACTGAAAACCTCATGGAAGAAGGAAGGCTTAGCATTAGGCCCAGCGAGGCTAGTACAGAGCAAGGCCTGGTGAGCACTTCAAATCTATGTCAACTCAGATGATGAAAGTCAGCTCCCTACACTGCCCCAGCTGAAGTGCTAGCCTGAGCACAATGGTGCAAAAAGAGCCATTTTGCTGGTAGGGAATATTTGGTTCACAGGGCTGGTAAAGGAAAGCTGATGTCACAATTGTGGCATAACTGTCCACACAAACTTTTCTGGTATGAACAGTTCCTGAGAAGCAGGGTCGTGCCTTTGTCTTCAGTAAGAGTGAGCTACATGGGAATGATTCTCCCACCCACTCACACAGCTGCTCTTTGCTTGCCTAGCACTGCTATGGAAGAACCATGAATGTCTGGATGTCAATAAAAGTGATGGATTCACAGAGACAGGTCCACAGTCAAAGCTTCTGAAAACCAATTGTCATTGCTCAAACCATAGGCAGGATTTTAAATCCACAGAGAAGGCAGAAAGGAGAAAGTAAGAATCATAGGAATCATAGTATCTAGGGTCAGAAGGGGCCTAGAGCAGGCCATCTAGTCTGACCCCCCACCAATGGCAGGAACGAGTGCTGGGGTCACAGGACCCCAGCCA
>JAGPOW010000268.1:3314620-3365051 GCA_030014935.1 Caiman crocodilus | reverse complement strand
GAGCAGGTTTAGGTTGGACATTAGGAGGCACTACTTCATAGTTAGGGTGGCTAGGATGTGGAACCGGCTTCCTAGGGAAGTGGTTCTTGCTCCTACCTTAGGCATCTTCAAGAGTAGATTGGATAGGTACTCAGCTGGGGTCCTGTGACCCTGGCACTCGTTCCTGCCATTGGCGGGGGGTCAGACTAGATGGCCTGCGCTAGGTCCCTTCTGACCCTAGAATCTATGAAACTATGAAACTCACCATCTCATTTCACACCATCCACCTTATGGCCTCAGTCATGGCTAGAGCACGGCCTCCCAGCCTTGACTGATGATCCATGACGGAAAGACTTACATTCCCTTCCTGATCCTGCAGGGAGGTAGATTCTGCTGCATTTCATTGCCCTGTACAAAGTACCTAAGTTCGCAGGCAGCTGCTCCCTCTGAGCCCGCTTTGCAAAACATCCATCTGAGGATGGTGACTGCTTCCTGGACACCTATTGCAGAGCCCCACATACCCTGTGCATGGCCTGAGCTGCCAGACCCCACATGCAGACTGGACATGGGCCTTCCAACACTCTAAGCTGTCCCAGTCACCTGGACATAAAGGGGTTGTTGCAATGAATCTCGTGTGTACTCACAAAGCCTGAGCCTTGCCTGGGTCAACACATCCACGGATACATTCAACTTTGGGTGGATTCTGCAGACTGGGAAAGAGCAACGGACAGGCTAGTAAGACAGCTGGCCTCCTGCAGCAGCCCAAAAGGGACTAAAACCCCTTCCCAGCTGCTCCATGTGATACCCCCAGTTCTGAAATTTTAATCCACGTGCCTTCCTGAGCCTTGCTGAAAACCATCTTGTGCTTGAAGCAGATCAAGGTCCCAAGACAGAGCCAGCCTTAGGGGGGTGGGCAATGTGGGTGACTGCCCCGGGGTCCCATGGTCAGGGGGTGCCACACATGCAGAGCAACACTCTCCATCCACCCCACCCTGCCCCAGCTGATCTCTGCCCAAGCTGCTGCTCAGAAGGAGCCATGCCAGGTAGTGTGAGCAGCTCTGGCCTCCCTGCCAGACTTCACCCTGCACCCTTGCCTGCCAGCATCTTCCTGCAGCAGCACTGCTGACTTGGAGTGGGACAGGACACTAAAATACAAGTTTTGGTGCCAAAGGCACCATTTTCCCTAAGGCCTGCTCTGTCCCAGAAAGCAGTGAGCTCTGGGGCTTAAGTGCTGCTAGGTACAAATGGGGCCTTAGCAAACCTTCCTGGCCTCCTCCTGACTAGTTGCTGACCCAGGGAACTGGGACATCATGGGGGAGGGGGTTTTGTCAGAGCAGGCATCCAGATATGTTACTGTCTCTCCAATCTAAGCTGGAAATTGCACAGGAAAAGCCTTTCTTCTTAGGTTGCAGGGCTTCTGCTTCCTACCTGGCCCAATTCTGCCCACAAGCCTGACAGTAAAGAGCTGGAAGAACATCAGCCGACATCAGTCATCACTTTGAGTGAACTGGTTTATGACTGCAAGGAACAGCTTCCCCAAAAAGAGGGCAGTGGTTAAAGTGTTGACGGTGTGTATTTTACATGCATCAAGGAGACATTTTAGTTGGTGCGCCTGTTTCCCTGGGTCAGAAGGGAGGTCAGGCTTTTATCCCTCTCTTTTACCCTGACTTTCCATGGGCCTTCATTAATTTCAGGTCCTCTAACGGGCCCTTGGCAAGCTGCAAAGATCTACTAGATGCTGAGTGTGATCAGTGCAATGGTTTGCCAGAGTTCTTTGAGAAACATGCCTCTGTGAAGGACAGGAGTCAGCAGGGGAGCAGGGCAGGCCTGGCATGAAGGAAAGGCAATATGGCAACATTTTAGGCCAACTAGCCTTGTTGTACCATCACTGTAGAGCCACAATCAGTTGCAGTGCTAGCAGGGGGCTGCTTGGCACCACTGAGCCACCTCCACCTGACAAAGTAGCGTGAGGGGAGGAAGGTGGGAGTTGCAGGTCTTGCAGCCCAGGTCATACACTAGCTTCCTCTGCCTCTTGCCATGTCCTTTATCTGCATTGTACTTTTCCATGCCATCAAGCAGGAGGGGTTCTCAGAGGGCTGGACACAGACTAAGGTCACATACCAATGTTAAGTGGGGCCAAAAGGGATTCTGATTAAGGCTCATTTTGCACCCCACAGTTGCTTCATTACATCCTCAGTCTTTGTTGGCAGGGGTGAGGAGGATCTGGTGCCAGGCAGGCTTCCCCCAACACATCTGCAGCAAGCTGGGGCAGGCAGGGTGTGTCAGTGTGTTCCAAGTCTAGGCTGTTTCAAAAGCAGCTGGGTGTGATTTGCTTCCTAATAGGGTAAAAGACTCAGCATGGCTATGGGCAGCAGCAGCAACAGCCAGGTACAGCAATGTAAGCTATGCAGGCACACCTAGCTTGGCAAAGCTTGAAAGAGCCATCTAGCCCTAGGCGTAACAAGTGCTGACATCGAAAAGGTCTCCTGATACTGGCAGCGTCTCCTCCCCATTAATTGCTGCCTGACTCCAAGATGCGATTAGGTGTACAGCAGCAAGAACCCAGGGAAACAGGCGTGTCAGCTAAAACGCGTCTCCCTGCTGCATGGGGAACCTGCACTGTCAACACTTTAGCCATTGCCCTGTCTTGGAGGAAGCTGCTCCTCCCAGGCATAAACCAGGAGCAGGGGCTTCATGCTGAGAGCAGCTGAGGGCTCAGATCCTAGGGGGTCAGCAAGCATAGCAGGAAGGGCTGGGTCCTCACTCAGAAAATGCTCTATGCAAGGCAGTTGTGCACCAGAAATAGTACAGACAAGGAAGGACAGCAAGAGGTTCCTGAAGTAGTTTTGCTTCTGCAAATGAAGTGCATCTGGGGCAATGACGGATGTGAGATTGGGCTGGCCACCATTTCTGCTATGAAGCAGGGGACATTGAAACGGCACTTGTCTCAGTCACAGGCCTCCTTCAGGGCAGGAGCAGGTTCTGCACAGGGAGGCTCAGTCTCTTCTGCTGTTCTGCAGCATCTCCAAAGTGCCCCCGCTTGAGCAGAGACCTCCTTTCTGCCAGCAGAGGTAAGACCTCTCTGCCTAGCAGAGGAAGGTTCCTGTCAGTGCCTTCAGCAGCTGGTGGGCTACCTGCAGTGGCGGCACAGCTCCTGGTGGGAGCCCCACAGAGTCAGAGCTTCTTGCAGCAGACTGAAGTGAGCACAGACAAAGCCCGAGTCTCATCATGTGTCATTCCAGGAGCACTGACCTTTCATGAGCTAGTACATCATGGAGGAGGGAGGGTCTGTCAGGGGAAGCATCCAGATGTGTTGCTGTCCCTCAATCCAGGCTGGAAATCTCACAGGAAGAGCTTATCTCCTAAAGTTGCAGGGCTTCTGCTTCCTACCTGGGCCCAACCTGCCTGGGACTCTGACAGCAAAGAGCTTGGAGAACATCGGCCAAACTTTTCTAAACCTCTATGGGGTTTCACTTTGAGTTAGGAATGGAGGTTTAGGATCAGTCTTACTGAGCCAGCAAACTCTCCCCCTCAACATAGCATTCACTTTCCTGCATCTCCAGACTAACACAGTGCTAAGTGGAGCCTTTAGCTAAATGCTTGGAGTGACACAGGAAAAGCAGCAGTCTGTGCTGATAGCCAAGTGCACCCTTTGGGAACCAGATCCCAGGGGGAGGTAAACAGACAATATTTGGGTCTAGTCCCTTGGTGCACAGAAGGCAAGCCAGTCTCACTTACCGATAGGAATAGCACCACAGCATGTCCCCCAACATGTGGAGACAATAAATACATTTGCAAGTGGCTGACTAGGCAGTGCTGCCATAGAAGTGTTTGTGCTAGAGGAAAGCAGCCTGTAATGGGAAGTAGAGCAATGCAGTGGGGAGGAGACCAACCTGGGAGGCTGGAGATCTGGGGTCTATTTCCTTCTGCCACTGACCTGCTGTATGACCTTGGGCAAATCACTTCTGTCTTCTTATCCCCTCCCCTCCCCCTTTTTCTGTTTAGATTGCAAACTCTTAAGGCAAAGTCTAACTCTTATTGTAATATTTGTGCAGGATCAAAAAAGGGCTCCTAACCTTGATCAGAGCATCTGCCTATTACCCTAAAGTGTGTAACAGTTGCAGAGGCGAGCAGTGCATAGGGGCCAACTTCTCAGTGGCCCTCTGTGTCTGCCTGAACCAGCCTCAGCAAGGCAGGGCAGCTCTTGCCCTAATGCTTTGCAGCTGAGAGCTGGGATCTCTCAGCAGGTGCAACTATTCCAGGGGTCATTGTCAATGACCACCTTTCAGTCCCATTGCCTGGGGCAGGGATGATATTAAATGGGACCTCTAAAGGGTTCCTACTGCCTAATAGGAGTTTGTAGTCTTCTGTTAGAGCTAGCTGCTTGCAGACCAGCTCTGCTTGGGCATTTGAGCCTGGGAGAATGGCTTGAAGGAGGATTTCTGGGGTAACTCATTGAGCCTGCTAGCAAAGTTGTTGAGCTTTGTAGAAAGCAGGGTAGGATTGCACCTATAGACTGACTGATTCGGAAATACAAGCTTTTGTGAGCCTGAATACTTTATCAGATGCTGTGAAAGGGCATGCACAGGGTTTTGTAGTTCTGGCTGAACAGTAGGCTTGCAAAGTTGTTGCCATGCTACTAAAGTTTGGCTGGGTGTAAGGGCAAGACTCAGTTTCTGGCTGGAAGGAAGCCTTGCTGGTCACAAGCTCAAGAGTGGGTATGTGCTGCTTTTTCTTTTTTCCATTAATTGGCTGAAGGGGCAGCTGTTTCAACTTCAGCCTAGTTTAGACTGTGAGAGCCCTGCTCTGCTGCTGTCATGGCTCTCGCAGTCTATGCCTATGATAGTGCCCAAGATGAAATGTCTGTAGAGATACAAAGACAAAGGGTAGTCTCTTGTATCTGCATGCTATTGTCCAGTGCTCTTAGAGTGGTGCAGTCTTACAGAACAGCAGGAAAACCCCCAAGTCAGTCATGAGTGGGCAAAGAATGGTCTGGAGAAGCTGAGAACAGGCCAGCTATGGCAGTCTGGTAGAATGGTTCCCCAACAAGCAATACTCCCTGGGTCAGTTGGCACACTCCTGAGGTTCAAGGCACATTCAGCTAGCTGCTCTTGGAAGCTGAGACTCTGAAGGGCTTCCAGCCTCCATTTGCTTGGGGGTACAGCTGGAGGGCAGGGCTAGGGTCCAGAATGACTTGGATAGAGTGGAGATATGGTCCACAATCAATCGGAGAACCTTGCAAGGACCATGCAAAGTCCTTCACTTGGGACAGAATAATTGCATGCACAGACTAGGGAATGACTGGCTAGGCTGCGTAAGCTGAATATGAGCTAACCACATGCTCTTGTTGCAAAAAAGCAAATGGCTTTACTGGGTTGTATTCATCAGTTGTAAATCGAGGGAAGCAATTCTGCCACTCTGTTCAGTGCTGGGGAGGCCTCACTTGAACTATTGTGTCCAGTTTTGGTCTCCACAATTAAAGAAGAATGTGGATAGATTGGAAAGAGTCCAGCAGAGAGCAACAAAAGCTATTAGAGGCCTGGGAAATGTGACTTATGAGGAAATGCTGAAAGAACTATGGTTACTTAGTCTGGAGAAGAAAGGACTGGGTGAGGGAACTGACAGCCTTCAAATACCTGAAGGGACTTTATAACAAGGATGGAGAGCATAGTCTCTGTGGCCATAGGAGACCGTACTAGAAGCAAATGGCCTCAAACTGCTGCAGGGGGAACTTAGGCTGGAGATTAGGAGGAACTTTCTGACTAGGAAAGGTATTGGAACAGGCTACTTAGAGAAGCTGTGAAATTTCCATCCCTAGAGATTTTCAAGAGAAGGTCTGAAAAACACTGGGCTAAAATGGCTTAGTCAGGGATGATCCCGTCTTGAACTGGGGCTGTACTAGATGACCTTATGAGGCCCCTTCCTGCCCTACTTTCCTATAATCCTGTGACAGAATCACTGAGTAATAGGGCTGAAAAAGCCATGAAGAGGTCATCTAATACAACCCAGAATCGGGTTGATGATGGCATATTTTCCAAATGTTCACATTGCCCTTTCAGGGCTACATCTCTACAGGGGCTTTCCCCCCAGGCCCAGTGCCAGGAATACCCAGCCTGCTGGGACCCACCAGCAACTCACAGCACCAAAAAGCAGCTTTCCTTCTCCAGAAGGTGAAGGCACCTTGGTAGCCTTTCAATGCTGAACACCTGTAGGGCCAGCTGCACTTACATGCAGCCCAGGCAGTCTGGACAGCGTTGCCAGGACCAAGGCACTGAGGGTGCCCTTGCTCTTTCCTTATTGTATGTTGCAGGGGGGGGAGCTGTTGTGGCTGCGGTGTGCAAGATGAATTCGAGTAGATCCTAGAGAAAAATGGTTGCCTGTGAACACAGGGGTCTAGACTTCATGGCCTGGAAGGCCCCTTCCAACCTGCTGTTCCTGTTCATTCAGAGGCCTAACCTGAGCAAAGCAAACTCCCTGGGCTAAATCTAGTCAACTCATTGGATTCAGTGAAACAACCCCAGAGTTTGTGCGTGCCAGGAAAACAGCATCCTCCCACCTCCGATCAAGATTAGAAAGCAAAGCCTGTGCTTGCCCAGACGTGCTCCGGGGATACAGATTGCCTGTAATGTGCTGGGAGTTGTTCCTTCCCAGGGCAGGGCTGGGCGAGGCTGGTGCTGCACAGGGAGTTGTTGCCAGGCCCAACAATAGGGAGCTGCTGGCACATGGCCAGTGTTTGGCCCTGCGGTGGTTGCTCTGTGTGTGGGTGTGGAGCAGGGCTGTGCCTGGCTGTGGGGCAGGGAGAGGGCTGGGAGAATGCAGGAGCTGAGCTGAAGCATGAGGTGAGCTGCAGATTGAGACATGCACGCTCTCCAGGGAGGTTCTGGCCAGTCAGGGGCATCTGACACAAGAGCAGGGAAGAGACCAGCTGAGATGGGGCCTAGAAGTGGCCCGGGGCAAGGCAGGGGTTTCATCTGTAGCAGCAACCAGAATACACTGCATGTCTCTGATTTGCTTTTTCTTTGCACTGATTATTCCACTGACTTGAGCAGAATGACTCCCAATGTACACTAGGGAGGGGAGAGCCAAGCCTGTGTTTTCTTAGCGCTGCTCACACTCGGGTCTCCCAAGCAATTCCAGAATCCTTGCAGACACAAGGAACGTATTGTATGTAGGCGACCCTCCAGTGCAGCTCTCTCTGCTCCTGTGTGTCTGTGCCCCCCAACTTGTCCTGCCCCACAGAGCAAAGCTGATGCAGCCCTCCCACTCTACTACTGTCTTCAAACAGAAAATCAAGTTTAGAGAAGGGAGTGTTTGACATTGGCCCTGCAAAGAGAGGGAGAATCGCTAACATCGAAAGCAGCAGGGAAGCTGCTTCCATGAGCAGGAGCTGCAGAGGGGCTGGGATGGAGGTCCATGTTGGAGGTCAGTGCTGGGTGAATAGAGTCCCAGTATGGACAGGGCCATGAGGGGCTATTTTGACTTGAACCCTGAGAGAAGCAGGGAGATAATGGAAATGTCCAGGGGAGCTGTGCAGGTCACATCCCGCAGACAGAGTCAGAGGACACAAAATAGCTTTCACTTTAGCTTCCTTGCCATGGGTCTAGCATAAAGACTCCTTTCCTTCACTCCCAATGCTGCTGTGTGATGAGCAAGCACCATCAAGGTAGATACTGTGGGCACTGCAATGTCAGCTGGGAAAAGAAGTGACTATCTAGCCAAGTGCTTCCTGTCACTTCCAAGCAGCAAAGAAATCCCAAGGTCCCCAGCAAATGTAAATCATATATGTGAATGCAAATATCTTCTCCATCCCACAATAATTAGCCCAGAGGGATGGGGATGGTCTAATCAAAGGATCTCATATCTGAAAACCATCATAGACAGCAAAGCACTGATGTGAACTGTCTCATGCCCCAGCCAGACCCAGACCTCATGTGTGAAGGGTCCTGTGAAGCAAGCATCCCCTGTGGCCCATGCACTTGACCTTCCAGCCTTTATACAGTTCTGCCTAGAGTCACCATGAGTTAGCTGGGCCTCATCCTCTCCCTCCCCAGTCTGTCCCTGAACCAAAACCAATACCCTCAACTACAAAGCCAAGTTGAGCTACCTCAAAGAGACTCCAGGCTTGGATAAGACAAGCTACTGCAGGCCAGGGTGGAGTGGATTAGCAGAAAGGTGTATCAGCTCAAGGCTGCACTGTGGTATCTTACCAATATATGCTGTGGGTACAGGGCCGGGGAGGCAGGTCCAAGGGTGCTGTGCATTAGCAGAACCAAGTGTGGGCCTATGACTATTGCAAGTCAGGATGACAATATGTTGCTGGGTGATAGGATACAAATGCAAAGGCTGCTATAATGAGCTCTAAGTTTCCTGCTTTGTAGCCCTTCCTAGTCTGTGCCCAGCTTTTCCTGGCACCCTCAAGTGCAAGAGTGCCAAACCCACATGGAATTTTTCCAAACAACTCAACAGCAGCCCAGTGCCCGCCATGCCAGCCAGGCAAGCTGCCGAACAGAGGTCCTTTCACCCAGGGGAAGTTTCTGACTCCACTTCCCTACTCTCAGAAGTGGCTGAGTTGCACAGGCCAGGCTGTGAGGGTATCTTCAAAACACAAGCTGTTTCTTTGAACACTAAAATCAACTTCCCCCAGCCTCAGTTATTTAAAAATGAATGGGCTTTTAGGAGGAGTTCCCACTTCCCCTAAGCCACCTACTTATTGCTGAGCCTGGCACCAGTCCAGAATGGTGTGATCCTAGCTGTGAATCGTTCTGCAAGGTAGGGCAAGCCAAGTAACAATGGACTCAGTGGCCTGTGGAAACAGACTGTCCCGTGAAAGTCAACAGCTGGCCATTGCCAGGTGAGTTCCAGTCAATGCAATGTGGGCCGCCCCTGGGCAAGGCTCAATAACAAACCTCTGACTCAAGAGCTCAGAAGAGTAATTAAAAGTTTGGCCAAATAGTGATTTTGCTTAATCTCCAAGGCCATTTTACACTAAAAGCAAAATGCAAACTCCCTCCCCACCCCGCCCGAAAGAAAAAAAACCCACCATGACTCCAAACAGATTGCTTTCAGTTTTCTTCTTTCCTCTAAGAGTTTCTGAACTTCTGCTCACCTTTTTCACGGGGGCTCCTCTGGAGCACAGAAAACCACATGAAAACTGAGCACTTCACCAAAAAGCGCATCTCAAAGGACATGTCCCAACCCCAAGCCAACTCTGCTGCAGAACCTGGAGAGGACGCTGCTAGATACAGCGGCTTTTTTGCAGATGGATGGCGCCATGTGTTATTTGCAGAAGGCTCTTTGTGTAGCTCCCCCTGCCCAGAAGGCAAGGCTGGGGAGGGAGATCAACTATGCAGTGCAGTGGATGGGCACAGCTGTAGGTCAGAACTGTAGGGCAGGCATGTTGGGCTGAGCCACAAGTGCTGCCTTTCTACAAGATGAGATAGGGACCTAAACACTCTGCTTACATTTGAGAGAGTCTCCCAGAAAATTCAGTGGAGTTCAGTCTGGCTCACTGGCAGGGCCTTGCCTGCATCCAAGCCCTGGGTGCAGCAGAGAAGACAGGGAGAAAAAGACTTATGAGAGGCTTGAATGTAACTGTTTAAAGGCTCCACAATGATCACGTGTTACCACAGCTTCTCCTGTGGACTGTACATTGAAAGAGTCACACCTCCAGCCCAAGTTCAGGGCTGCTACTCCCTCCCCTGCTAGGCTTAGGGGACAGCCATGTCCTTGCAACAGGCATTTAGGCTGGTCTGATCTTAGTTTCAACTGGATGCTGAATGCCCTCTGCTCCTGCACTCCAAATGCCCCAACCTCTCTGAGCCTTCAGTTCTGCAGACAAGCCCAAAATAAGAGACAATCAAGATCTCCAAAATAAAGGTGGCTATGAGGCTGTGAGCTCTGGGGTGATGTGCAGCTGCATAAACCCCATAACGTGCCATCGCCAACCCTGCTTTTTGGGAGCAAACCACCTTGTTTTGCTAGCACTCTGCCAAAGGGATCTATAACCAAGGCACAGCAGCTTTCCTGGTAGATAGCTATGGCTAATCTACTGCACTGCAGAACTGGTAATAGCAAGGCCATCCCTATCTCTAGGACTCTGGTGCACCTGTCAGAAACCAGTGCACTCAGTCTTAAGGGTGGCAATTGCTAGAGATGGCCCCAACTTCAAATATGCCCATTTTTTTTAAAATTCTAGGACTACCTTTGCTGCCAGGTGCTTTGGATCTTGGGTCAGGATTCTCATCAGAGTCTATCACCACCTGCTAAAATCCTAGACAAACAGGGACAGGCAGGGATAGCAATAGTATGCATCCCTCTCTTCTCCCATCATGTAACCTGGATGCTGGAGATAGATTATGTCCCATAGGGCTCAGCTCTTTACCGTTTACATTTTGCTTGCTCACGTGGGTGGTTGACTGTCTGGTACAGGAAGTACCAAGTGCAGTATGCCCTATGTCCCAGTGCTTGGGGAATGCAGTCAGGACATCTCCTGTACTGTAAGGTGCACCCCTGCACATGTGGCTCCTATATCTATCTGTGCTGCACCACAGAAACCCCAGTAGCTGCTTTGCAGTAGAGCTGAAGGAGGAGCTTGGAGAGCAATCCCCTGAAGGCCTTGTATATTCAGGGAATGCACAGTAGCAAACTGGAGGTGTCTGCCAGGGGCTGCTACCACCTGGACAGCCAGCCACCTCTCATTTCAAGTAGAATAAAGCTGAGCCGGTGAACTGCAGTAGCAGCAGCCACATCTGCAGTAACTCACTGAGTCTTTCAAGAGAGAGGCAGGGCTACTGTTTGCTGACAGAGCTTTGGGCAGCTTTGTGCTATCACCTGGGCACCAGCCATTTCATTGCCAACTCACAGGTTCTGGAGACAAGGGACAGATGGCAATGGAGCCCCAACAACAGGAGCTCAGCACTGGCAGTATGGCCTTTAGCAGAAGGGTCTGGCCCTCTACACAGATATTCTCTGCCCTTTCAGTCTCATCTCCCCATTATTTGCATGGGCAGATCTAGAGTTTTGAAAACAGAATGCAGATGGTGTGGTGCATCATCACATATAGAAACAAAACATCTCTTTCTGCAGTTAAAATTAAACTGGAGGCTTTACTACTCTGCTAGGGACCTAGGGCTGTATTATTGAGTATAAGATGGAAGCAAAAACAAATATAATTCCATTGGAATATGTTAAAAACAGTCTGCATGGCTTTGAAATATGAGCTTCATTACCAGGAACAGCTAACAGACAGCAGAATTGCAGAGCAAAGGATAGCTTAACTGGTGGAACATCAAGACCATTAAAAAGAAGAGAGGGTCAATAAAACCTGTCAGATGGGATCAGGGATTTAGGCGGGATCAGGGAGACCATAATGAGCAGGGATCCTTGTTTTTTCTGATTTCTCTCGTGGACTACTGTGCTGGAACACCAGTGGGAACACACACACATGCAGCAGGCATGGTCATGCCAGAGGGCTTGTTCATTTACCTCCATCTCAAGGGCTTGACAAATACCAGCTCTTGCACGTAATGCTGATCACTCAGGTATAAAGTGTCTCTCCTAAACTGCTCGTGACTTCATGGACAGGACAAGACAAATTCTGTATCCATTTTACATTGCAAGGGGCATTTTGGAAGGCAGAGTATAACTGTCTTGGTTAAGGCACCAGGGTTCACACCCTTCATTTTGTGAAGACACCGTGGGATCTTTAATGACCAGAAATGATTAAGGACTCAGAGCTCCCCAGCATCACAGCGCCCCTCCTAGCACACCAGGGCTTCACCAACCAAGCTCCACCAGCTGAGTCATCCCTGCTAATCCTTTCAACACCCAGTTTCTACTTTGAGGTCTCCAATCCTCTTTTCCTACAGAGGCTCAAACCGGCATATCTGGTGGGGTTACTGAGATACGCCAGCACCTGTTGGTGTCCTAGCAGACTCTAAATACATCAGAGAGATCACAAAACAATCCTTATGCTGAGAAGGAGAGCTGCAAACTAGATACAGTAAAAGGCATATCTGAAGATGAGCAGCAAATACAATAATGCAATTACCCTGGTTATTAGCAGTATTTATATTGGGAGATCCACCTGAGATGGGGCATTGCACAGGCATAGATAAAACACAGCCTGAATAGCCAAAAGCTAAGTAGGAAAGTGATCTGCCCTAGAACCCAGGCATAGAGTCCAGTGCCCTAGCCCATGCACCTTCTCCCTAAGTTCATTAAGTCCCAAAAATTCAGCTATTGTAACAATTAACCATGCTTAGAAGAGCTGTCTGCAATGACTCAAGTGTGGAGAAGGATGAACTTCAGCCCTGCTCATTAGAACACTTATACTGACATCTTGTGGATAAACAGGGGTAACACACTTCAGGCCATGAGACTCTGGGCTTTGGAAAATGAATGAAGAGCCAGGCCCTCTGGCAGAAAGGAAAGGAAACCAGTACCTCCTTGGATGTCCTGAAATAAAAGGGTGTTCATCTATTCAGAGACCATGGGACTGCTCCTTCCTACATAGTCTGTCTCACGGGACTCTGCTAGGGAAACCACTCTGATGCCAGTTCAACAAATGCCATGCTCTGATCTTCTAGATAAAGAAATTGTCTTCTGAACCTATTCCATTCTCATGATACCTCTATTGAGGGCAGCATCTCTGGAGTCCTATGTTGGATGTTTTTCCATGTGCACAGAGAACTTTTCCTCCAGGACCACTTTAGTCCAGAACATTTCCCCCGCCATATACAGACATTGTCACCTGGCACCAACCTTCAGAGAAAGGGCCTTCTGTGGAGTGGGGATATTACTTGGCAGCTCTGCTCTGCCACAGCCAGTGGGCTACAGGATAGCAGTACCCCCCCGGGAGCCCAATCCAAACAGCCCAATTCATTTTCTGCATTCTGTACATTGGTTAATTTGGAAATGTATCTGAACCAAAATGCTCTGAGTCGTCCTACGCTGCCCAATCAACAGTAAGAAAGGGATGAGAAAAGGAGGATCTAGACAGGGAGAGCAAAGGAAGGGTGAAGGTTTGTCCTCTCCATCATCCCTTCCCCAGCACCTTGGGATGTAAGCGTTCTTGGACCTGTATGTGTTGGATGCATCATGCATTATGTTGCTGGATTCAAGGTTTGGTCTATGCTGACACCTGCTGGCCATGCCTGGGACATCAAGCCATTGTATAGTTTCCAAACTGTGAGGGTAACTTTGCAAAAAATGTCAAGACCCGATGGGTTTATTGGTCCAGAAGGTTTGGGAACCACTAAGCCCAAAAATCCCTGGGCTTCTGAAAGAAAACACATGCAAGAAAGATATGAATCAACCATCGCTTAGTCAGGTTTGGGGTTTGTCTGTTGGGTCAAAAGCATCTGTCTCCTACCACCACACACATGTACATGTATGCACACAATGGCACAAACTTGTGCAATGAGGGTGCTATGGTGGGGGAAGAGATAAACGGGCATCAACGCCATGATAAACCTCTCATTCTCCTACCGCTGCAGGGAAGTTCCCTGTAGTCTGCATCCTCAGGCCTGGAATCACTAGTATGTGTGCCATCACATGTGCTCCTACATGATTCCTTGAAGAAATAATGAGCGTTGCAGAGATGGGTCTTTATACTCGGGTACGTTCCCCTCTCCATGAAGATACACCCTGAGGGCAAGCTGAGGTGGCAGGTTGGGCCTGACCCCTTCTCCACTGGCCATACATTCTTCCCCAGGATCAGCCCATGCCAAGGGGTGAAATCCCCCTTGCCGCTGCCACAGATCATACCGTATCTCCCCACTCTGCTGTTGCTCTAAATTTGCCCTGGCCACATCTCAGAGAGGATTTGGGGGACCATCCAGCTTCACATATTTCCAATGGGGTAGGGCAGCCTGGGTCGGGAGCAGGGGGAATGCACTACCAGCTCCCACTCCAGTGCCTGAAACACAGGTGGAAGTAGCCGGCTACTTGCCTTGCACCCTGTAGAGGATGAGATAGGTCACTGCTGCCCCCTAGTGGCTACAGATTGGCCCTGCCGGTTATTTCCCCAAGTAGTCCAAAGGTACTAATGCAGGCCAGATCAGGTTAGCCCTCCTGACCGCATCCTCACACTGTCGGCCCATGTCCATCTTGGAATCAATAGTGACTCCGAGATCCTTTTCTGCCTCTGCACTGACAAGAAGGGAGGTCCCCAGCCCGTAGGTATGCTGCTAGTTCCTCCTTCCCAGGTGCAGTACCTTGCACTTGTCAGTATTGAAACCCATCCTGTCTCATCCACCCAGACCTGTAAGCTTTCCAGATCTAGTTGTAGTCTGTCCCTCCCTTCTAGCATGCTCACTTCTCCCCATGTCTTAGTGTCATCTGCGAATTTGAACAAGGTGCTTTTCACCCCCTCATCCAAACATGATGATGATGTTGAGCAGTGCGGGCCCGAGGACCAAGCCCTGGGGGACTGCCCACATCCCTCCAGGTTGAAAATGACCCATCCACCACCACTCTCTGGGTGCGACCCTCCAGCCAGTTAGCAACCCTTTTAACTGTGTAGGTGTCGACACCACAGTCCCCTAGTTTTTTAATGAGAATGGGATGAGAGACAATGTTGAAGGCCTTCCTGAAGTCCAGAAAGACTACATCCACTGCTACCCCTGTGTCTAAGGATTTTGTGACCTGGTGATAGAAGGCCACCAGGTTGGTCTGACAGGACCTGCCTCTAATGAACCTGTGTTGATTGCCCCTAAGCATAACCTCCCTTGCTGGCCCCTCGTGGACATACGCCAGGATAACTCTCTCAAAAGCTTCCCCAGGATCGAGGTAAGACTAACTGGCCTACAGTTCCCTGGGTCCTCCTTCCTCCCTTTTATAAACAGCAGCTCCAAAGAAGACTTCCTGATGAAGGTACAGGCCACATTCTGCCTTCAGTGCTGTGGTGAAACCTGGGAATCAATTCACTTAGGAAAGTAAGCCACTGGTTCTCAACCTCATTAGGCTCTAAGCCCCCCTCAAAAATGCCAGCTCTCTGCTTTCACACATTTGTTGACTATGGAGAAACAATAACAGCAGTTCTTCTGTTACAAAGATCTCAGAAAGCCCACAATGCGTCAAATGTTTGTGACACTGGTTTCCTATTGGAAATCTCTGGGTTTGTCTTGGGACATGCAGAGGCGAGAATGAGGTGCAGGGTGTGGGGTCGGGATAGGACTGACAGACCATTTGCTCAGTGTTCTTGCCTGGGACTGGAATCCTGGCATGGCTCACACCTGCCACGAACTACCAAGGTCTCCCTCTGCCGCACTGCAGAAAGCCCCGTGCCATGGTTTCACTCTGACCACTCACCCTACCATTTGATTTATTGAAAACCAGAGGAACAGGTGGGAATTCAGCAGGATGGATGAACAGCAGGGGCTGGATATGCAGAAGCTGTAGAGGGTGGGAGCGTTTCCCCTTTTCTTGCCCTTTCCTAGCCACCCCTCATAGAGGATGCTCCACCTCCTCGATGCGGGAGGAGACGACCTTGCCATCCACCAGCTCTTCAATCAGAGTCTTTATCCTCCTGGTGGTGGGGGCCTTGCTAACAGCCTCTGTAAGAAGGAAAACAAGAGAGTGGGGCTATGGGAGTTAACTGTACAGTGGGGCTCAGTGTGGGAAGGAACAGAGTGGGGAGCCATCGGAGCATCTCCCCATGAACCAGGAGCTCAGCCACCCCAAGGAGGCCCAGCAGCAGCAAGAAGGACAGCCTTCCTGGCCACCAGCAGGGTAGGTCTGTGCCATTCTGCATCCCCTGGACCTCCTAGGAGTGATCAGCCTTCAAGGAAGGAGGTCTGTTCAGTACAGAACACAGATCTCTGGCCAGCTCTGGCTTGGCCCAAATTGTTGTGACCAAACAATGCCATTCCCAGCAACTCTCTGCCATGAGCCAGTGACTCCAGTGAGCAGGTCTCCCTGGCACTGGAGCCAACACTGCAACTGGCCCCTTGTTGACAGCAGCTGCAGCAAGGCTGAGATTAAATGGGTCACAGTGATGTAGTTCTGCATGACAGAAAGGACATGCTGGGGGCCAGCAGCACCTGCTCCATTCCTGCCCTACCCCACTCACCAGCACCAACTGCAGCATTTACCCATAGAAATAAATAGAGAGAGGTCACAGGAGGGATGTTCAGCTTAAAAGGGACCATTCCCCCAGCAAGCGGAAGTTCCTCCACCACTCAACTCACCTGGCGAGATTTCTTGCTTAGCTGACTTGGCCTCTGACCTGTAGTGAGAAGAAGGGATGCCTCACTTGGTAAAGATGGCCAGAAGGGCCACCTTCCCCCATGTCCTTGGAAGCCCTGGCTGTTCCACCTACACCCTCTTCTCCAGCCCCAAATCCCCAGGGAGGCTGGGATTCTCCCAAAATAACTTTATTCTGCAGTAAAACTTTATTCTGACCTGGACCCTGGACCCAAGCTCTGTAATCTCGCTCCAGAGCCATATGTCAGCTCCCCTTTTCCTGCTCAAGACAGTAGCTAATGCAGAGAAGGCACTGGCATCCCAGGATGAAGAGTGGAAGGGGTTATGGAAGGGAGTGGAGGGTCTCTGCCATGTGCTGTGCTCAGTCTGCAGACCCTAGAAACCTAGATCTTACCCCTCACCAGAGCTTCCCAGTTCCCTTCCCTCCACCAGCTCCTCAGGCTGCCACTGCACTCCATGGAGAATGAGTGCTGGTGCCACCAGCTGGTGAGCTCAGAAAAAGGCCTACTGAACCAAGCTCTCATTTGGCTGTCAGTTCTGTGACAGTTTGGGGCAAGACAGTTTTGATGGTGGGGTTGATGAAAGGCTGTTATCCCTTTTGGATAACAACTGAAGAAGAGAACTGTCGCGTGTGTCTGAAGTGAGAAGTCACCTTGTAATAGTGGGGTAAAGGAGCCCCAGACTTTATAATGACAAGAGAAAAACACATGATCATGGGTGGGAAGTCAGGGACTCTGTTCCTGGTGGCCTAGAGCCGGTATCTAAAAAGATGTGAGGACATAGAGATGGTTACAAAGCAGTGAAGGGAGCTGCAGAGGTACAGAGACATTGCTGTGGTGGCCAGCAGAGTTGAGATGGCAGGTGACAGCTTCAAGGTGATGGGCAGAGCTCAGCCTACTTGAGCTAATGCTAGGAGCAGCAGCTTTGCTAAGTTCATCCAGAGAAACTTCCCTATCCTGCACCAAAGCTGCAAGCACTTCAGATAGGAGAGGTGGTGGAACCATTTACTACAAAGTCCCTTTGGAGAATGGGCTGGGTCTGGCCAAAATTGAGACTTCTTCAGCAGCTGTGAGTAGCGTATGATTGAGCTGGGGCGGTGGGGGGGCTATGTCAAATGCTTTATTAACCACTTGTGTGTGAGAAAAGGATCAGGATTTAAGTAATTTGACAAGACATCCTGGGGACAGGCCACCCACCTGTTAGCATTTCCTTATCATTCTGCGTCCCTTTTCCAAGTGTATGCATGCTCCCTATTTTCCCATCCCATATTGTTCTGTTTGTTTTTAAACCCTTAAGCTTCCTGTAGGTGAGAGAGAAACTATGCTTCATCGAGGTCACTCAGATGATAAAGCATAGTTTCCCTGGTTTCTAGCTGGGGAATTGAACTAGCATTTAAATATTTTTAGAAAGATCCCCTAGATAATTGAACTTGGCTCTTTTCACTGTCAGCAGCTCCTGGCAGAAGAGTCATGCTGACCATGATAACTCTGGACTACATTGAGTTCTCTCCCTCTCCTTCACCTCACACCTTTCCCAGCCCTCCCCAGCCTGTGGCTTCAGGAGCGCAGAATTGTACATCTCCTACCTGACCTCTTGACCCTCAAGGAGATGCTGATAAGTGGCAATTTCCACCTCCAGCTTGGTCTTGAGGTCCAGCAGGTGCTGGTACTCATTGGCTTGACGCTGGGTGTCAGTTCTCAGTTGTGCCAGCTCTGTCTCTTTCCCAGTAACCAGGTTCTGCAGCTGTGCCATTTCCACCCCATAGTGAGACTCTGTCTCAGCCAATGTGCCCTCCAGAGCTTCTTTCTAAAAGCAAAAGAAAGATGTGCCAAACTGTACGGACTCTATTCCAGCTGCACATGGGTAGGGGAAAACCCAGCCATTTAAGGCCTTTCCAGAGCAGTGAAAGGAGGGGTATCGTCACACCAAGGCTGCTGGGTGTCTTGGGTAATGCCATCTGGACAACTTCTTGACCAGGGATTTAGGGTATCCCTGCAGGAAGAAGCCAAGGAGCCCACAATGGGTGAGATAATGGAAAAGCCATCCTAAGAGAGACAGCAGACTCCAGTTTGTCCCACAAGGGACAAGGCCCACCAGAGCTTGGATTCTGAGGATTAATATTTCCTGTGGGCCAAGATGGTGAGGCTTGTGGCCTATGACCCCACGTGATAGAGCTTAAGGCCTGGGGCTGAGGTGGACCTTCAAAAGTTTTTTCAGAAGAGAAACCAGTACTTGTGTTTCAGGGGAAACGTTTAATGCTGAAGGCTGCAATAGCCTGTACCAAATACCAATGCCCTTCCCTTGGCAAGAAGACTGTCACATGACCATTGCTTTCTTGCTTTTTCCTGGATCCCTGCGTACCCACAGTTTCATGGCCTTTCTAACGACACTCCTCTTAGTACCTTACAGTTATGAAGATGGAGTTGTGGTACCCACCATGCTCTGCAGCGTCTGCAACTCAATCTCGAGGCTCTGCACAATGCGCTTGAGTTCTGTTGCCTTTGTCCTGGCAGCCTGGAGGGCTTCACTGCTGGTGGCGACCTCTTGAGTGAATGTCTCACACTGCACAGAAGCAAAGAAGCTCAAGCCATGTACCTGGCAAGGTGCCAGGGGCACTATCAGCAATGCCTTAGTCATATGATGCCCCCACTCCCCAGGGGGACATTTTGCATCCTCTCTGTTAGTAGATGGAGACAATATGAATGGGAAATAAGTGATCTCAAGTCAGATGCATCTTCCACCAAACCTCCCACACTGATATGTAATGTGAATAGATGTCACTGAGAGAAGGTTATAGCATGAGTTTATGGCTAGTTGCTGAGCCTCCCCTACCTGCTGCTTGTGCCAGGCTTCAGCCTCTCTCTGATTCTTCTTGATTATATCCTCGTATTGGTCCCGGATCTCTGCAAGGGTTTTCACCAGACTGATGCCTGGACTGGCATCCACCTCCACACTGACAGAGCCTCCCAGGTGACCTTGGAGGGCAGCCACTTCCTTTGAAAGGTAAAGGAAATCGGTCGTCATAAGCCAGAAAGAGCAGGAAGCGAGGCAAGGGAAGGGATGGGAGACTGGCAGCATAGAAGATTCATGTACTGGCTTTTTGTCATTGGGATCCAGTCTTAAGTCATGGTTTAGTTCACAGGAGGAAAAGAGGATTTGAGGTTAGTCCCCAGAGGAAGTTTGTCCAGCTCATTATAAAAGCAGCTCTCCATGTGGTATGTAGTTGAGAAGCCCAGGGCAGAGATGTGGGTTGGGAGTTCCCAGCAGATCTGTGCCTTGGGGAAGCAGAGGGCTGTGGCTCAGGACTGAGAAGTACTGTGTATTGGGAAAGCCAAGAGAACCATTCCTGAATCCCACACCTGTCATCATGTCTTCTGTGAATATTAAAACTCCTCAGATTTGTTCACTGAAGACATCAATTATAGTGATCCTCTTGGATCCCAGTGGGGTTCTGCAGCAACCTCACCTCTCTATGGTTCTGCTGGAGATAAGTCAGTTCCTCCTTCAGGCTTTCAACCTGCACCTGCAGACTGGCTCTGGCCTCTGTCAGCCCATCCAGGACCTTGTGTAAACCCTTGATGTCACTCTCCACACCCAGCCGGGTAGCCAGTTCAGCCTCAAACCTATATGGAATGAGCACGAGAGTCTGCATCCTGCTGTCCCAGACACAGCTGAGTGATTCATGGGCAGCTATGAGGAGTCATGTGAGCTTGAGAATCTAGGCCAGGGTTATCCCAAGAAAACTAATAGTCTCCTGGGGTTCTCTGACTGCTGATACAGGACCAGAGTTCATCAACTAAGTCCATTGCCCTGGGGCTAAGCTAGGGTGGCCATTGGTCCTGTTTTATGCAGGACCATCCTGTTTTTAACTCATTTGTCCCCTGGCTGTTTCTGAACAAGAAACAGAATGCAAAAACTCCTGTTTTTCAGTTCATTGGTGGAAAGACATGTCAATCATTTGTCTTTGAGAGTCTATTGGCTGTGTCTAGAGATAGGGTGGTGCACAGCCAGAAAGAAGCAGCGTTCTGAGCCAGCCAGGGAGGGAGGGAGAGAGAGAAGGAAGTGGCCTTTTTTGTGGTGGCCCCACCCCTTGCTGCTGATTGGCCAAGGACGGGGGGGGGTCCCATCACTCACCAAGGGGTTGCCCTGTACTGTGGGGATGCCTCAATGGCCACCCTAGGTGGAGCAAAGTGTGTTACTGCACTCTCGAAGCCAGGAAGCTGTTCCATTCAGCTTCAAAGGGTCACTAACAACCATAACTTCTTTGAGGCAGACCCACCTCTTTATTATACAAATGTGCAGCACCCAGCACAATGAAGCCCCAGTCCATAGTGTTAGCCTCCCAATGCCACCACAAAATAAATCATAATACGTAAGTAGCATCTGCAAGAGCATTTCCTTTATGTGAACAAATGTCCATTTCTGTGCTTGCGCAGACTGCTTTTGTATTTTTTCCCAGTGTGATTGCAGAGGTTGCTTTGAAAAGTTGGCCTTTAGGGGGAGCATAGGGGTGAAGGAGGGGGAAGAAGATGAGGAAGGGGGTCTAGTAGAGATCCCTTACTTCATTCTGAAGTCATTGGCAGCTAGCTTGGCATTATCAGTCTGGAGGATCAGCTGGGAGTTGCACACTGACTCAACCTGGATCTGCAGAAGGAGAGAAGGGGAGGTAGCTGAGGCCTTCTAGTGCTTTCTTGGAAACCAGGGAGGTCTGCTGGGGAACACTGTTAGCCATCTCTTTTGCTACCTGGGCCAGAGCAGTGCTTTCAGATGCGTGAACCTCACAGCACAGGGCAAACTTGGAATAGCGACTCTTTAAATCACATTGCCATTAAAAAGGAAATACACGTGACCAAAATCAGTATGATGGATATTTAACCTCTCCTGGCACAGCACCCACCAGATCTGTAAAGAAGGATACAGACCATCTGCAAGCTACTACTTCCCATGATAAGCTGCATTCATTTTTCACATTGGAAGTCAGACCTCATTTCATCACATAGAAAAGAAATTCTTTTGATACTCAAGCAGATGGTGTAAGACTTTGTCTGTAATGACTTACTGGGACACAGAGGCAGTTCACATGTCTCAGAGTGACTGTGTGAGGCTGCAAATGAGCATCCCAGGTGGCAGGTTACCTTCGCAGTGGTACAGAATGAGGGTCTTTAAATGAAAGCTGAGATGTAGGAGTAGCATCCAAAGTGGGCACCAGCTTACCTTGCCAAGGCACCCCAAGGCAGCACCTGATGTTCAGTCCTAGCAATAAGAAACAGCAGGGATTGCCTCCCTCTGTTCACACACAAGCCAAGGGAGGAAATGGAGCCATAAGTCAAAGCCGGGACCTTCTCCCCATGTACCCACAGTAGAAGGGTCAGGGAATCTCAGTACCTGTGATCTTAGTTCTGCAATGGTGCTGAAGCAGCTACTTGGATCATAGTGTCTGGCGAGTGCTTTTTTCACCTGGAGCTCCTGGATCCGCTGCTCCAGCTGCCCGTTGGCTTCTTCAAGAGAACACACCTAGCAGCAGCAAGGATGGCCAAGAAAAAAAAACGTGGGTGGGGAGCAAGAGGTTTGCGGGAGGCAGTGCTACATTGTCTCTACTACAGATTCTGATAAAAAATCCAAGGCAGCAGCATTGACTCATTCAGGGCAAAAATTGGGATCATCTGCTACCAGAGAAATGGAGCTCCTGGGGACACTATGCAATTACATGGTTTGCCAAAGAGCTATTTGTACACTTGGGGCCTGGGCTTCAGAATGACCATAGCCCAGAATCCAACCAAAGATCTGGGAGCCAAAATGCTGTAATGATGGGCAATCTGGAAAATGAACCATCCCCTCTATTTTTTATTTTTTGGATAACCTTACTCTGGCAGACTCCAAACTTCAGCTCTGTGCTTGTAAGTGGCATTTGTACAATACACCAGTCATTGTGTACACCTGCTACTATGTTTGCATGATACCATTCCTAGTTGGATCCTAGGCACTCCCATAAGGATGACAGTGCCAACTGTAATTGTTGTTAGTTATGTTATCATACCAGTATTACTATGTTACGCTACACTTATATTATGTAGTAGTAATACTAGTTGTTATTATTATTATTACCCACCAGCACTAATGCTGTTCCCTTAATTAGAGCTTTGCTGCCCAATGGCTTTTATCTTCTCTCATACATCCATGCACAATCTTGCATCATGTCAGATGCCTCAGCGTGAGATGCCATGGTTATGTCTCTCTGCAAGAGGCTGCACTCCAGACCCCAAATCTCAGCTCTGAAAGTCACTCACCCTCTCCAGGTAGGCGGCCAGGCGGTCATTCAAGTTCTGCATGGTGTCCTTTTCATTCATACCAAGGAGGCCTATTCCACTAGCACCAGATCCAATGACTGGTTCATAACTACCTCCTGGCACAGACTTCACAAATGCATCACTGGCAGAGGAAAGGCAACTGGCAATGCTCCCAGCTCCTCTATGGATACTGAGCAGCCCTGGCTGCAACCCTGCTGCACTGATCCAATTTAGTCTGGGCCCTTGAGGAACCCCAGAGCAGAATAAATTGCGACTTAAAGAACTAGCCATGCTTAGGATATCAGTGCTCAGGTGCAACAAAGCTTATATCCTCCCCCTGGACAGCGAAGAGATGACAGTGCAGGGCAATCCTTTGGACAGCTCCCTTATATAGAGGAAGGGAGGGGCTGGGCTACAGGAGCTCACTTTTCCCCTATTGCCTGAGTACTATACATGTTGTTTTCTGAATGAATGTTTGCAGTTGCCACAGGAAAACTCCTGTTGAGTTGCTTTTTCTAGTTTTGTCAGCCAAACTGGTCTGCAGGCTGGCTTTGCACAACTGGTTCACAATCCTGCCCCCTGTGTATTTACTCTGCATGCTTCAGGGCATACATGGGTTTTAAGAGCAGTTGGCTTAAAAATCCTGGAGGCATATGAAAAGTTTTGCAGGGGAAAGTGTTCCTGGCAGGCCAGGAAAGGCACCCTAGCAAGTAGTCAAGAGAGCAGTGCAGGGAGTACTGTGAGCAACTGCTCTGCCACAGCATGCCTAACACCCATCACCAGGCTACACAAGAGGGAGGCCTGCATGCCAAAGAAACCTGGTCTAGCACCTCCTGAGTGCTGTTCCAGAGGTGAGAGCACCTCAGATGCAGCTTAGGATCTCTGCTAATGGAAAGGTATCTCAGGTCCATAGAAGTAGATCCTTTGTCCACTGGAACAGCCTTCAGCAACAGACATTTTGACACCTCTGGCTAAAAAGGAGGAGGGCAGAAGGATGGCTCACATAGTTCCTTTAATTTGCATTCTCAATATTGTAAATGCATGAATAGGGTTATGCCTGAGCATGACACCAGTGTACCCATCTGTCATTCCCAAAGCTTGTGTTTGTGTACATAGGAGCAAGAGCTGCATTGGCACATTTTGCCAGTGCACAATGCAAAATCCATTTGCAACTGTATCCTACAATAAAGAGAAAATGCCATGGGGCATCCAGCAAAATCTATCCCAGGAACATCAAACAGACACCAAACTGGCACCCAGCTTGCATTCAGATATTTCTTTGACTGCTTTTGGTGTCCTTCCAAGGACAGAGTTGGTTTGCCAGGAATTCCTTACTCCATCTTATAACTGACAGCCTTCAGCTTGCTTGTGTGTGAATCTCTATCTGGGGGGATGTGATTACCAGACATTTGAAATGACCACCTTGCACCATCTGGTTTTTGGGAGTTAGCCATTCCAGTGAAAAAAGTTCATTCATTGTCCTTAGCACAATTTCTTAGCATCAGCTGCACTTGCTTTATTTAAAACCCAGCATCTATTTGGTTCTTTCATTGGTTCTCATACTGTGTCTCTCACTGTGTTATCTGGTAGCATGTTAATTAACATGATGAGCTTCTGTCAGAATTCCCTTTGCTAATTAATAGTACTAAATACTGTATGTCAAAAAACTTAGCTAAGTCCTGCAGCAAGGTCAGCAAAAATAAGGTCAGGAAAAGAATGTTAGAGAAGAAAAGCTGGTTAGTGCAAATGTTCTAGCCTAGAGGCCATATCTGAGCAGAGGAGGAAAAAACACAGAAGGCAAAAGGCTGGTTTAACTACTTGACTTCTGAGAGATATTCCAGGTTTATTCCAGGCTGAAAACACCAGGTGCAGTGCTAAAAGGATCTGATATGTTTGTGTAGAACAGAACTATTCTACTACTGCACCTTTTGGTTATGCCCTACCACTCCATTCAATGGCAGGTGCAACAGCTGGTATGGTAGAGACCCAGCACAGAAAGGGTTAATTTGGCTGCTGTCATCCAGCCTGTAGCACCTGTACTGCATTCCTCAGGGAGGAATGGATGTGGTAATGGGGATTCAGTGAGAGACAAGCCAGTTGCTGTGGTGCTGGGGGTTTATATTCTGTTTATATTCTCAGCTCTGTTCAAAACAAGTGCTGGGTCTATGCCAGTATTTTCCAGTTCTGACTCTGCATGGGGCAAGAAAGGCAGCACACTGCCTGACAGCTGACTTTTGGGACACTTCTGGTGTGTACTATTGTCAAACTGCCTGCTGCACATCTGCATCTACTTCCATTGCTGAACACACACAAGCAATGGAACAGCCCAAGCCCATTATCATTGTTTCAGTCATTTAGAACCAGAGACAGAAAAGCTCCCAAAAGGTCATTGGCTGAAACAGTTTCCGCAACAAAGACAGCAAAGTGAAGAGGGCCATGAGGATTGGCTGCAGCTCTGACTGCCAAACAGAAAAGGCCTTCTTGGAGTGTTATCAGCAGTAATGGCCTAGATCTGCAAATATCACCAGACTCCATTGCACAAGCCCAAGGCTAGTTAACCTACAGACATAGCAAAAACACCCTCACCAACACTGACCCTAAAATATGCTGAAGAGCATTACAAGGCTTACAAGTGAAGTGCTTTTCATTAGCTATATCTCCTCCATTATGCAGGCTGCTTTGCTCTGTAGGGTTATTTATGCGTGCTGAGCTGGTTTATCAATGTTGTTGTAACTCCCAGAAGTCTCATTTGCACCAATGTGCCAATTATTAACAAACTATCTTGCTCCTGCCCCAGACAGCTCACAACCTAGGGGTGTGATGACACTAATGAGAGACAGGAGATGGATAAAACAGACACAGCAGAGAGCACAAAGGAAGTGCAGGCCTGTTATGATCAGCATGATAAGCAGCAGTCAGAGCTCAATAATTGCAGAACTGTTTTCAAATGATTACTAGGCAACGTGGCATCATTATTTCAGGGTTGCACGTGAGAACTGATACATGAATGCTAGCTTGTTGGTGCAGGGGTGTTTGCAAGCGTATGCCTGTGCACACGGGTTTGGTTCCTACGGGTGATTGTACAGGTGGTGAAAATTGCCCTTTTTTCTGATTTAACTGTGTTACAGTTTATATAATATATGGTGTTTTTTGGCAATTGAAATGTCTTTTTGCAATTCAAAGTAAAACATATCCCAATGTATTTTACTTTAGATAGCCACAAATTAAACCAATGCATCCATGGATCCATTATGAGTAAATTGAAATTCACTCAGTGACATGTAATGAGCCCCTTTGTCAACCAGGTGTCACTTTAAATGGCAGCACATGAACAGGCATAACAAGGTTTACAACTTTATTTATCATCCCGTTTCCTTTTCTCAGAGCTGGGCAGGACTGACCATGCTTCTCACACAACAAGGAAGGTGTTGATTACTGCGGCAAAGTTGGCCTCACTATCAAGGGTCAGGGTCATGTAGCACTGCAACAGGTATCCATCCAACCATTGGCGGAGGTTGCGTGGAAGGTCAGGCTTGCCTCCCGCACCATCATGTGTAAAGGTCCTGACCCAGGAGTGCAGGTGTGCCTGGGGCACCAGCAGGATTAGCAGCAGCAAAGCATAGTGGTTTGGGCAACCTTCAGCCCACACAAATTGCTTATTACACATGGCCCGGGGTACACATAGCAGTGGCATGCTCTGGGCACATTGGTGTCTTGGGGGGTGACCGTCCACAGGGCACCTTCCTGGAAAAGCCCCCAGGGGGATGGTGGCTGAATAGCACCTGCAGCCCCATGCATCCTGAGCCCGGGTACCCACAGATGTGCAGCAGCAGAGAAGAGCACTTTTCCTTCATGAGCAGATGTGGTGGTAACAGCAGTTACCTGTGGCCATCATCCAGCAGGATGCTGGCCGCAGTGAACCAAGCTGGGAGGTGCAGAGGGTCAACTGGTGGCCTTCTGGCTGCTAGACCTGACCAGTTGAATTACCATTCTCACTAGGCAACCCTGTGCACAGTCAAGCCCTAATCTGAGGAAAGGCAGTGGACGGCACTTAGTGTTGCGCATCTTATCTGTGAAATGTTGCAAAGTTTCACAAAAGGTTTCCCTCTGTTGGTTCTGCAGAACTAACATCTGTACACTGGGGAGAGTCCAGCTCAGGATCCCAAACATCTCATGGTCACATGCTTAATATAAACATTATGTTTAAATACAAAAATCAAAGTTTTTGTGTGCCTGACTTCAGGTTCCATGTATATTCTGGCCAAAGGGAAGGATTTGCAAACCTTGATGGGCAAGCAGTTTCTTTTTCAATGAGGGTTATTATCCAGCCACTTTATTTTTCCATGCAGACTATTATCACACACTTAAGCCAGGCTTCCTGGCTTTGTTCTCCTTGTTTGCAAAACCAATAGCAGTTGGCAGAGGCACCCATTGAAGGGTTTGTTAAACTTTTAAAACTATAAATCTGTTAAAATTGCAGATCGTCTTTGGGGATGGGGGACAAAAAGAAATATCAGGAGCCAGGAGGAGCACGGAACAGGTTGGCACCCTGGCTAGGTACATGTGTGTCATTGAACCCAAACACTACTACCAAAGTAATAAACTTAGTGATAATCATACCATAGTTACAGTGGTTCCGGACAACAGGCTCCATTTCACCAAAGGACAACCTTTAATACAGTTTGGTAAAACTATCAGGACAATTAGCAAGCTAGGAACCAATGACTTGATGAAGGCTGGCAGCATTACAGAGAAGGATCTAGTGGCCTTGGTAGACCATAGACTTGATACAAGTCTGCAGTGGGGTACAGCTGCAAAAAAGGCAAATGTGGTTTTGGGATGCATCAATAGCAGTATTAGGTGCATGATGCGGGGAGATGATTCTGTCTCTATTCACCACTGGTTAGGCTTCATGTAGAGCATGTGCATTTTGTGTTCCACACTTAATAAAAGGACATAAAGAAGTTAGACAGGATCCAGAGGGTGGGTGAGAGTGATGACAAAGATTCTTAGAAAACAAGTCATATGAGAGACTGAAGGAGCTAGGCACATTCAGCTTGTGGAAAGGGCAGTTAAAAGGGGATATGATGGCAGTCTTCAAATATTTGAAGGGCTGCCATAGAGAGAAGGGAAAGCATGTTTTCTCTCCTGCTGCAGAGTGGAGGACACAGACCAGAGGTTTGACATTGTAGCAAAGTAGATGTAGGTTGGTTATGAGGAAAAAACTCCTTGCTGTTAGAATAATGAGGCAGTAGAATAGCCTGCCTAGGGAAACTATGGACTCTCCATCACTGGAGGTGTTCAAGAAGACAGCCACTGGTTGTGGAAGATCTAGGCACAGCTATGCCTATGTTCTACTGATCATATATTTACTATGCTTCTGAGCTTTGTTGGTTGCCCCTGCCCCCCCCACCCTTTTCTGCTACACCCCCTTTATCAGAACATTCAGAAATACATAGACTCCTGTGAGGTTTGCGCTTACACCAAGATCCCATGTGCCAAGCCACTAGGCCTCCTCCAACCACTACTGACACCAAGATAGCCTTGGCTCAAAGTGTTTGTTGACTTGATTACTGATCTACCTCTTGCCCTAGGGCACTCAAACATCCCGGTGTTAGTGGATCTTCTCACCAAGATGGCCCATTTCATCCCTTGCCCTCACACCACCACAGCCCCAGAGACAGCCCAACTCTTCTTAGGAAATGTCTTCTAGCTGCATGGTCTTCCCAGGGCATCATCTGGGACTATGGCCTTCAATTCATTTTAGACTTCTGGAAAGAACTCTTAAAATGGTTAGAAATCAAACCCATTGCTGCATCTGCCCATTTCCCAGAAACTGACAAACAAATGGAATGGATCAGTCAAACACTCAAACAATCTCTCTGATGCTTTTTGAATTATCATCAGGACAGTTGGGTCTCCCTACTCTTGCTTGCAGTATTCCCATGTGGTAACTCCCAACATGCCTCCACCAGCCAGTCTCCTTAATTTTGAATGATGGCCTCCACCCCTGCATTCATCATCTCTTGCCCTCTCGGTCCTCTTGCACACCAGCTTGCTGCAGCCAATCTAGTCAATCATCCACCAGATCAAGCAAGACCTAAAGGAACATCTGGAAGCTGCCAAGGAGCTTACAAGATATTTTCAGATAAGGATCATCAAAAGGCACAAGCCTTCTCAGAGGGAGCTAAGGTTTGACTACCTACCTGTTGTTTGCACATCTGTCTACCATACTGAACTACTATGACTTCCCAATCAATGCAAAGAGCAACCCAGTCACTTATAGATTAAGGCTCCCCAGGACCATGAAATTACACCTGGTCTCTCATGCTCCTCTAATGAAAGCTCCTAAGGAGAACCCTCTTCCAGGTCAAGCATCAACCTTCCACCTCCCATGTAGGTCCAAGAGAAAGGGAAGGTTTTGGTTCACCAGATTCTAGATTCCAGGATGATTGGGGGAAATTGTACTCTCTATTGGACTAGGAGGGTTAAGGCCTGGAGGAAGGCTCTTGGTACCAGCAAGTAATGTCCATATGCCAGACTTTTCTGAAAGGCTCATCCTAATAAAACAGGCCCCAGGACATTTAGAAGCCCCGGGGCCTGGTTTATTATGAGTGGAGGGAGTTAGTGTAGGGCTTCTGTGCTGCAGGCTGGGTCAGCTCTGTAAGGCCCAGGCAGGTTGCTGCCCTCCAGGTCTTGTTAAGAGAATTGACCCAGAGTCTGGGAGAGAGGATGCTTGCTGGTGGTAGCACTACACAACTCAAATGATTGAACTGTGCCCAGTCAGTAGAATTTGGAACTGATTTGGCTGATTTGGCCCAAGACACTTACTTATGACATTTTTTTTAAAAGTGCAAAAGTGCTGCTTAGAAGTGTGTTTATGGAGTACCATTGCTAAAACTTGCAGCAGTTTGAGAAAGCATAACATGCATCAGTTCTGGACCAACTATGTTTATATGCCAGCTACTGCAGACTTATTTCAAGGTCAGTGTTTTCAACTTTGCTTCTCCCTTTCATGTGTTCAGGGAGAGCAGAGGGGAAAAAGGTGGGAGGGAAAGGCAGGGGAGCTACCTTACTGCTCACCGCCCAATTTATTTTCCTGCTTTGGCAGTGGGTGGGAAACAAATTTAATAAAAATAGATTCTGTGCCTGGAAAACTACAGCACATTTTATTTTTTTCCATATGTACAATCTAACTATTAGGAGCTCATCTTGTATTTAGGGTTGTCTTTGGCTATGTATTTGAGTAAGTATGGTAGTGCCCAGCTCAGATGCTGATGGGGCTAAGGACAAGGATTCTGACTCCTATGAGAAACACCTGGGTACAGCCTGGTGGAGGGAAAGCAGAAAACACAGGATACTGCTAAGACAACATCAAGTCAGGCAGGAAACATGTTACAATGGAGAAGCAGAAACTTGAGGCTTGCCCACATAGGGGCAAGAGTCTGGGTTCAACTATGCAGCAGCAGCACATGGAAGAGTGTCAAGAGGCCATAGTCCAAGCTGCTGGTGGACCAAAGACCTATAAAGTAGTTGTAACTGAAGGTCAGTGGCTGAGAAGAAACTGTAGAGGACTGTGGATCAGCAACACTAGGGAGCTGGTATTCAGGAACAGAAGAGACTGGAGCCCAGAAATCTGATTGAGCCTCTACCCTCGGTTGGCCAGAGGCCAGTCTGATGCAGCAAAGAATACTAGTGGTGCCCTGAAAGCCATCACCAGCAGGGAGACCCCAGCAGGATAGAACAAATCTTGCTCCTGGAGCTGTGTCAAACAAGGGGTGAGGGCCTGGCCTCCAACCAGCCTGCTGGAATAACTGTGAGATTTAAGAGGCTCCATATACACTAGGCTGAAGGAGAAGACCTTCCCCTTTCCCTCCCTTTGTGGGCTATGTGCTGCCAACTACGTCTGTGCAAAGCTTCATGTGGTGATTCGATTCAGAGGAGATTTGGCCCGATTCAGTGGCCAAATCTCTGAATCTGAATCAAATCAGGGGACCAATTTAAAAGTCCGAATCGATTCAAAGTTCTTTGAATCTTCAGCAAAGATTCAGAGAGCTTTGGTGATTCGGGAAGTCCCCAGTGGCTGCAACAGGGAGCTGCAGCCACTCCAAGCTGGTAAGTAGTAGGGGCATGGGAGGGGGTGCTGGGGGAGGGGGATCATAGGGTGACCTCTGCCAGGCCTCCCTGCCCCCCCAGCTCCCCCATGGCTGCCCCTGCCTGCCCCAGCTTGGTACTTTAAATAAAAGCTCTGGTACTCACTGGGTGCTGCCGGGTGGAGGGCGATTCCCCCACTCAGCATGAACTCCCTCGACCCCCCCACTCCCCCAGCCTCCCCACAGGTGCCCTGCCTGCCAAGCCTCTGGCCTTTTAAGAAAAAAAAAAGCCGAGGAAAGCCCACGGACTCACCACTCCTGGTGCAGCCTCAGGGGCTTGCACAGAGCCCCTCATGTGGCACGGGGCAGTGGGGATCTCCCCTGCTGGCAGCAGCAGCGAGTCCCAGGGTTCCTTCAGGGCTTTTTTTTTTCTGAAAGGGCAGGAACTTGCCCATGCAGGGCACCTGTGGGGGAGTGGAAGAGGGGGTTGGGGGTTCGTGTAGAGCCCCCCATGCAGCATGGAGCAGTGGGGATCACCCCCTGCCTGGCAGCACCTGCTGAGCTGGAGCTTTTTTTTGCCCAAGTGCTGGGAGCTGGGGCAGGCAAAGCAGCCATTGCCGAGTTGGGAGAGGGGCAAGGGATGGGCCTGGCCTGGCTTGGCTGATTCGGAGATTCAGAGATTTGGCTGCTGCCAAATCTCCAAATCAGATTTGGCCAAATTGAATCAGGACAGTGATTTGAATCACCAAATCAAGTCATTGACCCCCAAATCAGCCAAATCCAAAGCGAATACTAGCCGCTTTGCACAGGCCTACTGCCAACCTCTGGCCCCAAAGCTGTGCATGCCTTTTTCCTTTATTTTACCAGGAAATGTACAATAAGCTAAAGGGAAGCTAGTGCCTGGTACTCCCTGGCTTCTAGCCACAGTCCTTCACACACAGTTGTGATCATGTCTAAGTCAGTGACATGTGGGAATGGTTCAGTTGCTCCGTGTGTCCAGACCCACAGGAGCAGCATCCCTGCTTCTTTTGCTTGGAAATGGAAGGACCTGATCTCACAGACATCTCAGCCTTCCTCTCACCATTACAGTGCAATGGTGTGCTCAGATCCTTCCACAGACAGTCCTCTGAATCCAGTGATGCAGCCATAGCAGAAGGGCTGGAAGAGAGAAATCTAGCTCTGGAAGGAAGGTTTATTCAAACCCAGCCATCCAGTCTGACCCAGCTTGTGCCCCCATATCAGGCAGATGAGAGCTTCAAGGTGAGCTTGGTGCACCCAGGACTCAGCTTTTAGCCTGTTTCACACAAGAGTTTTGGAGCCTTCCCATACTCCTTGTGCACCATCTCCCCTCCAGCTCCTTCAGCTGACCCCACCCTCATTCCCTTAGCTTTTTCTATGCAAGTTTTAGTATTTTTAAGGAAATGTTTTCATGTCCCAGGTCAAATTAGCCAGATCAGCCAGATCAGTTCCCAATCCTTTGAACCATTCAACATGGCTCTACTACCAGCAAGTATCCTCCACCCCAAACTTTTCAGCCTGTGGCTTCAGATACTTCCAAATATTTTGGCAGGCATTCTACATGCAGGCCCAAGCACAGAGGCTTGGGGTTTGGATGCCCACAGGTTTTTCTTGCCCTCAGCCATATGGAGCAGCCCTCAGCAGGAGGAAACAATGGAGGACTCTCCCATTTCCATAAAGTCAGCATGTAGCCGAGATCCTCCCACTGGAAGCTGGCCAGTGGAAAGTTAACTATGAGGGTCTTGAAGGGAGACCTGTCAGCAAGTAGACAAGGCTGCACCCTCCACTACACAGTGCCATTTTAAATGCATTACCTCAGTCATGGTATTTCCCCTGCCCACATTCTCCAGTTTCCTGCTTGGGCTGAGGTTCCCCTGGGGAAAGGTGTGTCTGCACTGAGGGCAGTAACTTGCCTCCCAACCCCATTCCAGCACTGGGTGATGCAGGCTCAGCAGAAGTTGTGCCCACAGCCCATGATCATCAACAGATCCCTGAAGAACTCCAGGCAGATTCATAGATTGTGTGGAAGCAAAGGATGGCTAAGACCTCAAGAGGGGAGAGAGAAATTCCTTAGCTAAGAGGAAGATGAGCATTAAACTGTCTTGAAAGACACACGACAGATAGCCCCAAGGTGGGAAAAGCTAGTGTAGGCAACCCTTTCTCTTGAATCTATAAAAAATTAATTGCCCTGGATGTGAATTAGAGAGACCACAGCAGAAATCTTCCTGTAGGGGACTCTCTCTGATAGCTATCAAAATAAAGTTTCTACCTGACCTGATTCCAGATTCTACAGCGTGTTTTTTCCACGACAATTGTAAGGGGCTGGAAGGGACCTCGCAAGATCATTGGGTCCAGCCCCCTGCACTAGGCAGGAAAGAACTGGGGTCAGGTGGAGCAAGTCACTTCATCCTGGAGTTTTTCCACAGAGCTCTCAATGGCTATGGTTCTGAGAGGAGAAAAAACAAAGTTTGTCTCATTTTCCTGAGCTCAGAGATAGCTTGACTTGACAGACAGCTGGGTGTTTCCTTTCTCTAAATGGCTCTGATTGTCTGCTGGAAGGTCAGGAGTTTCTGGGTGCAGCCCTTAGATTCCTGGTAAAATTGCCTGTTAACTCTTGGTGGGGAGGTAGTGAGGACAAATGTAATGGAAAAAATGGGAAGCTTGTTAATTGACCACCAATAATTGATAATAATAACAGAGCACTTTAAGGTGAGTCTGCTGCAACCCAAAATATTTTCAGCATAAAACTCTCCTGTTGGGCTAAGAATTGCCTAAAAACTGGTTTGGAAAAAATAAAAGTAGCATATGCTTTAGTTTTGATTTACCACCAATCTCAGTTAATGTTCCACCCTCTGAAATGGCAAATACTTCAGACCTGCTGCTGGGGCTGAGATGAAGGAGGTTCCTCTTGAGCTGGGATATAACCAGCATCCCCACCTCAAGTCCTGCACACGGATCAGTGGGATCTGAGCCTCCACCTTTCACCAACGAGACCTAGCACATACTACAGGGACCACACAATATGACCTTTCATGCACCACATTATTCAGTCTTCATTCAGAGACTCCCAACTCCCCAGAGTCCTAGGTCTTGTCCTAGGTCTTGTCCCTTCCTCTGTGATGTCCTGCTCTCTAGTTTCATCACATAGAGTGAGGAGCCTTGTGGGTGAATAAGAGCTTGGCCCAGCTTGAGTTGTCTCTTGGTGAAGAAGGCCAAGGTCCAAGACCAGGCCAAGGAAAAGCAGTGTCCAACCCACAGGGGACGTCCTGCCATGTGAGCCAGACCAATGGGATAGAAGCCCATGCAGGGGAGATGTAGGGAGAGAAAAGGGGGACTGAAGGCCCAAGAGACAAAGCCATTACAAAACCCCAGTTCAGATGTTTATTGAGATTTCTATGAATGTGAAGCTGCTGGGACCCAGGGCTAGGCAATACAAGGGAATTGTTGGTATCAGAGGAGCCTGAAGCAGGGAGGCACCTGCCCCGAGTGAAACTCTTCCATCTCTGGGAAACCCCCCAGCCCAGGGGCCTTTGCTGCACGTGAAAAAACAGCTCAGGCTCCAAGCCCAGGTGGTCTCCCACCCCCAGACGCCCCAGCAGGGCTTTGTAGGCAAAGGACACCAAGAGACACTTTGCCCTCAGCACCAGCCCTGGGCTGCTGGGACTGAAGGGGGTGGCAACCCCAAAGCTGGCAGCTTCCCCATGGGTCCATTCTGGCAGCCTTGCTTGAGTCCTGCAGAGCCATCTAGTGTGGGCACAGACAGGCCTGGTGCCACCTGCTGCAATGGGACAGACTTGTCTGTGCAGACTGCACCTTTTGCCTTAGCAACTCCCAGGGACATAAGGAAAAGGGACAGGGGCTGGTAGAAGGGATTCCTCCAGGGTCACAGAGAAGGGAAAGCCGGAGTGGCCCATTTCCCCTCATGGGATGTTCCATTCCCCAGCTGTCCACCTCCACACCCAACTCAACGGCACAGTCTGAGCTTGGACCCAACACAGCAAGAGCCAGGCCAGATTCTGTCCCCATCGAACGAGGCCAGTGGGAAAGTGAAAATCGGAGACTCAGTACCAGCATCAAGAAATGACACCTGTCCCCATGAATAGTCCAGACACACCCGGACCCTGCTTGGCACCTGGCACAGGGACAGGGGGGTGGCTGCAAAGGAAGTGAGAGCTTCAAAGTGACTGAGCCCCCAGTGCACTGCTGACATTCATTGCACAGCCCAGATTCCCTACTCAGGGCTAACTCTGATCTCTCCTTTCCTCCTTACGGACTCTCTGGTGACCCCCATGGCCCAAAAGCCCCTCGCCACCTCCACCTCCCAGCAGTGTCTCCCCAAGGTGAATCCCTGACAACCCAGCACACAGTACATAGAATCAAATCTCTCAGGAGATTCTGGCAGATCCTGCCGCATGCCTGTCAATGTCATACATCTCCAGTCTGCAGACAGGACAAGTTAGGGATGAGCCGTGTCTGGATCCAGAGTCACCGTCACTGGGAGAGAGAATAGCAGTGTCAGGGCAGAGCTCAGCCCTGGGGCAGGTGGGGCTGTTCGTCACCCTCCCCAGAAACCCTGTCCTGCCTGGGACCATCCTGGGCCCCAGGAGCTGCCTCTGCCCTTGGACTTGGAGGCTGAGCAGAGATAGCCCCACAGCTCCTCACCCTGGCATGGGGGAGAGCTCCTACCCTGATGGAAAGGGAGGAAGTGGCAGCAAATCTATAGGCAAGGACAGGAAAATCCCAACCCAGCGACTCAGGCTCCAGCACAGGGGGTTTCAGTGCTGGGCTGGGAGAGGGTTTGACTCTGCTTTAAGGGTGTGGGTTCTGTGGGATCATTCTGTTAATGCCAGGACCAGCTCCCCCAGCACTTACCCTTTGTGTATGCTGGCTTCTCCAGTTTGGACGGCAGAGTCTTTGCAGGGGAAAAGGGCAAAGATATTAGACCTCTGGTGTCTGGTTCATGCTATGGGCTGGGACCTGCCTCAGCCCTGAGCCCCTAAGACTGAACAGAGATATGGGGCCAGCTTCTCCCCTTGCTGCTGGAACTGTGGCTGCAGAAGCTGCCTCCACATCTTCCTGCTCCCCTGCAGCCGAGCCTCCTCTCCCAGAATAGGGAGGGAGGGAGCTGCAGGTTCAGGAAGAAGAGTGTAGGGAGGGATGTAACAGCAGCGGTGACCAGGATCCACCTGCAGGTGGCCGCAGTAATGTCGGCAGCAAGGGCAGGTAAAGTGGGGACCACCCGCAGGTGACCGCAGCAGTCTTTGAGGTAGGGGGTGCATGGAGGCAAAGGTAGCAGGCACCGAGAGGTGATCAGCAACCACCCACAGATGCCACTGGCAACATCAGCGGAGGCCAATCTTAGGGGGAACACAGCCAATCCCAGGGGGTGCACATGCCCCTCTATGCATTGCCAATGCCTGTGAGGGTGCAAGATACCAGAGGTGCAGCTTCACTCAGGCCACAGCCCACTTGCCTGTTCTGCTCCTCTCCTGGCCCCTCGGGGACCCTCTCCACCTACATGTCCCCCAACCACCTGCCCCTCCTGCACCCCTCTCCCCCTTCCCTTCCTCCCACCCCCACCCCCAGCCAAGCCAGAAGGCTCCTAACTTGAAAACCTGACTCCGGTTTAACTTTGGAGGCCCGACATGAGGCCCAGGGCCTAGACGTGTGGGGCAGGGCCCTGCAGCTCCCACCACCCTGGCTGCAGGTGCCCATACTGGGCAGTGCTGGGCTTTGCACCTCTGCAGCTTAGACAAAAAGGCTCCATGAGGAGCCCAGGTTCATCAGTGATTTTCCCGAAGGCATAGAGACACCCTTGCCTCATGACTTCATTCCTGCAATCTGCAATATCAGTCCAGCACATTCAGTTTCTCTCTCAATTAAAAAAGATGCAGGCTCCAAATTCAAACCAAATGCTTGCCTCCTCCCCCTCTGCAAGGACACTTCCCTACTCCTTTTCATGGCCCACTTCTCAATACCTTAAAACGTCTTCAGAGTCTCCTGTAGAGCTAGACTTTTTCCAGAGAAGATGATGAGCCTTTCCAGCTCTGGGCAAATCCCCTCTGGCAGCTGGAACTGCTCCATCTTGCACCTGGGGAAAAAACAGTCCATGTTATTGATTCTCTTTCCGGAACTCAGCTTCATGGTAATAGCATTGGGTAGATGGAGGGACCTGGAGACTGGCTCTGTCCATGTATGTCTGCCTCAGGGGCAGGGGCAGCACAGACAATAGCAGTGGCAGCTGCCCCAGGAGGGACCAGTAAGTGTTCTTCAGCTTGGAAATGTCCAAGATATATCCTAGGATCAGAAAGGAGCTGAGACTTCATAACTAGTTGGCTCAAGCTCTGGTGACCAGGACTATTCCCCAGGACAGGCTGCCAGTGCCCAAGGCTGCCACTTGCCTGAAGAGAAGAGGGGGAGGTCCATCCTTCCCACCGCAGGGACAGTCCCAACACTTGCTGGGCTGTGTTGCCCTGCATTGTCTCCAAGACCCTCCCTGTATGGGGAAAGAGGCAGAGCCACGTACCTGCTCAACGTGCTTTTGATGTCCTAAAGGGGGAGAAAAAGATGGGAAAGTGAGCTCAGTGCCACGCACCCCGGGCACCCTACCAGAGGGGACATGCTTCCTCCTCAGATTCTGGGTGTCACACACAGAAGGATCTGGGAAAAGTTCAGCCCCTTTACAAGCCCCAATTTAGTGGCACCCCCCACCCAAGGGGTATAATAGGGCAGCTGTGCACCCTGGGCAGTGGAAGTGCACAGGGCAGCAGCAGCTGTGGCAGATATTCTGCATCTCCCATCACTGCCACCAGCATCTGCTTGGGACCATTGCCCTTCTTGCCCCTCCTCATTTATGCTACTGGTCCCAGCAGACCCAAGATTTAGGTCTTTCCCTCCTTTGTGCTTGGACTGGAGGCATTTGATGTGCCTCACCTGCAGGAGGTCACTTGCTGGCTGCTGGCACTTCCCCTCCAGTTCCTTGATCAGACTGTTGAGACAGGAAATCTCCTCAGAGAGCTGGGTGAGAGTCTCCCTCTGACTCTCCTCAATCCCCCTCCCCAGCTCTCCCAGCTCAGCCAGCAAGAGTCATTCTTGTTCCACCAGAAACCGGCGCAGTTGTTCAGATTCAGCCACAATCTTCTGCTTCTCAGCTGCTGCCTGTTGCTGCCATGAACAGAGAGAAACCGTGTCAGGGAGAGCAGCCCCTTTGGGGAGAGTCAGAGAATGGCTCATAAGGCCCCTTGGGGCTCATTGTCTGCACAGCCAGGACCCCTGACCTCCCACAGCCTGGAACAGAGTTGGGGGTTGCTCAGGTCTTGGGCCCTGCCTATTCATTTCACAAAGCTTTTCTCTGCTTCCCTGAGGGCTAGGACCATATGGAGGGGAGGATTCCATGGATCTCAGCAAAGAAAGCTTTCCTTGCATGATCAGGGATCCTGACTTTCTCTGTTTAAAAATCCCAAAATCTCTGATAAAAACCCCGAAAATCCACGTTTGCCACAATTAAAGTGAAACGCCACTATATATATAGGTGTCAGTTGAGCACAATATTTTATTGATATATTTACAATTTTAAAGCCATTTGGAAGCCTACCAGTGCCTCAATCATTATAATAAAATAAATTCTAAATACCTATATAGTTTGGCATTTGATTTTGTTGTTTTTTTTATCATAGAAAATTGGAGCTCCCCTTGCCCACTTTGCTCACCAGGACACAGGTCCAGCTGCAGCTGTGCCCCCAGCTTCTTTGCAGTGCTGAGCAGCCCTGATATGCTGGTGCTTCTCCTTCCCTAGCCACAGACCCCCCACCCCCAGCACTTCCAGTAGCCCTCAGTCCTGACCCACAGCCCCCTGGCTCTGCTGGTGCCCCTCACTCTTGACCTGCGACCCCCTGTCCCCAGCATTGTTTCTCAGTCTGAACCTGCAGCCCCCCATCCCTGCTTGTGCTCTTTACTGCTGATCTGCAGCCCCCACTCCTCTCAGCCCTGCTGATGCCCCTCAATCCGGACCCACTGCCCTCCAGATCCCAGTCCTCCAGTGTGAGGGGAAGGAGGTTGTTGTGTGGGGCAGTGGGGTAGGGTGTGCAGCAGCATAGAGGGGTATGGGGCAAAAGGGTGCCCAAACATAGGTGTCATCATAAGCATTGAAGGGTGAATGGGGGGGCATATGCCCCCCCCAGATTTGTGTGACCCACAGCATGGCTGCAGCCAGGTCAGACCAGCATGGACAGGAGCCACCTCTCTGGCCTAGAAGATGGGGTCCAGCATGGGAAGGCAAAATGGAGCATTAAGACTTAGTGTCCCCGCCACCACATCCATGCTACTAGCAGCATGAGGAATAACAGAGTGGGGACAGGCCACACTGCCCTCACCTCCTCCCACTGTGAGGGCCACAGCTTTACCTTGGAGGGGAAGCAGTAGTGGCAGCCAGGCCATGACGGCGGGGTAGTGTCGTGGCCTGGCATGTGAGTGGCTGGGGCAGGAGGAGGTGAAGACAGTGTGGCCCCTCCCCAGGCCTGTTACTCCTTGCAACAGTGCAGCTGGTGCTGGGGCAGGGGCGGCAGCAGCAATGAGTCTTGCTGCCCCACTCCACCCCCCTACTCAGTGTCCTGCCTGCTGAGCCAATCTAGCCAGCTGCAGTCCCATGCCCCACTGTGGGCACAGAAATCTGGAAGGGCATGTGCACCCCCAAGCCCTGCCAATGCCTATGGTGCCCAACTGCTTCCCAGAAGCGCACACAACAGCAGAAAGCCAGCTTCCCTGATAGCCCCTGCACCATCCTGCCAAGCCACCCATGGCTCCATCCCTTGCTGGGCCCCACGGTCTCACATTATTGCCCCAGCCCCAGGTGCCATGCACCACCACAGCTGGGCAACACTCCCAGGCTCAGCCACCAACCCTGCTCCACTCCCTCCCTCGGTCTGGGGGCTCTGTGAGAACTGCAGCCACCACCTCAACCTCCCCTCACATCCCCCTCCCCCTGTGTTGCCTTTGCCCCCCCATAGACTTACTTCCAGAGAGCTGCAGCAGCTGCTCCACCACATGTCTGCCTGCCAAGTGCATGTGTACCCATGCACATGCCCATGGTGCCCCCTGCCTCTGATCTTCCTCCTCCCACTCCCCCAGCCCCAAGGAGCCCCTTGCAGGGTGGAACTCTGCCAGCCTGCGAGGAGAAACCCACCGTTTCCCCAGTTTTTCTTCTTTAAAGGAGAAAATCCACGTTTTTCTACTGCAAACAGGAAATCCAGATCCCTGCTTATCACTGATGAGTGGGTTTGCAAGGCCTGGCTGCATGCCTCTGCCACTACACACTGCAACACGCAGTCACAAAATGACACAGTCACTGTTTCACCAAACATGCAGAGCAGGAGACAACCCATCCTTCCTCCCCCATGTCAGCCTGGCCCCAGCAGCACCCACCTGATATTCCTGGTGTTTCTGACTTTCACTCCCTTTCAGTTCATCAAGCCTCTTCCTCTCTCCCCTTAGAAACTGCAGCTGAGTCTAAATTTGTTCCTGAGAGAAGGAAAAATCCTTGGGTCAGTTTTCCTTTGTGTAGGAAGATGGAGTCTTTTCCCCACACCATAGCTGAGAGGGCTGCCTGAGGATGCACTGTGAGGGCAAGGACAGGACCAGGAAACTCCACGTGCTCAGGCTGGACCAGCAGCTCCCAGTACAGTGCACCCCTTTCCAGGAAGCAGCAGCACTGAATAATGTGTACTTGATACAGATGGAGCAGCAAGAAGCCAGCTTCCAGCTCCTGCCCAGCAGGAAGGGCAGATTGAAGAACTCGAGCAGGTCCTGGGGATGTGCCACAAAGCAACTCTATAACCAGTGGGGAAGTGCAGACGGTCAGTGAAACACACTGACTGCACAGCAAACAATATGGCCTGGAATCCACAGTGGTCGACACACTAGGATGCCAACCAGTCTTAGTCAGCTGAGCAAGACAAAGCCACAACTCTGGTCTCTGTGAACAGAAAAGAAGAGACTCAGAAGTGAGGCACCAGTCCTGAAGTATTACAGCCCAGCAGTGCAGCTACAGCTATATTTTTGGATGCCTCAAAAAGAGCAGTATTAATGAAGAACCAGCATAGCATTTGCTAGCCAGGCCTGGACAGAGACAGGAAAAGGAGGTGCTCAGATACAAAAGGAGCTCCTAGTCGTGCTCTCTGGGCTGAAGCAGTTCCACCACCTCACCTCTGGACCCATCATTAGCCCCTGAAGCCAACCCTGAGAGCACCGAAGTGCCACATGTTATTGAGACTTCTGCACTGATGTAAGCATCAGCTCCTGGACTGGGAAGTAAGTCACTGCCAGTGACAGATGCAGTGAGCAGGGCCTGCCTTCCAGAGTATGCCACATGGGGCTCTGTAGCAGGGGAAATAAAGTCTATCAAAGTACCACTACAATACCTTCCTGTCCCCAGACAGCTACCAGGGAGGGTTGTAACAACTTAAGGGTAATTGGTGCCTGATACCCCCTGGTTTCAAGCTACAGCCCTTCACATGCAACTGTGGGTCATTTTTGCTGCAATGATATTGGAGAAGGTTCAGCTGTTGTGTGTGTCCAGAGCCAGGGAAGCAGCTTTCCTGCTTCATCTGGTTTGAAACAAGGATCTAACGGCAAAGACATCTCCGTCCTTCTCATCTCATTCTAGTAGGATTGTTTGCACAGAGGCTTCCACCAAACAGCCCTCTATGTGTAGGGATGCAGATGCCACAGTGACCGTGGGAGAGAGACATCAGGGCTACTTTTTTTTAACTTTATATCCAAGGCCAAATTAGCCAAAACTAATTCCAAATCCGAGAGTCAAGAACCATAAGTGGCCCTACTACTGGCAAACATCCTCCACCCGCACCTGGAGCTTCAGACATTTCCAAAACCTTTGGTGGGCATCCTACTTGCAGGCCCAAGCCCGGAGGTTTGGGGTTTGGATGCCCCCGAGTTTTGCTTGCCCTCAGCCATAAGACGCTCAGAGCAAGCAAGGGAGGAGACTCCCATTTCCATAAACTGGGCTTAAAGCTGTTGTACCTCAGCAGGTACTGAACCATGCCAGAAGAACAGTTCTCCTGCAAAGTGGTTCAGGAAAACTGCCTTCTTGACACAGATAAATGTTATTTCCCCTGCCAGGTTAAGAGGTCGCTATGCTTGTCCTGAGCCTTCTAAAGAGAAGTGTAAGTCACACCCAGCTGCACAGCTGGACCGGGCCTATGCCGCATACCTTGCACTGCTGGGCAGCTTCCTGGATGGGAGCCGCAGGGTGAGCTCGGTGTGTCCGGGACTCTCAACAAATCAAGCACATCATTATCTGGTCTGTCTCACAGAAAAGCTTCAGAGCCTCCCCATGCTCCTCACACATCATCTTCCCTCCGGCTCCTGCAGCTGACTGCATGCTCAGGCCCTTGACTAGTTCTACAATATTCACAAGCAGCTTGTTTGGGCGGAGGATCCTCTGGGGAAAGGTCTGTCCGCACTGAGGGCAGATGACATCTGTCTCGGCCTTCTCCCAGCACTGGGCGATGCAGGCTCGGCAGAAGTTGTGCCCACAGTCCACGATCATCACCGGATCCCTGAAGAACTCCAGGCAGACGGAGCAGGTGGCTTCATCCCGGAGACTTTCAACAGAGCTGGCAGTGGCCATGGCTGTGATGATCAGGAAGAATTCAGGGCTAGTTTCACTTTCTTGTGCTCAGAGCTGGGCTCATACTGGGGCGTTTCCTTTCTGGGAAATGACTCCATTGTCTGCTGACCTGGCCAGGAGCCCAGGGGTAAAGATCCAACCCTCAGATTACTGGGGAATCTGTTAACCCTTTGTGGAGAGGCAGCTGGGGACAACTCCAGTAAAAACAACAGTTAAACTATTTTAAGCCACTGCCTGGTAATTCAATGCCCCCAGCTTTTCTCAGTGCATCTGCTGTCAGCCAGGAGATTTTCATGGCCATCAGGACTGTTATTTGGAGCTGTTAACTGCCTAAAAACTCAGATTTACCTGAGTGTTCAGTTTTCCATAGGGATAGGGATGCGGAGGATATAAAAGAAAGAAAAATAATCAAGCACTCACCTCCATTGAATCTGATTTCTCATGTTTCATTTCAAAGCTCTTCAATGCCAAAAGCTTCTCCAGACCTGGCACTGCACCTGGGGGGAGCCCTGGTGCTTCCCCCTTGAGAGGAACAATGAGATTCAGCTTGGGCAAAGCCAGTATCACCCCATGGTGCCCTACACAGTGATCAGGAGGATCTGAGCCTCCACTTCACACCGAGGAGACCCAGAAAGCAGGAGTGACTGGTGCCTCCTGAGTCAAATCTGCCTTGTCCTGCGCTGCTGTGCATGGATGGGCCTTTCTTTTCCCCCGTAGTTGCTCACAGTACAAGACTGAACAACGATATGTTGACAGCTGCTCCTTCACTCAGCACTTCTGACACCACAGACCCTTCTTGTGGGATCAGGATAGCCATATACAGTCAGGAAGAAACAGCCTCTTATTGATGGTCAGGGAGAGCAGCCTCACCTGGAACCCAGTTCTCAGCCTCACAACAGCTCCATTTTGAGAGACCATCTCCAAATGATAATCTTTGGCTTCCATGTCACTAAAACCCTAGTTCTCCCTGTTTTTCCCCCCAGACTTTGCTCCATTCCTTCTTGTCACTCTCCGGGCTCCTGCATCCGGTACTTTGCCCTAGTTGCTTGAGTTGCTATCAGTGGGATTTCCACCTCATCTGTATGGGTGGGTCTCTCTGTCCTTGCACTGGCACCTGCCCTGCCTGTGTCTCCTGCTTCTTGCATCCAGACCAGCCCCTCCAACCCTTCCCCCTCAGCAGCAGACTGGTGCCTCCCTAATTTCTGACCCAAGGACCTCTGATGCCAAAGAAGACTATGGGTAACAGACCTCACCCCCTCGTGGCCCTGCAGAGACCAGGCCTCAGTGCCCTCCTGGCTCTCCCACAGCCTCAGTCACACCCCAGAGCATCCCAAGTCACAGCCCCTTTGAACTCAGGCCTGCTTGGCTCCCACAGACCACAGCCCCTGACAGGTGTCAGGTCTAGAGGGCCTAGGCAGCCTCCTCCATAGGAGAGGCAGTGGGAGGGCAGAAGAGAAGACACAGCTGTATTCCAGCTCCAGTGAGACCACCCCTGCAGGCTCTGCTCTGGGTTCCTAGACCTCAGCATATGGTTCCCAGGCTGTGTTCTATGGGATGCTTTGCAAGGAGAGGGTTGTAAGCAGTCTTGTGGAGTGTGGGGTTTGCCGGATAACTGAGCCTGCAGGGGCTTCAGATCCACAGCTGAGACTGTGCCAAAGGGACCCAAACCAGGCAGTCAGAGTCATATGTCTAATCCCAGATGATATCTGTGCTTATGGTCCAGGTCAGGCCAAAGGGCAATAGCCAGGGAGTCCAGATGCACAATGAAGTAGGCAGGGGGACAGTGCTGGGCTCCGGGACTGAAGCAAGGCTGAGGCCTGGAGGGCCACTGAGCACATGGGAATATTCCCTAAGGGAAGCACTTGAGTCTGTGTCTCTGTGACAGTGACCAAGCCCTGGGACTGAGACCAGGGCTGGGCCATAGGGGTAGAAAGCCTCACAGCCCCAGATAAGGCAGCCCCAGATAAGGCAGCTCCTTAAATAGTGGCTTACTGAGGTGCCCTCAGCTCAGAGGAAGGAGGAGCCAGGAGCTATTTAATCCCTACACCTGAGGCAGGGAGGGCATCCTGGCCTAGGAAGAGCTGGAGGAGAGTGCTTACTGCTGGAAGCAGAGAAAAGCAGTGTGAGGGAATTGGAACCTAACCCTGGCTGTGCCTGGTGAAGGAGCTCTCAGGTGAGTGAGTTGGTGGCTGCCAGAAGTCCAGTGAACCACAACCAGACTGTCAAGCCTGGGAGATGGGGTAGGGCATGGTACCCAGGACCACATTCTGGTTCTCTGGAGACAACATCCCAAATTTATAAGAACAACTAAAGGTGTGGCAGGCGAGGACAGGGTGGTAGTTGATGTGAGACCAAAGTGATAGGGATGGGATTAGAGTGGCCACAAAGAGGTGCTGCTCCCACTACTAGCAACAGATCCTGCTACAATCTGCCAAAGGGAGTCATGAATGTGTGGAGAGCACAGCACCACTGAATGAGTGGGATCTACTAGTAATCTACATTAGCAGTGACTTTACTTGAAGACTTCAGCATCTTGTAACTGGCCAGGGGATCCCGTTCATGTCCCACACACTTCTTGGGCTCTGGAACATCAACGTGCACACCTACACAAGGCTTTGCCACATGAACAACTGGTGCTTCCTGAGACTGGGGAGGCACCATGGTGGCGAGTGGTGAGCAGGGACTGCCCACAGCTGCCCATGACAGTAGCGAGTGGGGACCACCCACAGCAGCCACCATTGTGTCGGCAGTGAGGGGGGGATAGGTGTGGGCAGCAACCTCCTACAGAAGCCAGCAGTGGCTTCACCAGTGGCCAATCTCAGGAGAGGCACTTGCTTCCCACTCTCCCACTGTGCCTTCCCTTGCCTATGCTTTGCCATGATAGCAGTCGTATTCTTTTATTACAATCTTTGATGCAAATCTTTATGAAGTTGTATCTCAGAAAAAAATTCCGTTTCCTTCTCACTCTAGGGAATGATCTCTTTCCTTTCCCCATGGCTGGTGTATCAGGTGCAAATCCCCACTTATCTCCAATGCCCAAGAAGACTACACAAGGGTGTATTAGATTTAAAGTACTGGGTGTAAAGTACTGAACAGTAATAGGTATGAGGACTCTATGGCCACAAACTTCTAACTGGGCAATACTTATACAGTTAAGAAGTCTCAGATGCCACTTCATGCAACCACTCCTTGGTTTAGATGTTTAAGTGAAATAAGCTTTGAACATTGGACTTGATATGGAACCAGGAGTTGCCTATAGGCAAATTCAAGTTGATTTGGTTTCTACCATTCCTAATGTAAAGCCAAATAATATACTTTTACAATAAAAGCTCTGTTATTCGGCATCCCCTGGGAATGGGGGATGTCAGATAACAAAATATTCCGGTTAATTGATTGGCCCCTCCCACTGTTTCTCCCACCATATCTGGGGTGCCCCTCTGCCCCTCCCACTGCATCACCACCACTCCTGTGGGCACTGCAGGCCCCCGAGACAGGGAGGAGGGCTCCGCACATCCTGTTATGCCCTTGGGCCATGAAGGCTTGAAGAAACTGGAAGTGTCACAGTGGGCACTTCCTGTTTCACTTTATCTTACAAGCCAGCATGCCAGTTAGTAGAGCATGCCTGCTTGAAAGATGCTGGTTAACAGAACTTTTACTGTAATTTTAAAAAGTCTTAAGCAGTAATTTAAGAGAGCTACTATCTGCCCCAAATGCTTCTTCTAAAATTATCTTTTTTAGGTAACTGAACTTTCTTTTAATTCTGCCAGCCAAACAAGCATTGCATTTCTGCAATGTACAGTTCTTTATCTTGGACTCCTTCCTGTCACTTTCTTGCTCCCATCACAAAATTCCAGAGGAGAGCACAACGATGAAGATGTAAATACCACATCCTTCCAAACAGGCTGGCAGGTGAGCACACACGTTCTTTTCTATATGCCCAAGAGTCAGTTACACATGACATGTAGATGAACGTTTTAAGAGTTTCAGACTTTTCAAGGTACTTGAAGATATTCAGAGAGTGTTTACTACCATGCGCTGATTTTTTTTCTGCCTTGACTTGTACCTTTGTCCTGCCCTGTTCCCCCACCTCCCTGGTGTGCCCATTCACTCCTATTCCTGCCGCACTGGGAAATATTTTGGGTTGTGCTGACTATGAGGGAGGACTGGGCTCTAACAGCTTAGTTGAGGGCACAGGCAGGCAGGGCCCTTGAGGACATAACCATGATACTTCCCTCCAAACACCCTTATTATAGCTGTGAGACATAAACATCCACCTGGCCTAGCCCTGTCCTCAGTGTGTCCTACCTGTGCTTTTAACTTAATTTGAGGGGAGCCCAAACCAACGTCAATCATCAACACACCCTGAAACATCCCCCTCTCTTAACACAGCATTGAGCAAGTTTTTGACATGGGACTACAAGAGCGTAGGCTTCATTCTACCTCAAGAATATTTCCTGCAGCAGGAGAACATAGACCTTGGGTCTAGGAAGTGCTTGAGGGTTCCTCAAGCAAGGCTTTGGCTTTCTGTTGGGAGCGGTCTCCCTCCTGATGCTGGGTTTGGGGCTTCTGTAGGAAGCTGAAGTGCTGGTGTTCAGGAGGTGGAAAGATTAGGCTGTTTAGGTGTTGCCAGCAGTCAGGTCCCCTAGCCAAGTGAAGGTGAGAAGTAGCCAGGATCTATATTGGCCAGGTAGATTCTTATGTCCCACAATGCTAGAAAGGCTATAGGCATAGTGCTGCCAGAGTGTAGGCTTCATTTTGCTTTAGTAATAGTTTCTGAAGCTGTGATGCCCAGGGCAAGGGTCAAGGAGTGGTTTTGGAGTCCCTCAAGCTTGGCTGTGGCTTTGGGATGGGAGATTTCTCTGGCTCAGAGCTGGTTTTGGGGCTTCTGCAGGAAGCTGAAGTGCTGGTGTCCAGCAGCTGGAAGGATAAGGCCATTTGTGTAGTGGAAACAGGCAGGCATATCTTTTGCCAAGGAGCCCTGGGCCAATGCCCATAAGGGAACACTATAAGCCTCCCTTAGAAAGGGAGGTCACTAGATAGGCAACAAAAGAATGCTTAGGGCAAACAAAGACAAAACAGGGACAGGAGTGAGGGTCAAAGGTTTCAAACTAGTGGGCCAGGGGACTAACACCGAGCAGAGCACGCTGGACAATGCCCATTGGTCCTCAAACAAGTCCAGGGAGCTAGTGGACACTGCCCAGAGATACTCTACCAGGAAATGGGATTTCACAAGTGAAAGGAAAGCAGTCCTACAGTCCCCAGGAACCCTCCCAGCCACAGCCTCCTTCCTGGGAAGATCTACAATGAGCTTGGCCAGGGCCAGGAGGAGGTTGACCAGGAGGTTCTTAGACTTTATGGGGCCATGGATAGAGAGTGCACAAATGAACAGGTGAGGGGAATAGAATAGCCAGAACCTCAGCAAGAGGTTCTGGACTAGATGGTGCAGGGGCTGCAGCCTGGCACACTCCAGGTATTCATGTGCCAAGGTTTCCCTCTGCTTATAAAAGAGGTAGGTGTCAGGAGTGTCCATGAACTGGGCCAGATACATGCCCATGGTGATGGATCCATGGAGGAGCCACTAGCTGATGTCCTCAGTGGCTCTCAGGATCAAGATGGAATACAGACCCTCACCCCTGGTCTTGCCTAGGGTACCCCATCATTTGTTGTCAGGGCAGGACGTGAGAACGGGTTAATGAACAGTGCAGAGCACAAGCATGTAGAGCTGGCTGCAGTGGGCAGACTGAAAGCAGACCAGTTTGGTATTCCCCAGCAAGGTAAGATGATGGGGTGGGGAGCATTGTGGGGCCTGCCAAGGCAGCAGCTCCAAGATGAGCCTTGGAGGATACCAAGGGATGAAGACTGCCCTCACACATGACCTAGTCTATGTAGGCAAGGGCAGTGTCTGGCAGGGAGGCCTTGACCTCCTGAAGTAGATGGTACCAGGCCAGAGCAGCGGAATCTGTCTGCCCCTGCTTGGCATATTGGCATAGTCTAGGGGGTCCCCAATATGAGTGAGGTGGCCCAGGACCATCCTCCAGTGCAGCCAGGGCAACTCCATCACTGGCACCACCAGCTGCAGTGGAAACAGGCAAACCCTTAAGCCAAGTGAAAGTGAGATGTGTTCAACCCTCTCATTGACCTAGTGGATAGTTCTGTCCCACAGTGGTGGGAAAGTTTCTGGTGTGGGGTTGCCAGACTGTAGTTAAATGCTGTTAAATACTTAAAGAACCAGAGGAAGAGTTATGGAAATGCTTCAATGAAAAGTAGATCTTAGGCACTGTATAATCTACTTAGAAAGGTGAAGAGAATTCATACCACATTTTCAGATGGGCTTTGTATTAACAGAGTGTTAAAAACTTTCTGCCCTGTTGGGGTGTAGCAGACTGGGTGGCAAAGAGCTTGTAGCAGGCTGCACGCTCCAGGAGAAGTTTGCAGGCTTGCAGGGACTGCAAATGCCAGGAGCTTGGGAATAAGCAGGAAGAGCTCATCTTCCTGCTCAATGCAAATAATTATGATGTCATAGGGATAACAGAGACCTGGTAGGACTCCACCCATGACTGGACCACAGGTATAGAGGCTATACCCTGTACAGGAGGGATCGTGTAGATAAAAGGGGCGGGGGTGTAGATCTCTATGTTAAACAAAGCTACACGTCCCTGCAAGCCGATATTGGTGACCAGGGTGGACGACTGGAGACCCTCTGGATTAAAATCCGTGGGGAACATGGCACAGGGGACACAATGGTGGGAATCTACTACAGACCTCCCACCCAAAGTCCTGAGCTTGACCAGGAGTTTTCCTGGGAACTGGCTGAGGCAGCATGGTTATCATAGGTTAACCATAGATAACCATGGTTATCATAGGTGACTTCAATTACCCAGACATCTTGTGGGAGGATTGCTCAGCAAAATCTAAGCGGTTGCAAAGCTTCCTCTTGTGCGTGGATGACCTCTACCTGACTCAAGAAGTCTATGGGCCAATGAGAGGCAAAGCACTGCTTGACCTGGTACTGGCTACTGGGGATGACCTAGTCAGTGACCTAGTGGTCAATGAGAAGCTAGGTGACAGCGACCACGAGCTGATCACCTTCACCATCCACCAAAAAGCTGGCAAGTCAGTCAGCAACACGGAAGTCCTTGATTTCAGGAAAGCTGACTCTGACAAGCTCAGGAGGCTTGCCAGTGAGGCCCTAAGGGACCATGACCATGGGGAGAGGGGAGTTCAAGAAGAGTGGTTGCTCCTCAAGGGAGCAATCCTCAATGCAAAAACTAAGTCTATTCCATCTAGGAGGAAAGGCAGCAAGAGGGCACAGCAACCCCCCTGGCTCTCCAGTGACCTAGCAGACCTCCTGAGGCTAAAAAGAAAGGCCTACAAAGGATGGAGGATGGAGGTCACCTCCAAGGAGGATTATTCTGCACTGGTCCGGTCCTATAGGGAGCATACCAGGAAAGCCAAGGCTGCAACTGAACTCCAACTAGCTTTGAGCATCAAGGACAATAAAAAATCCTTTTTCAGATATGTGGGGAGCTGGAGGAAAAGCAGGGGAAACATTGCACCCCGGCTGAACCAGATGGGGCAACTGACAACTGACGCCCAGGAAAAAGCCAACCTATTAAATAGGTACTTTGCATCGGTCTTTCATCAGTCCCATGGGACGCCCATGCCTGCTACGGGACAGGGAAGTCTGGGTGAGGGTGATCCCCTGTCCTCCATTAATGCTGACTTCATGAAGGAACATCTTAAGAAGCTGGATACCTTCAAGTCAGCCGGCCCTGACAATCTTCACCCCAGGGTACTCAAGGAGCTGGCAAGCATCATAGCTCAGCCTAGCACGGATCTTTGAAAACTCCTGGGACTCTGCTGTAGTGCCCAAAGACTGGAAGAAAGCCAGTGTAGTGCCTTTCTTCAAGAAAGGGAGGAAAGTGGATCCAGCTAACTACAGGCCTATCAGCCTGACTTCTATCCCGGGGAAGATCTTAGAAAAGTTTATTAAAGACGCCATCCTTAATGGACTGGCCAACACCAACATCTTAAAGGATAGCCAGCACGGGTTTGTTGTGGGTAGGTCTTGCTTGACCAATCTCATTTCTTTCTAGGACCAGGTTACCTATCACCTGGACAAGGGAGAAGAGATTGATGTCATATATCTTGACTTCAAAAAAGCCTTCCATCTGGTTTCCCATGATCACCTCTTGGAGAAACTG
>JAGPOW010000268.1:3294915-3314520 GCA_030014935.1 Caiman crocodilus | reverse complement strand
TAAATGCAAGGTTCTCCACCTTGGGAAGAAAAACCCGCAGCATCCTTATAGGCTCAGCAGTGCTATGTTGGCTAGCACTATGGAAGAAAGAGACTTGGGAGTCATCATTGACCACAAGATGAACATGAGCCTGCAGTGCAATGCTGCAGCTAGTAAAGCAACCAAAACTGGCTTGCATCTATAGCTGCTTCTCAAGCAAATACCAGGATGTCATTCTCCCCTTGTACTCAGCCTCAGTGAAGCCACAGCTGGAGTACTGCATCCAGTTTTGGCTCCACAATTCAAAAAGGATGTGGAGAAGCTTGAGAGAGTCCAGAGAAGAGACACACCCATGATCAGAGGTCAGGGAAGCAGACCCTACGATGACAGGCTGAGAGCCCTGGGGCTCTTTAGCCTGGAAAAGCACAGGCTCAGGGTGATCTGATGGCCACCTATAAGTTTATCAGGGGTGACCACCAGTATCTGGGGGAACGTTTGTTCACCAGAGTGCCCCAAGGGATGAATGGTCATAAACTACTACAAGACTGTTTCAGGCTGGACATAAGGAAGAATTTCTTTACTGTCCGAGCCCCCAAGGTCTAGAACAGCCTGCCACCAGAGGTGGTTCAAGTGCCTACACTGAACACCTTCAAGAACAAACTGAATGCTTATCTTGCTGGGATCCTATGACCCTAGCTGACTTTCTGCCCTTTGAGCAGGGGGCTGGACTTGATGATCTTCCAAGGTCCCTTCCAGCCCTAATGTCTATGAAATCTATGACTACAGAAGAGGTGGGAAAAATCCAGCCCAGCAGGCTATTCTATCCAGCCCATGGGCCTCTCCAAAAAACAATTACTGCCAGCCAGCAGAAGGCATGGGCTTTCAGAGTTCATGTGCCATTGGACTGGGTGGGCTCTGTGCTTCCACCTCCATGGAGCTCCTAGCACTACATCTGGAAGCCCCATGTGGAGGCACCAAGCACAATGGTGCACACTGGACACCTGGTGAGTGAGGAAAGGAGCTCCTGCATGAATGAAAAGGGCTGGGGGGGTGGGGTTTGCGAGTTGGTGTGGGCCTCCCTGCCACAGTGCACAGCCCCTGCTGGCAGTGGCAGCAGCAGCAAGAGGTGGCAGGTCGTCAGGGCACTCCTGGCCGGCAGCAGGCATAGCGCCCTGGCAGCATGCAGCTCTGGTTGAATTCTGGGAGCTGCACATGGCAGCATGGAACCCACCTGGCCCAGCTTGCTGGTGCACACCTTTAAACCAAACCAGGCTGACTGTGTCAGTGTGTGGGGCTCCTGGCACTCCAGCAGGGGGAGTCACATGCCACTGGGCCAGGTCAGGCCAGGTCTAGGCCTCCATGTGGGGCTTCCAGCACTCCAGCAAGTAGCCACATGTTTGTCACCAGATGGTGCTTAACTCCTGTGGCTCCTGGTCCACATGCCATTGGGCTGAGTGGGCTCTGTGCCACCATGTGCAGATCCCCGCTGGAGTGCTGGAAGCCCCATGTGAAGGCACAGAACCGGCCTGGCCTGAGGGGACACAACTCCCACCTGCAATGCAGGGAGTCCCATATGCTGGCACAGAGCCAGCCTAGTGTAGTTTAACGGTACATGTCAGCAGGTCAGGCCAAGCCAGCTCCATGTCACCAAATGCAGCTCCCAGGATTCAGCTGGAGCCATGCGCCAACAGGGGGCTTTGCCTGCCACAGGCCAGAAAGGTCCTGCCTGATGCTGCTGCTACTGCTGCCAGCAGTGGGGGCTGTGTGCTGTGGGGGTGCATGTGGCAGGGGGGCCCACATCTACCCACAAACCCCACACACGCCCACATCCAACCCCCACACACAATACCAACCCCCCACAAACCCCACTTCTCAACACCCACAATCCCCCACAAACTCTATAGCCTCTCACACCCACATCCCTTTATGACCCCCAGAATCCCACACACCTACACCCCCACACCCCTTCAGAAACCCCACACCCCTCTCCCGACAAATCCCACATGCACACATACACCCCTCACCCACCCACCCCACACAATATACAAGAGTAATCCTTTATTTTGAGCTATTATGCAAGCACCTCTACACACACTGTGCAAACACACATAAATCAGGACAGAAATCTGTTTTGAAATAAAATTAAAATATGTTCTAGTAGGTTTTTGACTTTTAGTATATGATTTTGGCTACCCTTGCAGCCTTTGACATTTCACCAAAAGTCATTAAGCGGCCCTCCAAATTAAATAATTGCCCACCCCCAGACTATGGCCAGCTGCAGGCAGTAAGGATAATTACAGGCCTGTTGGGAAGACTAAGCCAGCCATGAAAGATAACGGGCTGGTGGAAGGAAGTCTAAGGCTCCCATATGAAGGCACTGGGGAGACTGATCTAGAAGAGAGGCAGGGGGGAACTGAGCACTGGCAAAACTGGAAGTTAGTAAGATAAGAAAGGAAAAAGAGAGAGGAAAAAGGTTGCTTGGCAAATGGCTACAATACCTGGCCAGAGACTCCTTGGGTCTGGGAAGAGACTCAGGGCTGTAGAGTAGGAGGCAGCAGTACCATGACAGAGAGCTCACGCCAAGGAGGAGGTGGAGGACTGCAGTGGGGAAGAAAGCAGCGGGCAGCTGGAAGCACCTTCTCAGGTTCTGTGAGTGAATCCTGTGTGGGCTATGTTAGGATTTGGGTACTGAGTGGGGTTTATGCTGGTTTCCTGAGAGGCCAATGAGCCCAGAAGATAAAAAACTCTGTATAGTTAAAGGACTGATCAAGCTAATTAACCCTGCCCCTGCTACATGGGGTAGGTAAGAATTGCTGTCTTACTTTTTCTGAATTCAAAGAAGAGTGAAAATAAGAGCTGGCTGTTCCTGAGAGATGCCTCACCTATGTCTAAGGAGATAAGTCTAAATAGGTTGAGACGCACTGAGTTGGTATGAGGCTGCATAATGGAAGCACTGAAGTCATGAACGCCGCATGCCCCTGGAGGCTGGGGGAGCACAGCGAACTTCGGTAGGTGGCAGTGGCGTGAGCGTGGCAGCGGTAAGCCCGGGTGCTGTTGGTGATGGGGGGCGCCAACCAGTAGTCAGCAACCACCCTCAGACGCCACTGAGAACGGTGATCGCAGATTCCCTGAAGACACTACCGGTGGTGTCAGGGTGGAGGGGTGGTGAGTGGTGACACTGCCAGCGGTGCCTTTTCATAGGGGGTGCACCACCACACGGGGGCATATGGCACCTGCGTGCACCCCTTGTGTGTCACCAATGACTGAAGTCACCCTTGCGTAGTTCTCAAAAAACGGAGGAGTTAAACTTGGAACAATAAAGCTTGCTTATTGCAAGAGCCCTTTTAGCTTGCTGATCTGCTGTTCCATGCAGTTCTCTACTTCCCTTCCTGGGTACATGTAACAACTTATACCTAACACTCTCTTAAAGGTATTCACAACCTTCCCTTGTGTGGCAGGCTTGCTTTTCTGATCAAGTGCCAGCAACTTATTCTCAGTGCTTCAGTTTCTTCATGTGTGAAAGGTATTCTGTCATTAAATCAGTGGAACTGTTTGAGCAAAGATTTTGTGTTTTGTCTGACTTGATCAAGAATTGAAGCTAATGCTGCTTGGCATGATTATTTTTTTTCAAAGAAAAATCATGTTTAGTCCTGTTCTGTAATTGTGGCCCAATGTGCACCTTTGCTAGATGTTTCCAGTTAGTAAAAAGGTCATTTTGTTTCTAAGTGCACTTGGAGAGATCACAAGTCAACCTTTCATGTATGATCATTCTGGGAGGCTCCAACATAATCATGGTGACTGGCTTACATCCCTAGCACTAGTCTTCTGGAAAATGATGGTCTAAAACTTCAGTGTCTGTAGTGTTTTTCCACTGACCATGGACTGCCTGTTAAGATATGATCTCCCAGGTTCTGCCAACAGCTGTATAGTTATATTTTCAAGGTATTCCTAGGAGCCTGCTTGCACATCACAGTAGTGATTAAATTGTACTAGTTAAGTGAGCTGTGGAGGTTCAGCCATACATCCAGAATGGCATTTTCTATGCTGGCCACATCTAACATCCATTCATTGATGGGTTAGCCCAGAAGGAAAAACCATGGTATCTCATTCCTAAGAGTCTCCCAAGAAATGGCCGGGCAGGCCCCTCTCTGGGGTGGGTTAGGAAGAGAAAACGCTGCCTTCTTCGCAGGGAGCTGGGCAACGTGACCCTTGACTTTGCTTCCAAACCTACTTTTAGAAAGAACTTGAGCCAATGTTAAAGTGCCATCATCTCATCCAAGCTCCTGTCACCAGCAGAATGGTCTGAATTGTATTTTTTTTTTTTTTTTTTTAAACCATGTATTGTGGTGCCTGCAGCCTGTGGGCACTTTCTGTGGTATCTAGTGTTTTCTAGATCTTTGGCTCTTCCTTTCTTTTTTTCTGAAGTGTATTAAGCTTGGATTGTAGGATTTGTCCTCAAAGAAATGGGTTTATTGATTCAATTTCAGTTACTATTTATCACATGAGATCACTTGGAGGGCCAGGGATCAGGGACCCATTGTGTTAGGCTCTACACACACATGTAGCAGGACACAGTGTCCCAAATGGAAATTTTGAGGGACTTTTGTCCCTTCTGTACTCTGACACTGCTGCTTGTGCAGCCTTTATGTTAACCTATATGAATAACTCCAGTTGCCTATCTTATCATTCCTGAGAAACTAAGATGCCCAACTTATTTTTATCATTAGCCATAGCAGTGGTGAATGCATGTGTGGACTATCCTTTTTCCAAAGTTTTTCAACATTTGACCATCGGGTCATTGGTTCCCAGCTTGCTAATTCTTCTGATAGTTCTGCCACATGGTATAAAGGGCATCCTTTGGTGAAAAAGAGCCTGTTGTCTGGAATCGCCACCTTGCATCACTTCTCCTCAGCTCCTTGTTCAGTTTCAGGTTTAGTCTCTGAATTATGCCCTGATTATCACTTCCTGTATTTTATCTTTGTAAAAAGTTTGAGGTGTTAGAATGAAGCTGGTTTCCATGACAGCTATAAAAGGGTGTTAGGACGAGGCCTACTCAGGCAATCCTAACACGTGATGACTACTAGATGGCAGCTTTCCTCGTGGAAAGGCAGGGAGCTGTGCCTTGCATGGATATTGGAACTGGTAGGAAAATGACTGCTATTAGGAAAGCTTAGCTGACAGGTTTCCCAAATCTCTCAAACTGTCTGCTATATGCCTAACCCCAGCGATCGCTGAATCATGTAGGCAGGTACTGTGAAACTACTGGGGATGTGGTATTTATGAAGGATATCACTTAGCAAACATGTCATATAGTATCCCTTGATTCAGTAACTTTTTTTACTGGAATATCCCTGGCTATAGGGCAGAGAAACAGGATGACTGTCCTTTTGTGACAATTGTTTACAAAAACACGTTCACAGAATGTGTTCATAATATCTTCCCTCTTTTTCCATTATTGTATTTATAGATGGATCTCACGAGCATTTTGCAAGCTAGAGTATGTCTGTTTTTGTGTTGCTGCAACACTACAGGTCTCTTCTTTATATAAAATATCCAGCCGATACTATATGATATCTACACTTCCCTACCCTTGCCCAGTACACAGGTGGAACATGAAGTCAAGCAAATAAGAAAATGTATTTACAGAATTCAGCAAAGTTGATTAATTAAGGATAAATGACATAATTTAACACATGAACGACATGTGCCCCTGTTAGCTGAGGGGGCGCGGCTTCACTGGCAGTGGCAGGAGGGCAGCAGTGGTAAGCACAGTGCTCCCACAGACGCTGGCTGCCAGTGGCGAGTGCAGACCGCCCACAGACACCGCCAGCATTGTCAGCAGTGAGCAGCAACTGCCTGCTTTTTTTTGTAGGGGATGTACCACTATGCTTGGGGAACACACGTACCCCCTATGCGTCACTGCTGCTTTAACAAACCACACAGCATTTACAAGGTAATGATAATCAACAATCGGTAATCATCAACTTGTTCATTATTGATTTGTCATTATAAAAGTTGTATAATAACAGCTTTTATATCAACAAGCAATAAGCATTCAACACAAAATGACAAATAAGCAAAAATCAATAACCAACAACTTTCACTAGATAAGCAATGCTAATTTCTACATTTCTGAGCTAGACTGCTGTTCTCTCTCTCTCTCTCTCTCTCTTTCCATGCCCATGAATGCCTTCTGCTGTGTTGACTGGACGACACACAGCCACAGACGGTGTATGTGCCTTGCAATCTCACTCAGGCACTCCATGCAGCTATTGGATTGTCAGTACTACCTTTCTGTCCAGGCATTGTTAACAGCCTACCTATCTGGTCTGCATCTTCTCAGCAGAGGCATACCTTGTGGAGCTGAAAAAGAAGAAATGCAGGGAATTGAGCCTTTTGAGAGCTCTGGGCTCAACAAATCTTGTGAGCAGATAAGAAGCAATCATGCAAAAATGACAGAGAAGAGCTTGCCAGGCCAAGTGGTGGGTTGCAGGCTCTGAGTTGCTGCAAACATTTTTCTCATCACAGCCTCATGGGACCCACTGCCCTGCATCACCCTGCACTGCCCACTAACTGACCAAGTCTTTAAAGCAGTTCCCTATACCAACCCAATCTGCCCCCCCACACACACACACATCACCTCATAGTCCAGCCTAATTGTAAGTGTCAGGTCAGGTGACAGTTGACTTCAAGGCTGACCCAGGTCTTCACATATCAGGTGTGAAGATCAAGGTCCCCAGTCTCTCCTTTTCAGAGGAATCCTCATGGGCCATTACTGGTCCTTCTGCTGTCTTCCTCACTTGAGGCACCATGAGTCAAACCCGTGGTTGGTGAGGTTTCAGGAGTGGAGGATGGCACAGACCTCTGATCATCTCTGCTCATGGTGTTCAAGTACCTCCATTAGCAGACGGTGGTAATGATAGTGTGACACTTCGTGCACAGGGAGTGCCCTGCCACTGAGCTCCTGCAACGTCACATTGGATTGATGCCCTCCAAATCTTGGTCTTCACTTTGCACTGGGCCACCATTGTTGTGTCCACACTCTGCAAGTCTCCTGGACGTATTGAGGTATATATGCTAGTTCGTACACAAGCTGTTGACAAACTGGGTTACCATCTCGGGGTCCCCCAGCACCTGCACCATGCTCTTTTTTTTCTGCATGGGACCAAGTGATCCTAGTCCTAGGCAAACCTATCTGTTCTCTCATCTCCCCAGCATCAGACATCTCAGATCAAGCATCTCAGATTTCACAGACATCGGGGACTGGAAAGGACCTCAAGATCATCAGGTCCAGCCCCGCTGCCATAGGTCGGAAGTCAGCTGGGATCATGCGACCCCAGCAAGAAATATATCCACCTTTTTTTTTAAGGAATCCAGAGTAGGTGCTTGCACCACCTCTGGAGGAAGTTTGTTCCAGATGCTGGACACATGCACTGTAAAGAATTCTTTTCTTATGTCTAGCCTAAATCAGCCTTCCTGGAGTTCATGGCCACTAGACCTGGTTATCCCTTGGGGAACTCTGATGAACTGATGTTCTCCCAGGTCCTGATGTAGTCATCTTATGTAAATGTAGGCTGCCACCAAGTCCCCCCTAAGCCTTCTCTTCTCCAGACTAAAGAGTCCCAGGTCTCTCAGCCTCACCTCATACGGCCTTCCCTCCAGGCCTTGGATCATACGAGTGGCTCTCCTCTGGACTCTCTCAAGCTTCTCCACATCCTTCCTGAAGTGGGGGCCCAACACTGGCCATGGTCGTGGAGCTAGCGAGCATAACCCTGCCAAGCCTGTAACTGTGCTGGGGCGGGGGTGTCTTCCTACTGTGGTGCAGTTACACTTCTCTGCATTGAAGGCCATCAGGTTTTGATCAGCCCACCTTGAGAATGTGGACCGATTTCCCCCACAATCCTTCCCCAAAATTTGGTATCGTCTGTGAACTTGGTGAGTTCACATATGACTCCCAAATCCAGATCATTAATGAAGATGTTAAAGGGTACAGGCCCAAGTATCAAGCCCTGAGGGACTCCACTGGTCACCCTGCACCACATTGATTTTTGCTTCCTTCAACTAGTACTCTCGAATTTCTCTTGGCCAGGTCCCCCCAAGAACCTTTCAGCTAGCTATGGCTTGCCCACCCCCCACCCAAACCCCATTAAACCACTGGCTACTTTTATGCAAAAGCAACTAGCAGGGTTCTGAGAACCTCACTGCAAAACTACAGTGCTGCCACTTTATGGATAGTGGGTACACAACACACAGCCCCGCTGGACACCCAGTCCTTTCCTCTGGCAGTGGCACCCCCTGCTTCTGGCTGGGGGACCCCACATTTGCCCACCACCCTTAATTCGGGGTTCTGCCTCTTCAATGTTCTGCTGATTGCCTCTTTTTTTCTGCTGAAAGCATTACATGTATAAAGGGGGTGCTTGGAGACTGAGGGGCAGGAGCAGGGATGGCTGCCCCTTGGGAATAAGGGGCACCTGCATAGCCCAGGATTGGGGGCAATAGTGGGGCCAGAGGTCTGAAGGTTAGGGATAGGGGCAGCAGCAGGGACAACTCAGCAACTAGTGGGGGGAGTTTGCAGCCGCTGACCATCCCAAGTGACCACCACATACAGGTTTCCTCGGCTCAAACACCAACCTGCATTACCCCCACTCCTCCATCTGAGCAAATGACAACGCTGTGTTCGAGTGATATTAAAAAAATAAAAGGATTTATTTACGCACAAAATGAAGTTTACTTGATAACGTAGTAAAATTGGAAATAAAAAGTGAAATTCATTGAAGTAATAAAAGGGCGCTTATCTAGATTACTGAGATGGCACTTTTGGTGGTGATGATGTACATACACATAGGAATGTGCTGTGAGCTGTAGGGGCTCCCGCTCTAATTCAGTAGGAGGGCAGTATGAGGGGAGATCAGCAGGTAATTGCCATGCTGTGCCCCCTACAGTGCTTAATTGTGAATAGTGCAGTGAGCATTTTTTGAGTTGTTGTTTTTTTTTTGACCAATCACATGTATATAGCGATGGAAAAATTTAAAACACGCCATTTCAATTTAAACTGGATTCAAATTTTAAATGGAATACAAACTCTTGTCATGTGTACAACTGCCCTAAATTTCTCAACAGACATCTTCAATACCTCACTGTGCAGGGGTTTTCAACCTTTTTTAACAAGTGTACCCCTGGCAGCCAGACACACTAGAGCTGGGGGGAGGGGTCATGCACAGCCAGATGTGAAGCGGGGAGAGGGGTGGCAGCGGCTGCCACATGCAAGCTTCCCCCTCCTCCCTTCATCCATCTGGCCAGGCAGCACCTGTGCAGTCTGCAGAGGGGCACCACTGCCCTTGTCCCGGCCCTGTTGCTGGGAGGTGGCGACGTGGGGTGGTGGGTGGTAGCACTCCATCCCCACCCACCCACACATACCCCAGGGGTACACATACCCCCGGCTGACAACCCCTGCTGTATACAAAGTTCAGTATTGCTCTACTTTTTCACTAGAAGGAACATTGAAGGGAAAAAAAATCCTCCTTCCTTGCTGTTTATTTCTCTCCAGTCTGGTGCCCTCTGCTGTCCATGTGAGTCATTCACACCTGGAAAAATACAGGTCTGGAGATGACATCCCCAATTCAGTTCACAACCTCAATAGCTGTACCCTTGTTGGTGTCACTGGGCATGTCTACACATGCATTAACATGCTGTTGTTACTGCACATTAAGTTTAGTACATCTAATATGAGGTACTAACTAAATGTGCAGTAGCCAGCACTACTGCACAGGAGCAAGAGCACCTGGTCTTTTTGTGATGCTTAACGTGCGGTAGACTAATTGTAGTGCACATTAGTATGGCTTTTGCTGTGACACACTAATGCGCAGTAGAATTAAACTACTGAGCATTAAGCATCTTGTGTAGATGCGCCCACTGGGCACAAGTTGCTGTGGGCTATGTCTAAACTGCATGGTGACATTAAACAAAGCTGTCAGGCTCCCAATTACCAAGTTTTCCTGCAACAAGTTTTTTCAACCACACAAAACTAGACTTCAGGCTGGATGCAAATAGGAGTGATTAACTGAGCTTTGGGCTTAAAGGTACAGTGCTTTAAATTTCACAAGTGTCTCATTCAAGAGTTCAGATGGAAGAAATGACCCAACAAGGGAGGTCTGTAGTGCAACCCTTGGAAGACCCTAGGGTGAACATTTCTCCCTGGAAGAGATCCTAATCGATTTGGACAAGAACAGGAAAGTCTACATTAGCTGGCTGAGGAATTCAGTCAGCAGCACAAAATACAGAATCAAGCAAGGAAGAAGCTAATTCTATCTGCAGAATGGATGAGGAGGGCACCTGCATCTGGTTCTGTAGAAAACCATTACACATCTAGCCTTCATGGTCATGACAGCACCAGTGAGCTGTTGCCATGCTCCTGCCTAAGTCTGATGAACATCTACCATGAAAGAAAGAAAGGTGTGGTGGCTTATGTTCACCACAGTAGAGTGTGAATTACCACTAGCTGGAAATGAGTCTTGAAACAGGGGGAGGGGAACTAACATTTTTTACAACATTTCTACTATCCAAACAGTTGGAGGGCTAGCAATGAAGCTTGGCTCTCTCCCTGAATTCCTCCCTTCCCCCTCAATTAGTCAAACGCCTTTTATCAAAACAGAAAAAATTGTACCATCACCCCCTGCCTCCACAAATCCTGTGCACACTTTGAGTGCTGTCAACAGTTTGGATGAATATTCTGGCTAGCAACTTCCCAGATCACTTGACAAAGGCTGGGTCAAGGCATGGGTCCAAGTTGTCAGTTACCAGCCTGGAGAAAGGAAAGTGGTGGTTGATTTTGTTCATGTTCTTGGCATCTAGCTGCCACTGTGGGCACAATAAAGACAGGCAGCCAAGACGGCAATCTGTTTATCCCAGGAAGTATTTTGGGATCTGTCTGGTTGAAAGTTTCTATATAAAGGTGTCATTATCTGTCTTTTGTCTTGAGATGGCAGAAGGGATCTTGCCAGATAAGGTAGCTATTCCTGGCTGAAGGGAAAGTCGGATCAGAAAGGACAGGCACATATCTTGGATAGAGAAGCCATCAGCTTATTTCTGGTGGTACAGTATATTCACATTTTAAGAACCCCCCCCCACACACACCCCCGGTGCGACATCCAGCTGAGCCACTTGATGGAGACAAAGAAGACAAAAGCCTTAGAAATACCACAGAAAGATGCTGGAATGCAGAGACATTATTATTGCTTCTAACCACTTCTCTCTGTGGTAAGACAAAGATTAGCTTTTATCTTCAGTAGAACTCCCAAGGATGATACGATGTCTACATAATGGCATTGCTCACAGGTCCCAGACATGGCAGCATAGGCAAAGACTCCAATAGAAAAATATTCTGCCAAGTAATACAATTCATAGATGAAATGCAGAAGACAAATATTGATGTAATGAAATCTGAGAGAGCAGAAGATGCTTAAAGAACAGAACAGCGTGTTAAACAAACCTACTGTACAATCCAGTAGGGCCAAATATTTTGTTGGACATTGTACCCAGTTGCTTTATTGAGGCTTAACTAGTTTCTATGGCAGATGGGAAGTGCACTTTCTGTGAATCTGAATGGGTCCTTTTGTTTCCATTAATCGTGTAGTTGATTTCCTAGTCTTTGCATCCCAGCTCTTAGTGTATTTTTAGTAAGAATAGTAAAACCACCACAAGCAGGATGTAAAGTTCATTTGCAAGGAGGAATAAACTCTCATCTAATTTTCTCCATATTGTGCTTCGACCAGTGAGAGAGACTTGCCAACTTCTCTGGGAAATGGTTTTTGGTCACATTCTCTGACACCAGGAAAACTATTAATCTCTTTCTACAACAGCAGACTACAGCAAACACTGAGATTCAGGCTCTTATCCTGCCTGCAAGTCCTTTTAATCCAGAGACTTAGACACTTCTATATTTGAATGGCATTCAGCAACAACAGATCCATCCACAAAAGCTGTGGGGAAAGGATTAGATCTGAGATCACTAATTCCTGCTGACAAGTGATCTGGCCACAGGAAATTCTCAGCAGCCTAAAACCACAGACAGACAGCAGTTTTAGACAGATTCATGCAAACAACCCTTCTGGGCTTCAGTAGCTAAAAGAGCCACGGGCGGCGTATGTGCTGGATGAGTCAGTTTGAGAACTGACTAGACCTTAGCCTGGCAAAGACAACCTAGTAATAGATTACCCAGAGGAAGATTCTCACCCAGCAAGCTGTCCTCGGTGAAGCCAGCTTCAATTTGGAAGGCAGGAGAGTCTATTTATATTAGTTGTAATTACTGTTTATAAGGAGCAACTTCTGGCTTCACAGCCTCACAAAACAATGGGAGGAAGATGTATAGCGTAGGTGCTTGTGATTCACTAGCAAGGTGCTCAGAAGACTACTTTGTGATATTTCAGCTGAGTAGGTATACAGTGATCACTTCAGCCTCCTCTGATGCATAGCTACCTCCGGACTGGAATGGAGACACCAATCTGTGCCAGAAATGCTACTCATATTAAGTACAGGAAGTGACTGAGGGGCCAGTCTTATTTAGCCTTCCCAAGCCTAAGTGGCATATATGTAACCATATAATTATAGTATTTGACACACACAAAGGGGAATAGAATTGCCTCATATATGGCAACCCTCCTATTCACATTAGGGAAAAGAATTGCCTTGAGTATGGCAACCCTCCCCTCCCAGTCAAGGGGTTAGGGCACTTGCCCACAGAGTTGGAGACCTGAGTTGTAATGTGCCTGCAGAGGTTTGAAGCTACATCTGCATCCCAGAAAAGGGTCAAACTACCAGGCTATGGCCTAGGCACTACTGCAAGTAATCTCCAAACCTCCTCTTAAAAAGCTGGGAAGCCACAAGAGGAAGGTATGTTAGGCCAGGAAGAAATGGGGTCTGTGGCCCACCAAGGTGAATGCTGCCCAGCAAGGGAGAGGACCCTTAGCCTAGTCTGAACTCCAGCTCCCCATGGGGCAGAAACTTCCCCGATGAATTTTAAATGCTATTTACAGCAGACCTGAAAAGGGGACCTGGCTAATGCCTAACTAACCTGTGGCCTGATGATTAAAGCACTGTGCTCAAAAGCAGATGTAGTTTCAAACCCCACTGGGTGAGGAAGAAGTAGAACCTGTATTTCCTCATCCCCAAAAAAGTGTTCTAAACACTATGCTTCTAACCTATAAGCGGGGGATCCTCTCTTTTGTTTCCTTCCCCCACCCCTCCCAATTAGGCTCTTGGCTCCTTTTAAGTGACTGGCACAGGCTTATTTCACCCCTGGTGGAGAGCAGGCCTATTGAGCATGTTCAGAAAAATAGCACAGGCAACATTTAATCCCACACTGTGCATAATGTCAAAAGCTGCAGTTACACAGCTGCCAGCCCATCATTTATGTGCATGGAGAATAATTTCAGGAGAAATGTAAGCTGGGCAAAACCTAACTGCCCAAGTTGAAATGTAGTAAGGACAACAGGGCTGGTGTGATGCTCAGTGAGAGAACTCCTCTTCTGGGGCAGGTTTAGGTTATGACTCAAAGACAGTGCTTCAGCATCACAGCACCTCTGGGCCATCCTGCAGGACTGGATTCAGAGTGGATCAGTAAAACCGCTTTCTGCAGTACTTTAGCCTACTCTGAGGATCTCCCAATCACCTAGAGACCTATTAATGACCGGTACCGAGGCCTACATATCCTATAAGCATTTTTGAAAAAATCCAGATGAGCCAATATTACTAGTTATGCTGTTAAATTGTAACAGGAGAATTTCTGCTAATGAAAATCATTAAAAATGTTGCTTTGGAAAAGAAAGTATAAGGGACCAGTTTGCATCTGTGAATTGCTATCCATCTGTTAGATTTCATACCATATCTGTCACCATGGTGATACTTAAGTAACAAAGGTACATTCACAAGTAAACAATTCTGTCTGTGCCTGAGTAAAATCCTTTGGGGACGGTGCTATAAGAAGAGTTGTTTACACAGCAACCTAAAAATCTTCTGTTCTGTGTCAGGACCCCACCACTTCCCCTACTGTATGTCTTCAAAAAAGCTCTGGGAAAAATAAGTCTTCTGTGATATGGCAGAGGAAAGCTGAAGTCCACCAGATACAGCTTAGCTTACCTTTGCCAAAGCCTTTGGCCACTATAGTTTTCCAAGTCTTAGCTATTTGAGTCCTGGAGTAAGATCATGCTTTCCTATTGCTCTAAGATACCAAAGAGACTGATGTTACTGAAAAATTAACTGATTTCAGGTCTGGGCACTGTTTTCATATCCAGAGATGGCTGGGGTTGGAGTCTCTTATCAACCCTACTTCAACTCCAATGCATTGTAGAGAGACACGAGCTGGCTCACTGCAATACCACTAGCTGCGTAGCCACAGTAGCGTGGAGTTCAGCGCAGGCAAATTTAGAACTGAAGAAGCTGTGCAAATTGCCCATGCTGGGCTCAGAGCTCCTATCTAAGCTCACGCATCTCCTTGGTGGCAGCAGCAGCGGCAGTCCCTTGATATGAGGATGACAGTCTTCCAGCAAATGGGGAAATCATAGATAAGTCTGCAGATCACTGAGAAGGCTGATCCAAGATTTGCATGCTAGACTGCAGATATGGCAAATAGGTCCAGGAAGAAAGGCATATCCTGGTGATGTCAAGTCACAGCTCTTTACCTTTTGTTTCTCATCTATCTGCCTCCATAGCAAGGCAAGTTTGCTCAAAACAACTGATGCCTTATCATGCATCTAGCTAGCTTGGGTGTCCCTGTATGGTACTCCTGTGACCACAGCAGACTGGAGCAATTGTTTCATGTGTTGATGGTTTGGAACTGCTTCCATCAAGTGACAAAATCCCCTGTAAATGTCGTGTTCCCACCTGTACACCCTTGAGAGCCAGGAACCATGTCACTGCATAATCCTGTTAGGAAGCAGCTCACCCACTTTTGGCAGGCACCAAATGATGAACTTGCACCTCCTGCACAAACCTGCTTTCCTCCATGACCTTCAGAGCCCCACAAATCCCTCCCTGGTTGGGTCAGCATATTTAGCACACTGCAGCCAGCCATGTGGACACCAAGCAGCGAGCCTGACATGTTTCTCTAGCGTAGCTTTTCTCTTTCCAGCATGGGCTGCCTGAGGGACAAGGCACAAACCTTTAGACCAGGCAGGTGGCCTAGGCAGCACACTGGCACTGGGATATGCCAGTGGGGTTAGGGCACCCAGAGGCCAGACACAGGCCAGAAAGCGGTGGCAATAAAGCAGGTTGCGCTGGGGAAAGAGGTGGTGACAGGCACTCAGGGGTCTGCAGGAGACCGCCCCAGAGCAGAAGCTCATGGGAAGGGGGAAGCCAATGGGCGCCGGGCGTGGCCCGACCCCACAAGCCCCGGGAGCTCTTGGCTCCACTCCCCGTTCCCCTAGGCCGGCTCGGCTCGGCCCAGCCCAGGCAGCGCGCATGCGTCCTCCAACACTTCCCCACTACGCCAGCTACAGGCCCCCCCCCGCTTTCCCGGGGCCTCCGAGCCCTCCCCCGCGCACGCGCCCAGCCTCCCCGGCGGCAGCCAAGGTGCGGCTCCCTGCCCCCCTCCCGCGTGCGTCGTGACGTGTCCCTGCCCGCGGCCAATCGTCAGCGTCGCCGGCCGTGCGCGCTGACGTCACAAGGGGCGGCTATATAAGCGGGCGACGCCAGGCCCGCCCCCCTGACACCGTCTCGAGCAGCCGCAGCGCGAGCATCCGCCTCTTCTTCCTCGACCTGCTCGAGCCGCCCCCGATACCGTCCACTCCTGCCCGGCTCGCTCCGCCGCCCGCTCCCGCCGCTGCCTCCTCCGAGGGAAGGGAAGCGTATCGTATGTCCGCTATCCAGAACCTCCAACCCTTCGGTAAGTACCCGGCCCCGCCCGCTCTGCGCGGCGGCAAGATGGCGGCGGGTCTCGGGGAGGGGGGCCGGGCGCGGTGCTGCGGGCTGGCGGGGCGGGGCCTCGCAGTGGCGCAGTTGCTATTCTCGGGCTCGGTTGCGTCAGCCTGGGGCGGGGATTCCTGCGCTGCGGGCCAATAGGCAGCCACCTCGGCGGCGCGTCACATTCGGCGAGGCGGGGTGAGACTCGTAGTTCGGCGCGGCTGGGGGACAGAGTTCCAGGCCGGGCCCTCAGCTAAACGCAGCCTCTCGCCTGCAGACCCCTTTGCTGATGCAAGTAAGGGTGATGACTTGCTTCCTGCTGGGACTGAGGACTACATCCATATAAGGATCCAGCAGAGGAACGGTAGAAAGACCCTCACCACTGTCCAGGGCATTGCGGATGATTACGATAAAAAGAAACTGGTGAAAGCCTTTAAGAAGGTGAGTGCTGTGGTCTCCAGTCCAAGCAAGTGTGAGTTCAAAAACTTCACTTACTGTAGTCACTTGTGTTCTGCTTGTGTCTCCATTCCCCTACCTCAGGGGCGGATTGGTCTGCTGGCCCCTGAGCAACACTTTGCTGGCACTTTCTTTTTTTTTCTTTGGTGCTAACACTAAAGGGTGCTGTCTTTGCTCATAGAAATTTGCCTGCAATGGTACTGTGATTGAACATCCAGAGTATGGAGAAGTGATTCAGCTGCAAGGCGACCAGCGCAAGAACATATGTCAGTTCCTCATTGAGGTAAGGTGATCCCAGAGTTGATGGTCCTTTCTTAAAACAAAGCAGTGAGGCTGCAGAAGTACAGAATCTCTAAAAGATGGGAAAAGGTTTCTTCTGTAGCTTAATTGTCAGCTAAGGTTAGCTCTGATGCTAGTTCCTATCAAAACAAGGTTACATACTTGGGGAAGGAGTTGCTTGCGTGTTTCTAATACTCTGTATGGCTAAAATGGTCACCATAAACAGATACAACCTTGTTCTTAAGAGCTTAGTGTACTTTGTTCTTGAATGCCTTGCATTTTTCAGTAATGAGAGAGGTAGGAATAATTTGCCAGGATGTGAATGGTTCTTTGTACTTGTTTGTAAAAAGTGTATCCCTTTCTCTCTTACCCCACAGATTGGACTGGCTAAAGACGACCAGCTGAAGGTCCATGGGTTTTAAGAGCCTGTGGGTTACTGAAGCTTTGTGCAAGAGGATTTCCTTGCAATGAGTAAAATTCCCTTATGTCCCTTGTCATAAGTTTAAAACCTGCCGGCTTGTGTAATGTAACGATCTTGGGTCCGCTCTAATCTTTGTCTGGACTAGTGTAACTCAATGTAATAAACTGACAAGAGCCCATGCTGTCTCGTCTTGCATTTCCTCATTTAAACGGAGGTAAATCAGGCATTTGGTAGTGCCTTGCCTGGAGCTAGACGTAACCAGATGCTTTCAGATAAGTCCAGGGACTCAATATGTCTGTCCAGAAACTGCCTCAATCTCTTCTGAGTCCAGCTTCCTTTCCATTTCAATGGACATTAATACTTAATAAGGTGCCTGCAGGGGTCCTAAATGGAATAAAGCACCAAACGTGAGCTGTGACACTGAATGGGAAGATAGCATCCTGTAGGCAGTACTTGCTTCTGGAGGTAGATGGCTTTGGGGAATCTTGACTGACCAAGAGGAGTAACTGCAGAAATTTGCCTTTGGAGCAAACTAGAGTGACTGCTCCAGGGTGGAATGTTTGGACTTCAGGTTTGGCCAGACACCGATATTGTTAAGCCCAAAGATACAGGGGGTAAAGTACTGGATGGAAACATAACCTTGGATTAAACTTTTGACAAGGGATCAATCTTGAAATTAATGTTAACAAATGTCATTGTAGATATAGCTGCAGAGCTTACCTGTTACTAGCCACTGCTGCCCAATGCCCTGTGAAGTAACAGAATTTTGGTTTCAGTTTTAATGTTGTATGTAATGTATTTAAAGTCTTATTTAAATAAAAATGGTTTTCAAAAGCATTGGCCTCCATGGATTCAATTTCACATTGCTATTGGAAGATCTTCAGCTACCATAGACATGGGGTTTAAGCTGTCTTGCCATGTATTAATCCCCCCCTTTTTTAAGTAAAACGTTTGGGGTGGAAATGATCCTGCAAACTGCTTGTCTTAATTGAGTTTAGTTGCAATGTTTGATCACTCCTACAGTGCTTGATACCCAACAAAAAAAACTTTGTTGCTGGGTCTTGCAATAATAAGTGGAAGTCCCTTGTTCAACTAAGCCTTATGTTCACAGTCCTTGTAATAATTGACTAAATACAATTTAAGCAGACAGGATGAGGAAAGTACATGTTAGTACAACTTCTAATCTAATGGAGTTTTGAACCAAAGACTTAAAAAGATCCCAGGCTTGCTGTAGCCTGTTGTTGTTGCATAATATGAACGCTGCTAGCTGAACAGGATGGCAAAAATGCAAACCTAGCACAATGGTTCCTCTTCCCTTTTGCCAGCTTGAAACAGTAAGCAAAGCTATGAGTATTCACTTGGCCATATGCAAATTCCCCTGCTAAAATAGCAGAGCTCACCCTCAGTGGAAAGTTGTACTTCTACTCTCCCTTGTGTTGCACTGCTTTTTTCACCAGGTGCTATATTGAGCTTTTAGCATTTTTGCTTAAGCTGCCCAACAGTGGTGCTTAAACTGGTCCATGAACTAGTTGTCAGTTGCTAGGTGAAACAACTTTTGCCATGGAAACAACTTGTGTTTGGCAGAAGACAGTAAGTATGCACCTTAGAATCTCTAAATGAAGATGCATAACAGGCTTTTGTGAAGCTGAGCTCACTTCAGATGCTGTGAAAACAGCATACAGCAGGGGGCTATAGAGGAGTGGGTGATTCAAATGCAAATGATGGCAAGGGAGAGGGTGAGAACAAAGGTCTATCAAAAACTAATCCAGGTAATGCAGTAAGAATCAGTAGTCCCTGTTGAAATTGTATTTAGTCTGAACAATTTCTTATTCCAGTTTTGTTGGGGGGTTTTTTCCATTCAAACTGCTTAAATTTTGCTGCCCAAGACTCAATCCTGAAGCAATGGAACATCTAGGCAAGTTAAGTGTTCTGTTACAGGCTTTGTTTGACAATAGATGTCACTAGCAGACAGGCATGGTCTTTCCTGGGTAACATTCCTCCCATGCAATCTTTTCTAATGCAATTGTTTTAGCAGATTACTGAACCCCTGCTGTGGAGTCCTGCTTTGCCTAGTTGCTAATCCCATATGGAAACTACCTACTGCCTTGTTGCCTCAAAATGCTTTAGCTGAAGCTAGCAATCTGCCTCTGCTTAAATGTGGTAACTGAGTTTGTGATATTAGACTATCTGCATGTTGGCAAAGCTGTTGAAGTTGCAGGGCTGTTAGCCAGTAGAGAGCTTGCAATGGCTTGAGTCAGAAGAGAGAAGCTGCTTACAGATGCACTGACTTCAACAGGCTGCCTTTGTTCAGAGGGAAGGAGAGGTAGTTGTAGCATGAGACATTTAACTTTGTGCTCTGCTGAAGTAGGAAGACTTGCTATGCTGGACTAGAACATTGCTCCAAGCAATGATCATGTCTCATGAGCTGGTGGTTTTCTCCTGCTGACAATGTAAAACAGACTTCAGAGAAGGAAGTGTCATAGTATCATAGTAGCTAGAGTCAGAAGGGACCTGGGCAGATCATCTAGTCCGACCCCCTGCCTTGGCAGGAAAGAGCACCGGGGTCAGATGACCCC
>JAGPOW010000268.1:3251782-3294815 GCA_030014935.1 Caiman crocodilus | reverse complement strand
ACTTACCTGGTTCTCCCTTTTGACCGATGGTCCGGGCTCGTTGGCTGTTGCTAGGCCTGGTAGTTCAAGGTCTCCTCCGCCCTCATCTTCCCCCTCCCCTGGCGAGCCTAGTTTAAAGCCCGTGTCAAACCTGAAGTGGCTTAGCAACCCAGGTTGTAATTGTGCCCACCTGGTTTTTCCTATCTCCCAGGTGGATAAGAAACCCAACTCCTAAAACCCTTGTGGATTTAGAGAATAGATGGTTGATCAATATACATCACTGATCTGCATGGGCTCACTTACACTGTAAGTAGATCTATGTGGTAACCGCATGTTTTAATATCACCTGGACTTTGCTGACTGGGTACCTGCAGTTGAAGCTGGTAAAGAGGGAGGAGCAGGTGCTGCTCTCCTAGAAATTCAGGAGTTTTTAGTGGCATTTTGGCCTTGAAGGAATTGCTTCATGAAATCTAATTAAACTCCAGCCTTGCTTGTGCTTTGGTGTGATGATCGAATGGAAGTCTGCCTAGATTTCACTGGTGCTTCCTGCTGTTACTTGGAAACCCCTCAGGTGCCTGGAGGGTTTTATTCATATGTTTGAAACCCAGTCACCAGATAGATGATTTTTTTTTTTTTTTCCTTTGCTGCCCAAGACTTGCTTTTTGGTGATCTTGGTGGTGGACAGATTCTTTCTCAGTAGTGCAAGCATAGTCCTCCTAGCTCAAGCAATTCTAGCAAATTCCTTTCCAAGGCATTGGTGATGCCCTTCTCTTTTCTGCTTTTTCACCTGTGGCATGTAGTAGGGTGCTCTGTAGCTGTGGTGTATGAGGAACAGAGTGAATGATTCTGTGAATGCTTTGTACAGGTAGCCTGCAAGCACAGCTTTGATGGCCTAGGGGACCCCTCTCAAGTCCTGATGGAACCTTTGCCTGGTTTATGACACTACCCCTGTTAACTCTCCTGAGAGGCCTTGCTAAGAGAAATAATTTGCTGTAATTAAAGCAGTTTGGAAATGCATTGCAAAAGCAAGTGATTCAGCACAAAGCTTGTTCCTAAAAGAACTGTGAATATAAATGTTATTGGACTAATGGGGGCAGGGGCTGATGCTGCTAAAAATCTGGAGGGTTAAGGAGCTAGAAGACTAAATGTCTGAAGTTGGTTGCCTCTATCCATGAAAGCAATTTGTTGCAGAAGCCATGATAGTGATATGTGCTTTAAGGTAATGCAACAGAAGGAAGAGGTCGTCTAGCTGGATTTAAAGATCAAGCAAAGAGTCTGAACTGGCAAGAAGTGCTCACGCATATGGGGCTATTATTCCACTAAAGGACAGTTGTCTAGTGTGGACCCTGAGACATGCTAAGCCTTTGGCTGGGAGCGTGCCTTTCCTAATGCTAAGATCCTAATCCTAATGCCAAATCTGCTTATTGCAAGGGTTATTCCTACCACAGCACTAGTTTGAGCATCTCTCATACAGGCCAGGGCTTTTTGAGATCTGTTGCTGCTCCACCCTTTTGATAAGAGCTATTTTCAAAACACCTGTTTTATTAGCTGAAATACAGTATTGATGATCCTTCAGTTGGACTGGGAAAGCAAGGCCTCCCAGTCCCTTGTTATCTAAGTAGTGTATATGATCCTGTACAGGGTGCTGGTTGGCCAGAGGAAGGCTCTGTTCTTATTTGGCTGCAGGCTGGCTGCTTTGTTTGCCCTTTCTTTTTGATTCTTTATAAAATAACATTGCCTAGCAAGCTGTCAGAGGACAAAAGAGTTTTCTGGAGGGTGAGTGGCCTGGTTAATCTAGGCTGCCTCTATCCTGAACTTGAGTCTTCTGTGGCTTGCCATGATGAGTTTTTGACTACACAGTGGATTATAAGGACTATATTTAATGCAGGTTTTGGTGGGGGTTAAATTTTGTGCCTTGGACCAGATCAGCCAAATTTAGTTCCAAATTTTATAAACTGAACCAAGCTCAATCACTCAAATCTGTACCAGCAAGCATCCTCCCTTCCAGACTCCTCAGCTTTCCCAAATCCATAGCAGGCATCCTATGTGCAAACCCCAAGCCCAGAGACCCTAGAGTTCAGATGCTCTCTAGTCTCACTTGCCCCTAGCCAGAAGGCTGAAGCAGCAAACTCGAAGGAAAATCCTCCCCACCACCACCATTAAATTGCAGTTGAGATCCTCCCCCTGGGAGGTGTTAGTAGATTCTCAGGGACTGCCTGCAGTCCCATGGATGGGTCTCCATTCTCAACTACACCAAGTCATTGAAGACCAAGAAGAAAGGTATCCCCCTTGCCAGCTCAGTAGAATTACCTGGACTGAAACTATCATCATGGTACCTCTCCTGCCAGGTAAGTGTTTGATGCAACTTGGAGCACCATTTGCTTCAGGATCAGAGTTGGAGAGAGCTGTCTTGTCTGGTTTATAGGGATCTGTTCTCCCTCCCTACACTGACCAAGAGGATGTGCTCACAGCTAGTTGCCTGCAACCCCCTGAACAAGCTGTAAAAGCCATTTGAGGGAGACGGGCCACTGCTGGCAGGGGTTGTCAATGTCTTCCTTCAGGAGGGCAGGGAGTTAAACATTCTTAAGTTGTTCAGCCCCCCTCAAGAAACCATTGTTTGATGCCAATTCCCTAGCCAGCTATCGCCTTGTCTCTAACAAAGTAATTGAATGGGTGGTCGCCCAATTGCTCCAGGCACAGAATTCTGTCCCCTTGTCAGTCTGGCTTTTGCCCTGGATGTAGCACAGCGACTGTCAACCAAAGCCATATTTCCACTTGGAGATCATGGGAAATTGTGCCATGTTGACCTTGTTAGAACTTGAAGTGATCTTTGGTACAGTTGATCATGGGGCACTAAAGAAGAAATTACATGACCTGGTGGGGATTTGCAAGACTCTAAATTGAGTTGGTCTAATAGAAGATATTGGATTTACCCAAAAAACCTTGTGTGCCTAAATTGGTTCTGCTTTTACCTAGAAGGGAGGAACCAGGGGCTGGTTATGGATCAGAGCTCATCATCCTCTCAAGACCTCCTGTGCAGTTCCCCAGGGCTCCACCTTGTCACCCAACCTGTTCAAAGTGCATATAAGGCTGCCTGGTGGGATCATGCAGAGATTTGGAGTGAAGTACCATCAGCATGCTGATGATGCCTGGATCTCTTATCTGACCTGAGCTCTGCAGTCTCTGTTTTGCTGTGTCTTTCCTGGTGCCTAGCTGCAGTTAGAGATCGGATGCAAGTGAACCAGCTGAAGCTGAATGCAGATTGAACTCCTGTTTGCTGGTGGTGGGCTGGTCACATGACTGGAGGAGGGAATGGGATGCTTACCATCAATGGGGTTCAACTGCTTGTCACTCATGTTCACAGCCTTGAAATGCTCAGGAATCCTCTGCTCCACCTGGATGTTCAGGTGGGGGTGGAGTTGAGGGGTACTTGTCACTAGCTCCATCTGGTGAGAAGACTGTGAGCCTTCTTTTCAGATTCAGATCCTGCTACCATCATCTGTATCTCTGAAACTTGAGGCTGGACTTCTGCAATGCACTGCATTTAAGGCTGCCCTTGAAGACCATCCAGAGTCTGCGGCTGATGCAGAACACAGCAACATGCCTTTTAAAAAGGATAGGTTACCAGCGCTCTGTAGTCGGCTGCACTGGCTCGGAGTAGCTTTCAGAGCACAATTCAAGGGGCTAGTTTTGACCTATAAGGCTCTAAATGACTTGGGCCTGACATACCTAAGGGACCACCATTGGTGGGGGGGTGATCTGCATATAGCTATGCCTATGTTCACTATGAGTATTTCCCACACTTCTGGGCTTTGCTGGTTGCTGTATGAGGCTGGGGGAGGGAAGTCCCCACCCTCCTCAAATTCCTCACCCTTGCTGCCACATTTATGAAGGATGTTTTTTTTCTTTTTAAGCATTCCACAGTCATTGCATGTTGAGGCTGGGTTTACTGATTGGCATCTGCCAATGCTCCTGCTGGGACTTAATCCGGAGGTTCTTGGGTAAAGGGTCTCACCTGTCTAGTTAGAGTCAGACTGATCACTATGTTTAGGGTCAGGAAGAAGTTTTTACCTCATGGTCATATTGGTGCAAAGTGGCAGTTTTTGCCTTTCTCTGTAGCAGGAGGGCATGGCCCTTTTCCTGAGATTTCTTGAGTGTAGGTTAACAACCTTCACAGCAGCAGGGTGTTCCTTTACCTGTGGCAAATTAGGGTATTGTGTCTTATGTTGTGTCAGGGTTGACTGTATAGTTTTGCTAAGAGGTTAAAACAGTGGCTTTGTGTAGGATGGCTTGGATAGGGATGATTCTGCCTCGGGCAAGGGTTTGGACTTCATGACCTCTGGAGCTCCCTTCCAGCCCTGCTCTCTATGATTGCCTTCTCCCTTATGCAGCATTGTGATCCCTAAGGTCAACTGAGAGCACCCTTCAAATACCATTCATAAACCAAGCAACAACACATGGGAGGTCATTCTTAGTAATCCCTGCTCAGCTCTGGCATTCTTTCCCCCTTGAGGCCATCCAGAACCTGAGCATGGACATCTTTAGGAAGGGCTGTAAGACTTTTCTGTTGGTGCAGGCATCTACCAGGCAAGGTTAAGATGAGATATTGTTTAGGGTCCTTCCCTACATTAGTTTATCTTAACTTATAAACTCAATAGAATATTATTTTGTTTCTCCTATTTTGGTTTCTTTTGTTCGCTTGGTTGATAAGTTGTTCTGCTCTCTTTTGTAAGCCACCTTTTGAAAGGGTAGCGTATAAATCAAATAAATATATGCATAAAAAGAAATTAAGGGCTTTGTCAGCCTGTTTTAGGGCAACTTTGCCACATTTAAATCAAATCTTGCATTTTCCTTTCTTAGAATCTATATTGTGCTGTCACCTCATTGTATCCTGCAGCTAGGAGTGTGGGGGGGAATATTAAGCACAGTGCCAGTGCTACTGGATTCTCCCTTCTGCTCTGTCTCTGTGTGCTTGGTCCATTTTTTTAATAGCTATTTCCCCTTTCCTTTAGTTTCCCTGCTCATTAAGGATGGAGACAGCTATGCAACAAGACTGTTAGGTCTTGGTGTTTGTGTCCAATTCTCTAACAAATTAAATCTGGGGGCAATTATCCAGGGATTTCTCTTGCAGTTTTCCTGTGTCTAGTTTGAAAGAGCTGGAAAATGGGACATTCCACATACTGAAAGCATGACCACAAGTGCGTGAAATCAATTCTCGCTGGGCTGGGAATGTTCCCTACAGCAAATATGTGACTTGCACTGCCTATGACAGTGCTCGCAAAACATTGTGTGACACGCACATCAGTTCAGCGCTCACGAACGCTAATCTCTAAAGCGGGGGAACAAATAACTGGGCTGAGTTCTATTTTAATGTGTCTCGTTTGGCAGCGTGAAGAAGGTCTGAAACAAGAGTCAGCAGGCTGTATCCCACCCACCAAGTGATTCCATCCAGCCAGCGAAGCTGGGACATCAGTGGCAATTTGGCAGCAAGGAAAGTAGTGACCAGGTCAAAGAGTGATAGCAGCAGTTCAGTGCAGGGGGAGAGCAGCGGTGGCTGGATCACAAATGGCACCCTACCTTTGAAGGAAGCTGGACTGATCTTACCTGGAACTCCTAAAAGATTGCTAAACCTTGGTCTAGAAGGTTTTTATTGAGGTCTTACTTTCCTGTTCTCTCGGCTTTATTTTTACCACAGAAATCCATGCTGGAAGAGAAGTGAGTTTTAAGTTGATTTCACTTGGAACTTTAAACTCTGCTTCACTGAAGACAATGGGAGTTTTGCCATTGATTACTGTTAGAACCATTATACCAATCTTTAACACCTAATGAATTTGTGGAATAGCACAATTACAGTGGTGTTATAAGGCTATACATGAGTGGTGTTATAGGGCTATACATGAGCATGGAGGCTGCGCAGTGCGTTGGAGCAGACTTAATTGAGTCTGCTGGAGCGTGGCAATTGCCACACTCCAACAGTCTCCTGCGTCTCATGTATCAGCGTTCCTGTGCTTAAAAATGGCAGCAGGGGTGTTTGAACTAAAGTTCATCAAACAAGCTTTAGTTCAAGCACTCCTACCACCCTTGTTGAGCGTGGGGGCACTGATACAGGAAACATGGCAGCACTTTAATTCGAGTGGCTCTCTGAGCTGCTCTGCTTAAAGTGCCACCCCCCCCCCCACTATCTCTCAAGTAGGTGTAAAAGGGTCCATAGTGTAGCCATGATGGCCCAGGAATTGTGAGAGGCAAGGATTTCTTAGAATATCTTTAATTGGATCAAATACACAGTTGGAATAGTATTAGACAAGCCTTCAAATGCAAGACATCAGGTCTTGTATTCAAAAGCGTCTAACAATTTAACTCCATCTTAAATATGCAGTTGGTCCAATAAAAGATATCATAAATATCACCCTAAGAAATTCTTGCCTCTGGAATAACAAATACATGTTGTCTGGGGTTTGATACCCTTCAGTGAATAGCAAGCTCTGAATAAATAGCCTTCTGACATCCAAAAGAGCCCCCGGCAAACTTGGTAGAGAGCAGATTTGATGTGCCCTAATATTTTGAAGGTGAAGGAGCAAGAAGGAAAGAAATCTTTCTGTGAGAAGCATTTCTGGACCATCCTCCTGCACACATGTACATGTAAAGGGCATCAGCCCAATTAAAATAATAAAAAATAAGCACTGCAGGTTTTTTAATGAATTTTCTGGAAGTGTCTGAGCGTGATTTTCAGCATACCTGTGTTTGTTTAGTTCTCCCAAAATCTGTTGTCCTAGTTTCCAAGGTACTGGTCTGAGTGTTTTGGGCCCCAGTCACCCTCTAGCCACTTTGCTGGTCACTATCATGCAGTCCTACCTCCTTGGTTACTGGCCTGTTTGCTACCCTGTGCTGGACCATCCTGTGCCCCTTGCAGAGGATGGAGCTGCTGTCACAGCACAAGGCATGTGGTGGCAGGTCTGGATCAGGCACGTGGCAGGAGCCAGAGCTGCCACTGCTGCCATGTGGAGCTGCTGCTGTTGCAACATGCCCCTGACAGGAGCCAGAGCTGTCACCGCACACTTCAAGCTGGATCCAGCCCCCACCCTGTGGCGGCGACCCAGCCCTGGGCATGAGGTGAGCTCAAGACCCCTGGTTAGATCAGGGTGTCCAGCTTGTGGCACAAGTGCCACAAATGAGATGGCCAGTGCCTCTGTGTGGGGCACGTGGCAGATCAGAGAAGGAGCAAAAGCAAAGCAGCAGATTGGTGCTAGGAGCACGGGGCAGAGGGGATAAAGCAGAATGGCAGATCAGGAAGGGAAAGGTGATTGCAGTAGTACTCAGAGGGCACAGGGCTTAATTTGCGGCTTGCTTGCCTAGCCGGAGGGCCCACGCTGCTTTAAATGAATGCAGTTTTGGGCTGCATTGCAGCTGTTCAAACACAAGAGGGAGCCGCTTACACACCGTTCTGTTAACATTTCATCAGGGATTTGTAGGGTACAGGGTAACTCCTGGGTTTGTGAGCTGTGGGTTTTGAACTGATGCCAGGAATAAAGAGGGATGAAGGTCAGGGGACAGCAGTTCTTACTGCAAGAAGATAGTAAAGGATTCCCTAGCATTTCTCAGGTGTGGAATAAGGTTGAAAGATCCTAAAGCTGATTGCTGTACCCCTTCCGAACCATCTGTAACTAAGACTGTCCTAGCAATGTTGAGTATAGTTAGTTTTGACCAGGCTGAAAGCTCTCAAGATCATAGATTTCTGCAAACTTTGCAGGCAGGCTCAGTACAGGCCCAAAATGACACTTCTGTCCTGAGAATGAGGAAGTTAAAAGCTAAAACTCCCTGGTTCACTCTTCAGTGGCAGCTAAAATCTGCAAGGGAGCTTCAAGCAAAAATTGGTAACAGTAATGACAGCAACAGGCTCTTAACCCAGATCTGTGGAAAGGCTCATTTAACCCAGATATATAGCATTAGAGACCAGTAATTGCAAAGCAATTTGTTTATGTTCCCTACAAGGAGATCAACCGATGGATCAGCATGAAGCATTAGGTCTCCCAGCATTTTGCTAACTTTGTGGCCATTCAAATCCCATTTGTTTTGGAAGCCAGGCAGGAAGGATTTTTATTCATGTAATGCCCCTGTTGGTCCATGCTAAGGTGCACCATGGCCCACTCAAGTTGGAGGAAGCTGTAAATCTCCTGTAATGAGCCAAAGTATGTGATAGTGTTGTTGATCAGTCTTCATAAATCCATCAGGAGGTCAATGCCACAGAGAGTGATGAGCAATTGATGCTCAAGGACAATGTTGGCACAAGAGCAAATGGGGCTGAAAAAATTTTAGCTGAAAATGCAAAGTCAGTTTCTAACCATCTGGGCAATGAGGTGTTCCTAGCAGCCTTCTGGGAGGAGGACGAGGAGGAATAGTGGAAGCAAACAAGCAAGCCAGTTTGGAGCTGGAACCAGAGCCATTTATGAATGGATTCATATGACACAGCTGTTTGGGGGGACTGGACTTGGTGACCCAAAAAGGCCCTTCCAGCCCTATGTTCCTGTCTAGTGAGACCTGAGTTCATTAGCATAGCAGAGAAGACTTTGCTTGACTTCAGCTGCTGCCCAACTCATGCCTCAGAGCTTACACAAAACAGGGAGATGACAAGCTCCTGGACAAGATGATTCGTCTTGCAGCCTTTAAGTTGAAGATTACACTAAGCCTCCTAACAAGGGCTGGGAACAGAGATGTTCCAGCCCCTATCTTCTACCCTGAGCTTTTTTTGAATCATCTGGCATTGTCTTTACCCTGGAGTGGTCCCTAGGCGAATGCTAGGTCTGTATCCAGCCTTTACGTTACATGAGCTCATTAGCATTCCAGTTTAGTGAATCCCATTACAAATATCTCTTAAAGAAGGAAAATACTCTGACAGTTGGTAAAATGCCAGGCTTTCAAGGAGATCTGGTTGCAATCCATAACATTATAGTATAGCCATAAGTGTCCTGATTTTGCCATGAAATTGTTCTGCCAATCCCCTCACCCCTTTAACTCCCTCTCTCAAAAGACACAAGTTCAGCCAGTTCCTTTCCAAGCATGCACTTGGTTTTCCCTGGCACATAGGGATTTCCAAGGCAGGACATGCCAATGGGTTGGTTTATCTGGCATCCTGCTTCCGGAGGTGGCCAGTGCCAAGGGTGAGGGGTGGTGCTGCTGGAGACAGAGATCCAGCAGGGCACAAGAATGGGTGTCTGGGTGCTTCCACTCAAGGCGATGCATGCTGGAGTCACTCCAGCATGAAGAACAGGACTGGGGGCAAGTGAGGAGTCAGTAGGAGGATGTCACAAATTCCAAGAACAAGGCAGCAAGAAAAACTCACTACTGCCAACAGCCTTTGCCTGGCTGCCTCCTCCCACAGGAAAATGGCCCCTCTCAGAAGTGATGTTTTACCATCGGAATGAGCTTCCTTCCAGGTCCGCAGCATCATGGGGCTTGTTGAGTTTGAAGCTACAGGGCTCAACCCCACTCCCAGACATGGCTTTGGTATGGGCAAGTCACTGAGACTACTCCCACAGGCAGCCCAGCAAATTGCTGCCACTCATCTCCATGACCATCCCAGGCTCCCATCACAGCCCTGGTTGTTTCCATTCCTAATGGCATCCTCAAACATGAACTTAACTTGACGGACACACAAGGAAAATCTAAAGTCCAGCATTGTCCTTGTCACGTGTACTCTAGAGACCGGCAAAACAGCAGCCCTTGGGAAAACACATGCAGTTGGGAGTCCCTCACAAACACAGCACTTGGGTTTGGGACACGAGGCTCCCTTGAAAGGCGGATGGAGGGTTTCAGAATAAAGCAACCACATTTGTGCTCATCCTGTTGTGAGGGCAGGCAGGCAGGCAGCCCCTCAAAGGACAGGCTCCTTAATGGCTTCTCCAGCAGCGACTGGCATCTCAAGTTGCTCTCTATGGCTTTGTAAGTAGAGCTGAAGGATGTTGCTTTACAAAGGAAGGCTGACACACGCAGGAGTGAACAAAGGCTTGTGATGGAAAACAAAATGAAACAACACTTCTGATGCATCCCTTTGAGGGTGAAACCCAGCTTTCTTCCACCATAGTCTTCAAAGGGGCTTTTATCTGAAATGGCCATTTCTTTTAAATAACTTGAGCTACTAATATAACTTATTAACCCTATTGTTACCAAAACCATTCACCCTCTAGGGAGACAAGACTACAACCCCTCAATAAGGACCTCATTTGTAAACTTAGGCACAAGATGAAGTTACAGCTAGTTTTTTTACTGGTTACCCTTTAGACACACAAAAAAAAAAAGGCACAGTTGGTGCATTTACATGAGACTCTTTACTCAAGATTGGCGCAAATTACTGCACAGTAAGCATCACCATCTACATGAGCAGCTGCTTACTGCACAATCATTTGCTCAAATCACGAGTAAATTTGCTACCTGTAATGCAAGTAACAAATTTACTCCTGATTCGTTACTGCACAGTACAGTATGTGTAGACAGCTGACTGGGAGTAAACCTGTTGCAGGGGCAGGCTCTGCCACTGGATCCCAAGTAGGGACAATGTCCCCCTGCCCCAATCTCCCAGCCTGTTCCCAGCACCAACTTGGTGATCACCACTGCTGAGTGGGGGCTGGGAGCTCCCTGCATGGAGAGAGTTCCTTGCCCAGCCTGGAGCTGGCTGGGACCTGCCCCTGACCAAGACAGGTCCCAACCAGCCCGGGGCTGTGTGGGGAAGTCTGCAAATGCAGCCTGAAGGTGGCTGGGGACTGTCCCATTTCAGGCAGTTCCCAGGCAGCTGCAGGCTGCCCAAGCAAACTTCCCCGCACAGCCCAGGGCTGGCCAGGACCTACCCTGCTCAGAGGCAGGTCTCAGCCCCATGCCCTGATCCAGCAATTGAGGTGTGGGGCTTGGAAAGAGCTGCAGGGGAGGGGCAAGTCCCAGCCCCCTGCCCTGACCTGTCAGTGGGGTAGCTAGCAGTGAGTGCCTGACTGAGCAGGGAATCCCCACCCAGGCAGGGGCTTGCTGCTAGCTGCCCCACTGGTGGATCCGAGCAGGAGGCTAGGACCTGCCCCTCCCTTGCAGCTCTTTCCAAGCCCCTGCCTCCGACTGCAGAGCCAGGGCCAGGAGCTCTCTGCTGCCAAGGCATGAGGACATTGTGCCCACCCAGGCTCCAGTGGCAGAGCCTGCCCCAACTGCAAGCAACTCCTAGGGGCGGGGAGCAATCTCCCAGCCATTGGCGATGCATAGCAGGTACATGCAGGTGCAAGTGCACCCCTTGAGATTGGCAGTGCACCCCCTGAAAGAAGCACTGCTGATTGCTGCTCACCACAAACCCACCCCTCCCACCCTCCGCCACCGGTGATCACCACTAGCCACTGCCAACACTGCCGGTGGTGTCTGCAGGTGCTCACTGACCGCTGGTGGGCACTCACCACTCCCTCCCACCCCTGCCGCCAACACCATCGTGGCTATCTGTGAGAGCTCTCCGCTCACCACCACCATGCACCTGCAGCCACTACCACCACCACCACCCCCTGCAGGCTGTCGCCATGCACGCCCTAGCCTCCGGGGGCATGCGTCATTCATGCTTCCAGGCCCTGCCAAGAAACAGCTGTCTCCTGGCCCTGTGCTCTGGCCCCTAGGCCAGCACACAGGGGGAGCCTAGGGCTCCCCATGGCTGCCTCAGGGGGCCAGTGCAGGGCTGGAGGGGCAGGAGCTGACTGTTGCCAGAAGCAGCAAATCTGCTCCTGCATCCCCACACCTGTAGATGCCTCCTCAGGGTCGGTTTACTTTAAAGTAATTTACTCTAAATTAAACCCACCCTACAGTATTTGCATACATAGACAAGCCCAATTAGACTTCTAATTATCACCACCCAGGTCAAAAAAGAGGCAAGAGCCAGCCTGATTTTTTATTGTTACACCCCAAGAGCACAAGGAGACGTACTTATTTCAATGCCTAGTTAGCTATGAATTTTCACCTATCCTAGCGGGGGAGATGCAGGAGGAAAGTAGCTCATGGAGTGAGACCGTGTCGGGTTCAGTTTGGGTTGCAGTTTCCTATCCCTGTGTGTCTCTTGGCTCAGACTGTGTGTTCTGGGGTTTGACATATCACCATTTTGCAGTGTGGTTGGAAACAGTAAGCCAGACATAACCAGGAGGGGTTGGCTGGAAATGTAGAAGCTTGCATCGCACACTGGCCACTGCTGCCGTGATACAAACTGCTACTGCTATGGCGCAGGCTCCCCAGGAGCAGCCATTCAAACACCCAGGGTTGGTGCTCCCCTTATGCATCCCTAGTTAAGCTACTGCAGTGAGTTATTCACAGCTGCTGAGCCTAGGTGATGCTCAGGGAGGGTGCCCCATCTAGTTATGCTACTGCCTAGAAGACTCCTCACCTGGGTTAGTGGCTCCATATGAGTGAGGGGGAGCAGCAACCCTGCTTGGATGAAGTGGATTATGTGACTTTGTAACCCTGTAAACACCCCCTGATCGTGTTGCTTGAGAACAAATTGCAAAACCCTTGGAACTGCAGCACCTGAAGGCTGCTGTGCAGAACGAAACAATGACTGGGTCTTGGACAGAGTGGCTGGAAATGGAGCTCACACCCCCCTTTAGCCTAATTCAACTATACATCAACAATGAGGACAGCTCGTTACTATCTGACAGCTACTTGGAGACCTGCACGGGCTGTAAGAGGTAGCTGTCTCTGCTTATGCCCCTATGGGAAAGATATCCATGTCACAGGCACTCACTCCTCGGCTGGCCTGTTTCCTGCAGCCTCATCGGTGAAGCTAAGTAGTGACCAGGTCCCAGATCTTCAACAAGCCCTTGAGGTTCCTTCCAACTCTACAGTGACGGATGCTGGTGGGAAAACTGGCCCACGTAATGTGGAGTCATGGACCTGAGCAAGGCAATGGGCTTCTGCCCAGCAGCTCCCATGGTGATTAAGTGCCAGGGCAGCATGTTTATGTCCTGCAGAGCAGGTGCTCTGTGGTTAGTGAGCTCTTAGCACCCGCTTGGGAACAACATCGTGGTGCTCCACTCCTTATTGAATCTCCAAGCATTTGCATGGACATAAGCACCTGCCTCTCTATCTTCCCTGTGCATTGATATCCAGAGTCAACAAGGTAAATCAACAGCGCAAGGAAAGGCATTAAAAGAAAAAAAAAAAAACTACAATTTGAAAAGGTTGTTGGGAAATTAAAAAGCCATCTAGTGCCAAGTGCCCTTGAGGACTGTGGTTGGTGAGCGATACTGACGCCCCCCCCTTCCCATTAATCTCTGCTTCATTATGAGAGGAAAAACATGGATAACCTCTTCCCTCCAACACAACCCTTTTTCTCCAATGCTCCACTCTCTCCTGGTGAGAGACAGGAAGCCCAGAATGAGATGCAAGGGAAAAAGACTTAGTGTCACAGCCAGCCCCAAGCCCAGCCCACACTGGGTTTAGTAACAGGGCAGACCCCCCATCTCAGCAGCTGCAGACAATGGATTTAGCACACAAAATACTGCCATATTGGAAAGGCCCTAGAAGTGGCAACATTTTCCCAGTTCAACTCCATGCACCTCCTTTGATCAATGGGTGGACACTTGAACTGCACTTACCTCCCACAGCATTTTCCAGAGCTCAGGCACCACTGAGACTCACTGCCGCTGTCCCAGGCAGTGCCCTCAGGCCTGAAGTGAAGCAAGGAGCAGGCCTTGTGGGTACACAGCCCTATTAGTTGTCTTCAGGCCACAGACCAGCCAAGACAGGAGAACATGAAGGATGGGGATGGGGTTATGCTGTTTCTAACCCCACCCTCTCCTGGCCAAACACTCCCTCTGAGCCCTCACAACTCTGTTCTTGGCATGAAAACATGCCTACACACACGTGCCACATGGTGCTGGAACACACTTTGCTCTGTCTGCATAGCTGTCCCTATTTCTGGGGGCATGCCCCCACCTCTCTGCCTGGGGAATGTCACAAAGAGCCCCTGTGAAAGCTGGCAGTGGTTGCAGGCAGTACAGGAGCATCAAAGGGCTTCCTGGGGGAGGGAAGGGAGGAGAGGGTTGCATGTGCTGCCTGCTATTTTCATCTTCACAAACTAAACACTCATCCGTGATCTGAGAGGGCATCTCAACCTGCAGCCTAACCACACTCCCGCTATCAAGCTCCTGCTGTGTGCAGCTGTATCCAAGCTCATCCTGTCCCTGTACCACCATCACTGCACTTGTCCTTAGGGCCAGAGCCAGAGCTTTATCAGCTTTGGCCATTGAGAGATGGGGGCCAGTGGGTTTGGCTTTGGTTTCAGCCCAACTCCACTCTCCCCCTGTTACAACCCACATTTCTGGATCCTTGTGTTTCTGTTATCATTGTTCATAGGCTTCTCCTTCTCTCCTGGCTGGCACAGGGCTGTGTCCCTTAGAGATCAGCTGCCCCAGAGATACAAGCAGCATGGAAGAATGGAAACTGTGGGTCTGAGAGGTCCATAGCATCTTTCTGCCGCAGCTGGGCCCCTCTCAGTGCAGGGCACAGATCCAGTTTGTTCCCCACCATTGCTCTTCATCATTCCCTGTTCCTAGCCATCTTCTGTATTTCAGCCCACACTGCTACCCCTTAGAGGTAGTTGCATTTCATTGGTGGCCTATGGGATTCCTGCTTGCAAGTGACTCTGCATGCAGCACTGAAATACAGCCACCTTTGAGGTAGGGCCTGAGGCAAGTTAACAGCACACAGCAAAACAGGCCAGTTTGTTGTGGGGAAATGGAAGAAGAATCCAGCTGAAGTTGCAGGGAGTTTTCAGATTCTGGGTTACAACTCACGTAGCACAATGGGAGGTCGCTGCAAGTGAGCCAGGTTTCAAGGCTCATGTGCATGCTCTGTAACCAAAGCAAGGCTTCAGGAAGCAGGCTGCTCCCATCCCAGTCTTCTGCTTCTAGCCTCCTGCTGAGGCAGCATTTGTCATTCAGCCCAGGTGGTTTCCCCCCAGTGCTGTCAGTGATAACTTAATTACCTCTAACATTGACACAGTGTGGCTCAGTACCAGCAGAGCAGAGCCTTTGTATTAACCTTTACACCTGGGTTCTCTTCTTCTCTTTGCCACTGAGACCCTAGGCATCCCCCTGTGCCTCAGTTTCCCTCCCACTGCCCTTTGTCAGTTTTGCCTGTTCCAAGGGGACTTAGGGCCTCTACAGTCTATTCTGCTGTAAGTAATGATGACCCTGCCTACAAGAGGAAGGGATGTTCAGAAAGGACAAATGAATTGCGCAAGCCCAGGCGTACAATGTTGGAGGTGTGGCTTGATGGATCATGATGGAGTGATAGGAGGGAGCCTTTTCCCAGGGGGAGGAACCTACCTATGTGCACTACCTTTAAAAACAGGGGGTCTTGGCACTTGCATCCCAGAAGCTGAGCACAGAGGCCCTCAGCTGATTGCAGACGCAGGACTCCAGCAGGTGAGAATAGTGCTGCATGCCATGGGAGGCCAGTGATGGGGTGGAGGGGCTTGTTTGTGATGTGCGGGGACAGCTGCGCATATCTGCTTCTTTGCTGGTGGTTTCTTTTTTAGCTCTGGCCCCTTTAGGATACCTGCCCCTTCGAGCCATGTGTGCCTCAGTAGGCTTCTCTTTACCTGTATCCTGTACCCTGAGTCTCTGGCTGGACCAAGCAAGGAGTAAAAGGGGTGTGATGGGGCAAAGAGAGTAGCTAAGCTGAGCTCTGACTTTCCTGTGTAGCAAGATGGAGCTTAAACCCTCCATAGCTTCTAAAGGTGGGTTGGCCAGCTCAGCACAGAGCAGTCACAGGTTTGGCATCTGGGCCTGCCTGTCCAGGGTGCAAAGGGCACAAGCACAATTTCTCTGCAATGGTTGACATGCTGGAGTGTGGGAAGAGGTATGCCAGCCCATTCTCTAGGTATCAAAGTTGGGCTCCTTAGTCCAATCTAGGTTGAAGTGGCCTGAGTGATACCACTCTCACTAAATACATCCCCTGTTGGGTTCTTCCTTGCCCATCAGCCTAATAAGCCTTTAGGAGGCTTGTGGGGGAGTGGGGCACAGAATGAGCTGAGGAGCAAATTCCAGGTAAGGAAAACACTTCTTTCACCCCTACAGTGTAAATGAAGAGGGGCAGCATCAGCTGGTCTGTGCATGGTGGCCACCTCTTGCTGTGAGCCTGTGACCCTCTGGTGGGACATGCATTACAGCCCTCCAGCTGTGCCAGTCCACAGAGGAGACAAGCCCTGCCAGTTGCCACAGCATATCCTGGGCTCTTTAGCACAAAGAAGAGTCATTCCTATATTTAGCTCTGGCTACCACTTGAGTACACTGGCTAAAAGAGAAGAGCTGTTACTCTTGGGGCAGCCTCCATCTGAACCCAACTCTGGGCTGGTTGAAGCGCCAGGTCAGTCAGGCAGATGCTGGACCCTCTCTCCCATTCTGGAGCCCAGCCCTGAGTGGGGTATGACACCATATCATAGAAACAAAGGCTGGAAGGGACCTGTAAGCTCATCAAGTCTAGTCCCCTCTCATGGGCAGGAGGTAATGGGATAACCGGTCCTTCTGTTCCCAGCTCTCCCCTCCTCTCTTGCAGCCATGAAGGGGAAGGTGTACATGTGCTTGCTGCTTGCCATCCTGGTGACCGCCTGCCTCTCCAGGGCCACATCTGATGCCCGCCACCTGGGAAGTGCACCAGGCATGAATGGGATGCCCCATAGAAGCAGCCCAGCACATGCCAAGCTTGTCAGGAGAGACTGGCTGGCATCCCTGTCTCAGGACCAGAAGCACCTCATCTCTAAATTCCTGCCTCACATCTATAGAGGTAGGGGCTACCCCTGTTTGGCTTTTGTGAGCTGGCCCCATGCATTCATTGTAGCACCCAGAATCCACCTTCTTGAATTTTCAGCCAACCCTTTCTCAGTGTTACCTGATGCCAGATGCTAAATAGCTACCAGGGGTCACTCCATCCTCCTCTCTGGGGATTTGGGCAGTGCGGAGGGATGGTAACACAAGACTTACTGCTATTTGGGGCAGGGAGAGGTAGAATAAAATAATTGGATTTGACTGGGTGAGTGTTAGGAAAGCAAGGGGAGGAGAGGGTCTCAGAGGCAGAATGGAAGCAGGCCCCCTCCTTGGGTTTAGGTAAGGTGAAGTCAGCCCAAGTCAGGAGGAATTGCAGAGCCCTCAATGCTGGTTCCCTGCCAACTGGGACCCTTCCCTGAAGGAATCATCTGAGGTCAAATCTAGCTCCATGGCAGATGCATTACCTTTGACTGCTGGTTCTTCCATGAAGTCTCCTTATTGCTTGCTAGGGAATAAAACCTAGCTGGCCTTGGAAAGGAATTAATTTTATTCCCTGCTTCTTCCCAGCAGAGCTGGCCAATCAGGAGAACTACTGGCATGAGGATGATGCTCTGCATGACCATGACTACCCTGGCTGGATGGACTTTGGGCGCAGGAGCATTGAGGACCTGGAGGGGGACTCTTAAAGGAACAGGTGGCCAGGACAGCCTGTGCCAATTGGCCCACACCTCCTGAAGGTATGGAGCAAAAGAAGCCAACTCTGCTCTGTTAACCATTAACTATTATGTTAAGTATTTTGCATGTGACTTTGTCATGAATGCATTTCTGTGTTGATCAATAAACATCACCTGTCACCATAACTGCTGTGGTATCTGTCCCTGATGTACAGCACGTATGCACCACGTGGCTGCCAGGCACTGTGGGGCAACTGAGATCATATCTCACTCCATGGCTGGCATACTGCCATCCCCAGAAAGCAGTTGAGATCCTGTGTTCTCCATATAGGTTGAGACCCTTTCCTGGGGAAGGCATTTGAGATCAAATCTAGGTTTAGATTTAGGGCCTAAGACAGGGGTGGACACCTGGGGCATTTATACACATGCTCCAGAAGGCTTGGGAGGGACACTTTAATTCCACAGCTCCAAGAGCCACACTAATTAAAAGTGCTGGGAGTATCATATCTATCAGCAACCCCACACTTGAAAATGGCAGCAGGGCACATTAAACTAAGCTCATTTCACCAGTTTCAGTTCAAAGTGTCCCATTGCTGTTTTTTAGCACGGAGATGCTGATATACGTGACACTGGAGGCTGCTGGAGCACATTAATTTCCAGGCTCCAGCAGATTTGATGAATCAAGCCTGCTCCAACCCACTGGAATTACAGCATGTCAGAGCAGACTCCCTGCACATGTATACAATCCCCTAATGTAAAATCTGCCTTTGGTGTGAGCGGAGAGCCTTCCATGGGTGATCTGAGGTCAAATCTAGCTTCTATTTAGTCTGATACTCAGGGGGGGGGGGGAGCATCTGAAGGCAAATCGAGCCCCATGGCAGGTATACAGCCTTCAGGACAATTCTACCCATGGTGGGTTGGGGCAGAGGAAGTTATCTGCTCTCTACTTTGGTCATCTGCAGTCAGAGCTACCCTCTGGATAGGCTGCAAACTCTCCTCAGCAGGTGAGCCATGGTTACATCTGCCTAACAGTTGAGTTATACAAGGTTATATCTGCCCTCTGTGAAAGCTGGAACCAGCCCCTGGGATTATCTGAGGTCTACACTAACCTCAAGACAGGTATAATGCCTTCCTCAGGGCTAACTAAGGTTAAATAGGGCATCTATGCAAACTGAGTGCTTTTCTTGTGGGGATCTAGACCCAGGCCACTGCACTGCCATCTGCTGAGATCATCTGTGATAAAGCAGTCCTCTGTCCAGCCTGCATACCTTCACTAAAGAGCATTTGAAGTCAAAGCTTGCCCAGAGCCAAGGTACTGCCTTCTCTTGGGAAGGGGTTTGTGAAGTCAGCCTTAGGTTCAGCACAGCTGGAGACCTTCCTTGATAAGGTCTAGCTTCAAGGTAGATAAAAACTCCTTTTCAAAGCATCTTCTGAGTTACATCATGGTTTGCATTAGTAGAGAGAGCCTTCCTGTATCATCCGTGGTCAGATTCAACCTGGGCACTGAAGAGATAGACTTTCCTAGCAGGGGAAATCATCAAAGGTAAAACTGAGTCTCATAGTTTTTATGTGGGTAATCCCTTGAGTCTCTACCATCATTTATAGCTTCAAGTCAGGTTTTCAGCCTGGTACTGCAGGCAGCCAAGATCAAATCTACCATGGCTGCAGGATGAAAACCTTCCTGAGATTGTGGGGAGAGGGAGTCAAATTCAAAAGGTAGGCTTGCAGTAGGTATATGGTCTTCACTATACCAAATTAACGCAAAGCAATAAACTCCAGCTCTTATCACACTATATAGTTTATTGCTCCCTAGCATTGTATCTCCATGTGAGCCCAGAACCACTGCCTATTGTTCTGAACCGAAACAGCCCTGGCTGGCAGGGGCCCTGGGAGCAAGCCTACCAGCCCAGGGCAGCTCCAACCCAGTTCAACATGCTGCAGGGGGCTGGCTGGGGAAACAAAGGCACTACAGTGCAGGGCTAGCCAGCAAGTGGATCCCACACTGAAACACCCTCCTGCCCCAAGCAGCCCTGCCAGCATCTATATGCATGTTGCTACACATTAAAAGAATTTGCCACTGCAGGATAGTACTTGCATTTAGCAGTACTAACCTACTGCTGAGTTAATTAGTTTCCTGCAGCCTAATAGAGCCCATATATATAGTGGTAGAGACCTTACTAGAGAGCTAATTAAGCAGCTCCACAGTAATGCTCATGTAGATACATCCACTGTGGGTTATGTGATAGCCTATTTGTCCTGAGTGCAGGTGGATGCTATCCTTAAAGGGAAGAGGATCAGCTAAGGTCATGACAAATATACATTTTCCTGACATCAAGTCTCATCCAAGGCCCAGCAGCCAGCATTATCTGCTGTCAAACTGAACTTCAGTGTAAGCAGACATTCATACCTCAAGGTAGCAAAGCTCATCTGGTCTCTATTTCTAGTCATCCTAATGTTTGAGCAGATCAGAGCCCTAAGTCTGTGCTTACCCATAGTGATCCCAGAGTCAGTGCTTTATCAACTTTGATTGCATCATCCTTGACCTAGGCTGATCCTCTCCTATCCCAGGACCTCTCCCTGGACTTGAAGCTATTTTTCCCCCACTCTTGTCTGTAGGGTAAGGCCACTCTTTAGCCTGGGCTTTTAGAGATTAAGGTCTGCACATATTCTGATCTGGGCCTTCCGCTACATCTTGCAGAAGAGAGAAAATGTACTCCTGACTCATGAAAGGAATTATCTGGAAAATGAACAGCAGCAAAACAAGCTGGCTCCTACATCCCTGCCTCACCAATAGCATCTGGGCAACCTTTACCAGGAGGAACCACAGCCACCCAGCAACCCTGGCAGTCAGGAGGTTCAGTGAGCCCCACTGGTAAGATGCTCAGGCTGTTGTCCCCTCTCCCAACCCCAAAAGGCCAAGCAAACCTGTAGCCTTGAAAGTGCCCCACATCCTGTAAAGCCACCCCTCATTTCAAAAAAGCATCAGACTAGAGGCAATTTGCATCATACCATATTTATTCCACAAGAAGAAGATACTGCAGAGGAAGAGAAGGTGGGGAGTAATATGGCCTATGGTGCACATGCTCATCCAAAAAGAGGAGCACAGCTTTGGTTGCAACTATGCAAGCAACATGTATTCAGACACACCCACACAAGTGCTAGAGCTGATCCCTGCAGCTGCATGCAGCCCCCCCACCCCTCCCAGAAGGGCACTCAGTTCTGTAACTGAGTAGCAAAGAGAGGATTTTTTTTTTAAATGGCATTAAAAAAAAAAAAAAAAAAAAAGACAGCAAGGTCTGTCTATACAGCCCAGGCTTGCCCTATGCTAGGCAGGAGGAAGGAAAGAAAAAAAAAAACTACACACCACACAGATTCAAGTATAGCCCTGCCCTGAGCCTGGTGATAGAAACATGGTGCAGAAGTGCTTTGGCAGGGACTTCCTTATCATTAAAAAACTTGGTTAAACCAGCACAGGAGGGAGGGTGAGGAGATAAGTCATTCTTGAAGTCACCCTACTGCTGGAGAGAAGATAACAGGCTGGGCCCGAGTGACAGAGGATGATGAGGATGGGTTCTCAGGCAATTATGCCACTGTTCATGGACTGGGAAAAATACCTGGTCCATTTCTCACTCAGGCTGGGAGTCTGCTCAGTAGTCAACGCTTCCCTTGACTTGGGCAAGAGCAGGATCTGGCCTTCATGATGAATGAGCTGAGAATGTATTTGGCCCAAACAGCAGAGTTGCCAGCACCACAAGTGGCAGAAGTGAGCTGGTCTGCTCTACTCCAATGCTGGGCAGCATGAGAGCAGCCCAATCTAGCCCTGCATTCCTAGGGTTTGGTGCTCAGAGGTGAGTGGTCAGTATAGCAAGGGCTTGGTTTACTCCTTTAGGGCACAAATACTCCAGTCTGCCCAGCAGTCAAGCACAAACTGGTCAACTCTACTAGAACATACTGCATTACAACCACAAGGTAACAGGGCACCAGCTCCCTCAAAAGGGTCCTGGGAGTAACGGAGGAAGGGTACAATGATCTGCTTTCCCTGAGCTGGGACTGTAGCACCAGCAGCAATACCCCCAAGAGCCATTATGGACAGAGTGCATGCTGTTTGCTTGTGTTGGCAGAGGGCACCAGTACCACTGCTAAAGTGAGGGTGGGGTGGTTCAAAGGCCTCATGTCTAGCTCTGCTCTAGAGCTGAGAGCCTAGCTTCAGACAAGGAGAGAAACTTTTTCCAGCATCACCCATCTTCCCAAAACACACACAGGAGACCTGCATCTTTGCTGTGGAGGAAAGCACCCTCCAGGCAAAAGCCTTAGATGCCTATTATACCAACCTTGCAGCATTTAATGCACTTGAATCAGTGCAAGAGCAGCAGCAACAGCCTCACCCCTACCTGCAAGACCTGTGCCTACCTCCAAGACATGGATAATGGTGAAATAGGTCATTCCCATGAGGCTAGCCAAGATATTAACCTCCCCATTATGCCCCATCTCACTACACATACCACATGTGCAGCTCCTATTTGCTTTTCAAAGGGTTCTGGCTAATCGTAGGAAACCAAAGGGAAGCAGTGGCTGTGACATGCAGAAGTCACAATGCTCCCTATAGGACATATGCAGCCCTGAAGCTCATAAGGTCCCTGCAGCAGCCAACAGAAACAAATTCAACGAACCAGCCTACTGCAGGGCTGTGGTGGTCTGAGTCTTTGCAGGCCGCTTGCTCTTGGCCCCTTGCCGGTAGGAGGCCTCACCTCTAGCCACAACTTTGTCCAACCCAAGCCTCTTCAGCTTCTCCACCAGGTTCAGACTGAAGATGTTGCTTCTGCTTTGGCATCCACTCAGCCCAGAGGCCCTACCATCATCCCTCTCAGAGTTGCTCAGGAAGGGCTGGGCTAAACCAAAGCCATGAAGAGACCTGTGGTGAAGGCAGTCCCGTTGCAGTCTCAAAGGGGCCAAGGAGAGGGGTAGCCAAGAAGAGGTCTCTGGTGCCTGGCAGACTGGCTGGGTTTCCCCAGACTGCACAGTGGCAGAAATGCCATGCTCCCGGAGGAGAGTCACTAGTCCAAGGGGGGCACGCAGCACCTGGGGGATCCGTTCCAGCGCATGGGGAGACTGTTCCAATGGGCAGCACTGGGGAATGGTGCTGGCAGCAATCAGCCTCTCAACGGGCCCACAAGAGGATACCACTGTATTATAAAGACTGGAGAGAAAGAAAGAAAGACCACTAGTCAGTCTAGGCCATAAAACATGAGGCATTGGTCATAGGCCCCAGTGGAAGAGCTTGCTGGAGAGAGAAACCTTCAACCTAAGGCACTGCCCCTTCTAAGGCTCCCCACTGTCCTGCCTAATCACCTGAGCTGACCCTAGGAGCCCAGAGCAGGAGTCTACTCCACAAAGCTTGGTATCCATTTGCTCTCAGGACTTAGGCACATCACATGTTCCCGGAACAGCTACAGTCCCTGGCCACCCTCTTGAATACACCTCAGACCTCAACTGTCAGCAGTGCCAAGGACCAGACACCGAAGTCAGCCCTTATGTGAAGCAGCCAGTGTCGACTTGAATAGGGAAAGCCAGGGAAGGACAAGCCTTAGCCTGGCAGCCACTTTCAGCATTTGTTGCATCAAGGGAAAAAAAGTGGCAGAGAGCCTGGTCTCTCAAGAAGTCTCTTCACTCCACTCATGCCCTCCCCACTACCCCCTCCCTCACAAGAGGCTAAAAATATTCCTCAATCCAGGGTCCCAATTTCTTGTTTCCTTAAATGCTGCCATTTAGCAAAACACTTCCCCACCCCAGCAAGCTGCTTCAGTCCCACAGGATAGGCACCAAGTGCCCACCACCCAAGTCTGGGCCACCCCTTCTCAAGGCAGGAGCAACCCTGCAAGCCAATACCAGCAGCATTAGTCTCTTTGGGCCTAAAGAGAAAAAAGGGAGGGGTAAGTTAATGATACAACCAGTGTCAGAGGCAGCTACCTGGTTAGTGGTTTAATTGGTGCTCTCCAGAGGCAAAGGCTGGACCCCAGCTGCTTCCCCTCCCACACACATGACAGAGGAGCATGGTATACATGACCAGAACCTGGATGTAGGCTGCTGTTTCAGTGTATACTGGAGGTCTCACTCCTGGAGGAGCTCAGGTTCATGACCCTTCATGCCAGCATTCAGCATCTGGTAATCTGCAGATGTCCTTTGGACCCCAAACCAACTGCTAACTTAAGTCTTACCCCAATGCCATGCTCAGGCTGGGACAGGCTCATTAGCCCAGCAGCATAAGTCACTATGGCTCATTAGTTCAGGAGTTTCTCGCACTGAATTGGCATACTGACAGACAGCATTTGCCAGCTCCAGCACCCTCTGAACAGTCTGGACCCAAGCTCCCAGGCAGGAAGGGGGCAACCAAGCAACTGGGTTGGAGCTGATCAAACAAACAGAAGGGCAGTCTAGTCAAGCCTTTGCCTTCTAGTGTAGCGGTAACCCCACTCACACATCACAGCCTACAGGGTTCCTCTGCATGGAGAAGGCAAACATGGGAGCTTCTTGTGTCTCATTAGACCACCCACTGTTGTTTTTTGATGAGGAAGGGGGAAGGTTACTTCAAAGTTCTTCTTTCCACAAGAAGAGAGATAGGGGAGGACTAAACTGAAGCAATTTCCTCCCTAAAGCCAGCTAGACTCCCCCACCCAGGCTCATTATCCATGCAATAAAACAGTGGGGGCTCATGCCCTAGAGCTACTCTAGCTAGGAAAGACAGCTAGCCAAGAACTGTTGCTATACATGGAGTCTCCCACAGCGTCTGACCCCACCCCAACCCCTACCCCTCCTCTGCTCAGCAAGGCCCCAAGATGCTGAGGGCACAACAACAGGTGTCTACTCATCCCCCCTGGAAGCAGGAAGACCTAGCCAGCTTAAGCGATTCCCCAGGCAGGCTGAGTGTCAGTGGGGTTACCCCTCCCAGCTCTACCAGCAAGTGTTGGGGACTCTTACATTAGCACCAAGCACCTCTCAGAGTGTCAGGGGCTGCAGGAGGGACCTGCACCACGACTGCTTCTGCCTAGAACGAGGTGCCAAAGGAAGAGGCACCACAGGGGGGAGAAAAGGTAATAAGTTAGAGATGACATAATTGTCCTTTTGTAATGGAGGAGAGGATGGGAGGTCAGGTGCTGGATGTGACCACATGCCTTACCTGGGCGTGACAGTGGTGATCTCATTGCTGGGGTGTAGGATGTGGCAGGTGGTGATGGTGTATGTAGACTGGGTCTGGGGGAGGTTGTTAACAGAGTGGAACACTGGAACAGACAGGAGACATGGGGTCAATGCATGGGAAGGATAGGACAGCCACCTTGACAGACCGACGTGTGCCCAGGATAGCCTCACTGAATACTGGAGGAGAGACTAGAACTGGAGGAAGGGAGGGTGGGGGCAAGTTGACTCACTGTCCTGTTCACATGATGTCAGAGTTTGGAGCACTGTAAAGAAGTGCCCTCAGGAAAACAGGTCCTGTCCACTTGGGAGCAGAGGTCACAGCTAGGCTCTTCATGACCCAGGAACAAGGTGCATTTTATGTCTAGCTGCTAGTTGAGGCAGGAGAGATCCTACTTGGTTCTCCAGAGCTCAGAAGACTGGACAGCTCTGAGTAGGCATGTAGAGGCAGGATACAGATTAGGGCCAACACTCAGCCAGGATCCTTTGGCCAACTAAACTAGACCAATTGGAATGTACATGCACCTGGCACATCATGCCAAGAGGGGCCTGGCATTTGCCCTGGGAGATGGGAAAGGAGTTAGAGGAAGGTAATGAGAAGCATTTTTTCCATTTTATTTTATTTTATTTGGCACGGGGGCAGCATGGGACAGATGACGAATTGGGGAGAGGCCCTGTTCCAGCTACTACTCGAGGCTGGATAGCCAGAGACAGACAATATCCATATACAAGTTGACCAAGAGGACAGACACAGACAAGAGATGGATAGACACACAGCAGGGGAAGAGGGGAAGACTAAGGAAACCTGGAAGCACCTAGCCCACTGAGGTCAGCTGCATAGCACCAGTCTGGGGAGGGCTCTATGCCCAGCTTCGGGTCCCAACAAGCCAAGGACACATCTCCAGCCCATGGCCCTTCCCCAACCTGTACTCACAGCTCGAGTGTTCCTTGGCTCTAAAAGGTGTTGAGGTAGCAAGTGCCTGGAAGGAACCCAAGTCCACATCATCCTCCTCAAGGTCATTGAGGTTGTAGACCTCCTCCAGGTCTACATCCAGCTGCCGGAAGTGTTTAGTGAGCACACCAGGGCGGGGGTCCAGGATCCCACCCAGATTCGGCTTGGCCAGCTCCTGCCAGTGGTGAAGTGTCACAGAGCCTAGGAACATACAGCCCAAAGTTGGATGGGGCAGCAGGCATGTCAGCAGACTGAATTTGGATTCAAAGTGACCTCTATAAAACTGGGGGCATAATTAGAAATTATCTGATGCAATTCATTAAAAGAGAAGTGCAAAAGTCCAGCACTCAGGGCATTATAATCAAGTACATAAGTACAGACCAGAGAACAACTGACCCGACTGCCATACTGCAGCGAAGGACATGGGGCTACAGAAGATCACAAAAAACAACCCAAAAACCACTGAACAAGTCAGTGTACTACCAGTGCAAAAAGCACCAATACCATACAAATATATATTAAATAACCAAATTGCCTGCAAGTCACAGGAAGCAATTCTTCCACTCTGAGCACTGGCAAGGCATCACCTGGAGCACAATATTCAGGTTTGGGAAATTCAGGACAAGCTGTGAAATTGGAAAGAGTCCAACAAAGAGCAGCACAAGTGATTGGGAAGGGATAGGGTCTAGATAAATGATATGCAGGGAAAGGCTGGAAGAAATGGGATTTTGCCTGGAAAAAAGAAGACTGGAGATTAAAGGGAATAGGCTTTGAATATCTGAAGTATGGTTAAGAGATGGGTGGCTCAACTACTGTCCCCACAGGGGGCATAACAAGCAATTCAGTTTTCCTTTGCTGAAATGCAAGACTTAAGTTGGGTATCAGGAAAAACCAACTCTGAGGGCAATTAATTGTTTTAGGTGACTTTGTTTCAGTGTTTGTTTAACCTGCTCTTTTGGAGAGGGTGGAGATTCTCCAACACATTGGATTTGTGTTTAGACTGGGATGATCTCAATATGAGCAGGGCACTTGAGGCCCCTTCCAACCCTGTTGTTCTATTGTATGCATCTATAACAGGCCTTCAGATGAACAGATGCTAGGTGCACAGTCTCCCAGGCCCTACAAATATGCCCTGCAAGAGCCAGAGGCCCCCCCACCATGTTACCTGGGGAAATGTCCCACAGAACCAGAAATAGATGCAGGCTCTCCCCATCCAAGGTCCCTATGGACAGGCAGAAAACAATTCCAGGGCATAAGGGACTAGCTCAGAAGTAGACAACTCACTAACATGCATGCCAGTATGTGGCACAGGAAGGCAGTTTGGCATGCACGCCTTGAGATGGATAGCAGGGAAGGGGCCAGGGCTGCACTGCCACAACAAAGATAGCACCCCTCATGACTCCCCCACCATGCCAACATCTGACAAGCTGAGGTTGCAGGTCTTTGTTTGCACTCTGCCCAAAAACGCTGCAACTCCCACAACTGCTTCAAGGGCTCCCATACCATCCTGCATGATCTGACCACCAGACGGCAGCATCATGCACAGCATACAGCAGACACTGTGGCAGCTGGGTGTGTGGGGAGGGACAGCTTACGCCTTCAGACAAGGTTCTTTAGGTAAATCTGGTATCTTATTAGACCAACTAAAATAGTTGAGAAAAAAAAGGGGAGGGTTTTGCAAGCTTTTGGGTACAAACATGCTTCTTCAGAAGGAGACCCTCTGCCTAAAGGATATTTGAACCCAAAAGCTTGCAAAGAATTTTTCCCAGCTATTTTAGTTGGCTTAATAAAAGATATCAGATTTACCCACAGAGCCTTGTTCTTAGACCAACATGGCCACAACCAACACTACTTAAGCCTTCAGGCACCCAGGTGTTGAAGCCACCATTTCTTTTGGGCTGCTGGGATTTCATACCTGTTGGGACAAGCACCTGCTATTACTAGCCCCATAGTGACAGGACTTCTGGACTTAGCTGCACAACACACACCCTGGGGGCACCCCATCTTAAAATCAGGGCACCAGAGGACTGCTGGGTGCCACAGCTCCTCCTTACTCACCTTCCAAGGGCTTAACTATCTGCAGTTTGTCAGGCAGGTAGGACAAGGAGCCAAGGGAGAAGCCTGAGCCCCCAGTGTGCTCTGAGCTGCCCGAGTAGTTGGTGCCGGTGGACAGGACACTCTCATTGGGGGTGAGGAAGCCACTGGAACTCTCTGCGTCCTTCAGCCTCTTCAGTTTGCGCTCCCGCTCCATCTCAAAGAAGGAGCTCTCCGAAGTGTGGTTTTCTTGACGTGCTGACAGGCGCTGCAGGGCTGCCTCCAGGTCATGCCTACCTGGGGTGCCTGGCATACCCCGGCGCTTCTCCTCACCTCCTTCACCTCTGCCATGGGGAAAACAGATGCTCAGTTACAGCGAGTTCCCTGATTTAAGTCTCACAGCCCTGCAAGAGCTTCTCATGGCACCCTGGTCCAACTGCCTAGGGCCAGATCCCAAGGCTCCAAGTAAGTGCAAGACCCTCAACTGGCTTAGGAGAGGAGAGAAAGTTCAGTTTAAAAGGGACACCAGATTACTGCCCCTCGCTGTGTCCAATCCTGGCTCTGCAGTGAAGTGTCAGATTTCAGACCACCTGTACCACAACACCAACCCCGAGCTGGGAAGCACTACAGAGCCAAACAGGCTAGACCTCAAACCCTGCCCCCACCCCAGTATTAAGGGCCACCATTCTCCAGTCCTGTGACTGATACTATGCAGGAGTTAAGGCCCCAACCACCGTGGATAAACAAGGAAGCCCTAAATAAAACAGCCCCAGGAAAACTTCTCCACACAGGCTCAAATAAGACTAGAGGACCTGAGCCTGCCAATGAGGGCTGGGTTCACCCAAGCTGGTCCCCACCCTGGTCTTGGGCTATTAGCAGAAGCCTTAACCAACCTCCATGAACCTGGTCCATGAAGCAAGCTGCCCCTAGCCTGCACCACACTCTAGCTCCCATGGGCCGGGATAGGCACTCACTGTCCACTCTCCATGTTCTCCAGCACCAGGCCTCGCTCCTCTGGCCCCAGGCTGGCACTGTCTGAACCATAGCAGCTGGTGCGGGGGGTGCTGACCCGGCTGCACCCCATCGAGGGGACAGCAGAGGACTGCTTGGAGCAAGACAGGGTCAGAGGGGACTCAGAGCGTGACTTGGCTTTGAACACCTGGTTCGCGGTCTTCACAGTCTCAAACACCCGCAGGTAACTCCTGGAAAGGGTCAGAACTGTGAATGTCAGTAGGTTAACAAATGGTGCACCCCCTTTGCCCACTCCTCCAGAACACCAAGAGGAAAAAAAAAAAAAAACAAAAAACCCAAAACACACCACAAACACACAAAAGAACAACACACCTGTCCTCCATGCCCCACAGAGCCCACCCCTACCCAAAGCAGAGTTGCACCCTCCACGCCCCCAGCACTCAGGCACTCCCTGGACATGTGGCCTGGGAACCTCTTCCATGCTACAGAGGCTACAAGTCCCTCAAGTACTACAGCTTATGACTATTGAAGCCCCAGAGATTAGCTGTTTCCCAACAGAGTATTAACCCACTGCCACCACCACCAACCCAGCACTACAGGAAAGAGGCAAGGACTCACTTGTATTCCGAGGAAGATGAGCTGTCATTGCCTTTCCTCATTGTTCCCTTGATCTCTGCTGCCAGCGAGTCCTGGAAGGCAGAGAGGACATGGCCTTTCCATGGGGCTGGCAGGAGGGAGATGGCATGGGTGCTGCCCAGAGCCATAAACACCACTGGGCAAAAGTGCATCCAATGGGTGCCAACCCCTGGAGTTTGGGACAAGCATGACTCACTGTGCCAGGGCTTATACATCCTCCTGCAGCAGGAGAGGCCTGTGCCAGTACCACCCTGGTGTGAACTCTAAAGAACACAAGAGCCTCAGCCACTCCTCCAGGCATATGGCACTGCATCCACTTAGAGCAAACTTTCCTGTGCCAGGAGCAGGTATATCCCATAGGCAACTTCAATACTCAGGTGTTGGGAAAACAGCAGCCTAGGTGTGAGCCCCCACCCCCAGGACATGTCCAGAGGGATTCCAGTCTGCCGCTCCCACAGCTGACAAGGCTCACCGTGGGCAGCAGGCTGCATGAACTGTAGCGGTTGATGGTGCTGTTGGGCAGGCTGCGGTTGCGCAGGCTCTTGATCTCCTCCTGAGCTTCATGCAGCATCCCACCGCACTCAGTGTATTTCTCCTGCAGGTCCTGCAACTGCATGGCACAAGTGGGCTTCACTTGCTTTCTGCATCATAGCAGCTACCTCCCCAACCTATTACTACAGATATCCCAGAAGGGGCTCCTGATATCTATGGGCCATGGCTTGAGCTGAAGGCTAAGGTTCAAAGAATTGTGGATAACAAAAAAAAAAAAACAAACCCAAATAGTAGTTGGCGAGGGTCATGCACAAGAGAAACCCACTGTTTCACAGAGAAGCAGGCTGGAAGGGACCTCGAGGAGGTTATCTAGAGTCCAATTCCCTGCCTAAGGCAGGGTTCACCCTGATCCAAACCACCTCATAAAACCATACATCAAAATCAGGGGCAGGCAAGGCCCATGAGCCACACAGACAGTCCTAGGGAACTGCCACAGGTCGGTCAACAACCCCCTCCCCCATCCCCACAACAGCTTGGAGTCACGTGCATGTGGCATCCCCTCCCCTCCCCCTCACTGCTGCCAACCCTTGTTGCTGCAGCCACCTGGAGCCCAGGCCTGGGCTGCCCTGCAGCTCCCCTCTGCTGCTGTCGCCACTGCCTCCAGGTCACTCAGCAAGGCAGTAGTAGCACTGCAGAGGAGCTGCAAAGCTTTTTTTGTTTTGTTTTTTGTTTTCCCCCTCCTTAAAAACATTGTTAGAAAACCAGACAGTAACAAAAGGCTCAAAATGACCTCCAAGAGAGGCCTCACAAAAGGATAATACAACATTCCAAATAACATACTAAAAAGCCCAGGCACAGGCTCTGGGCAGCTGCAGCAAGAAGGGCCTGGCAGCAACAAAAGGGAGGGGCTGCTTTTCCACACAACACCCCCTCCCCGTGGTGGGCAGGCAAGCCCGGAGCAAGGCAGTCTAGCTGCAGAGCTGCCCCAGCCCCACTGCATGCCCAGGAGGTGGCAGGATTCACTATAGGCTAGGTCCTGCCTGGCCCAGGCACTGTCAAGGGACCCACCATATGCCAAATCCAGCCCATGGGCCAAATTTTACCCACCCCAATCTAAACCCTGCATAAGAGACTACCCTCAGCCCTGACAACACAAGATCGGCAAGGCAGGAAAACCACGGCAGCCCTACCGTTCTCCCTACCGTCCCCTGATCAGGGTTTCACCTCAGTACGCAGCTGCTGCTGAACCTCCTTTGCTGTGGCCAGAAGCTGCTGCAGCTCCTCCATCTCTGTACCATGCTGGGGAATGAACACAGGCTAATCAGAGGCATGTCTATAGCCATCTTTCTCTGGACAACCAGCTGCAACACCACGCCCTCCTGCACACCCAGACCCCACTCCTAGTACTTGGACAAGACAGCCTGGGAGGTCACCTCCAAAACCCAGAGAGGATGGGATCCAGGAAGCAGGCAGAGGGTTGTGCTCACAGCAGGCCAGGTCCAGGTCTAGGGAGCATCTTAGCCCTGATACTCACCACACGGCACTTCTGCTGGAGATCCACCACCTGAGCCAGGAGCTGGCTTATCTCTTCCTGCTGTCGCACAGTGTCCTCCACCTTGCGGGCCAGCTCCTCAGAGAGGAATGCCACCTGCCGGCTGGCTTCAGCTGCCAAGAGGATAGAATGGGGTTAGTGACTACCACAGAAATAGGGGCCAGAAGCCCAGCAGCGATCCATGGAAAGGTATGCTCCGCTCTCCACCCCCACCCCATATGATATGCAAAATCCAGTCTCCTGTTTCTAGCCAGGATTGGGGACTGTTTGTATGTGGAAGCCACCCTAATTCCCGACAATCTGTCCCAAAAGAACCAAGGCAAGGGAAGCCAACATACAGAACTGCTCCACACAATCGATCATTAGCTGCTGCTCCTGGTCCTCATAATGACAGGTTTCTGTAGCAATGTTGGTGGCCTGGGAGAGAAGGGAAGAGACAAAGATTGAGCAGGGCAGACTGTAAGCATGAGCTGTGCAAGGGGAGGGCAGTCATGTAGTACTGAGTCAAGCCCCCTGCTCCTGTCTAGCCTTAGAGGTCCCAGACACTCTTCTGCACAATTCCAAGAGGTAAAAAAACCCAAAAAAACAAGGGCAGCCTGAAGGGCTAGGGGTATAGCCAGTTCTAAGACACTAGCTCCACCCCAGGGCACTGAGCTTTTCTTGCAGTAGGTTGCAAGATTTTGGCTTGGAGCCCCTATCCCACCCCATAGGCACAGCCCACTCACCTCCAATCGCAGCTTCTGGTTCTCCTCCTCCAAGACCTTGAGCTTCTGCTGCAGGGTGTCATACTGGAAATACTGATGCAGGGACAGTGAGGACTCCCTGCGGGGCAGCCTGGGTTGGGGACAGAGAGTCTTTGAGCAGTCACAGCATACAGCAACTGGAACAGGGAGTAGCCACCCAGTCCAGCCCTGTGCTGAGGCAGCCCATGGCTTTGGCAGGGAGGAGATAAACAAACAGCCACACTTCTAGAACCCAGAGCCCCTAGCCAGGCATGGCTCCTAGCAGGCACCATCCATACAGCCATAACAGGCAAAGATGGACCAGGACACCAAGCAAGGCAAGGAAGTGAAACAGACCTCTACCCCTTCCAGCACCCGCCTGTTGTCATTAGCAGGGACAGCACAATATTGGTCCCATCTGCCATCTCCCATGAAAGGACATCATCCCTAGCTAAGTGAACTCCAGGGCAGAGAGCTTATAGGGAAATTGGGTTCCCCAGCTCTGGCTTTAAGATGCAGCATTGGCAGAAACTGAAAGTTCCTTTGTGTAAAGCACAACAGACCTCACTGAGTGTGCTAAAGGGTAACCCCTCCTGCATCCATCCCCTGCCCTCACCCCCAATATGAGTCACTCACGGCATGGATGTGACTGAGACAGGCTCACTCTCCTCTGTGGTATTGGTATAGATGTGGAGCAGGTCATCCCGCATAGAGACCTCATGCCGCAGTTGAGCAATCTGGGAGAAAACAGGGCTCCTCAGGGGTGTGGGGGTGATGGGACACCAGGTGGGCAAGGCAAAGGATGGGACACTGGAAATGCAATGCAAGCAACCACAGCTAGGCCAGGGCCCCAGCCAGACCTCAACCCTGTGGGTGCCAGGGGAGGACATAGGATTTAGTACATCTTTGTGCAGTTCTACCTGGGGCCTAGACCTCCACCAAACAGCCTAGGAGGGATGGGCCTCAGGGACAGAGCTCTGCAGGAGTAAGTGGCATGGTAATCCAGAGAGAACAGGCTCAGCTGCTCTTTCCTTCTCCTGGGGGCTGGAACATGGGATGGGCTCAGGAGCAAGGACAGAGTAACCCATTTGCCCTTTACCTCCTCTTTCGCCACATCCAGCTGCTCCTCCAAGAGCTCATTGCGCTCCGTCAGGCTCTGGTTATGCTTCAGCAGAGACTGCCCAATCCTTGCAGCCAGCTCCAGGTCCCGCTCTTTCTGCAGAGGGGATGCCGTCTGAAGCTGACTGGGTTTGGCCAACTAACACCTATGACTTACCCTCTTTTCCTTGCCACCCAGCCTGCCTGCTTCCCCTCCCCACCATCCACCCCTAATCATCACCAGCCTGACCTCTGCCCTCAATTCCCCAACCTACCCTCACAACCAGGGAGCACCCCAGCTCCAAACCAGAAGCCTCCCACTGGATTTCTGAGAAGCCCAGGCACCAGGAGCCACTGGCTCTCACTTGCAGGGGAAAGTGAGAGAGGGAAACAGCTCTACATACCTCATCCAGCAGGTTAGTCACTGCATCAATATCATGGTAGGTTTTTGTGATCCTGCTGACCCGCTCAGAGCAGAGAACTGCAAGGAAGAGACGAAACATTGGTATTCTGCCCCAACAGTGCTGTGCAGTTAGGGCCTACCACTTCTACCCACCAGGAGTTGCTCTACCTGCCACCAACATGCCACCACCCAAGGGGTGAAGCCAGCAAGCTATACAGTCCCAAAAAAAAAAAAAATGGGATTTAGGACAGGAAGTGAAAGAGGCAAGAGAATCCAGGGAGGCAAGAAGTTACTACCTGTATTGAGAGCAAGCAAGGGGAACAAGGCACTCCCCCATGCAAGCCCTATAGCCAGGGCATTCAGTGAGGCCCATGCTTGGAAGAGATGCACTCAGTTCTGGCCCAGGAGACTCTGGTTTAGTTCTGCAACAGACTCCCTGTGGAACCACAGGGAAGTCATTTGGCTCAGGGCCTCAGGCTCCCCACTGGTAAAACAGCACTTCCTGATTGCACAAAGGGAACCAAAGGGGAACTATGCTAGTACAGTGCAAAGGTAAGCAGCTCTAACTGAAGTAGTAAAGGACTGCAGGACAATTCACCCGAGGAAACACGCTGTGCAAAGCAGCAAAAAGCAAGGGTGAGATGTGGGTTCCGCAGTGGGTGTGACCATTGAGGACACCCACTGCTGTATTAGATACTTATTCCTTGTAGGATATGAACCACCTTCTTAAGGCACGAGCCAAACGTTAACCAAGTGGACAAGGATGCATCCCCCAAGAGACAGTCGCACAGGTCACTGCAGGAACTAAACCAAACCATGTAAGCACCAGCAAAACCCAGAAAACCCCCCCACAAATCCATTCTTTGCTCCCCTATCCCCCTCCCCATGTGGGGCTGCACAAGATTTATTCAGTTCCTCCATCCTAGAAGCTACCAGTCCCCACATTCACCAGTGATCCCTGCCAGACCATGATAGGGTGTTGGATCTACCTTGCAGGATGCTAGTCAAGCTGCGAGAGGGGAAATGGAAAAATCCAGGCCATGGTGATGAGATTGAAAGTGACATTTCCAGCACAGGGCCTGACTGGAAAGCTCTGCTCAGCTCCGCTTATTTCTCTCCAGTTCTACTGCCCTTGGCACCCAGCTTTGGCGTCACCTCCAATCTGTCTTCAGGCCCCTGCTCACTCCCCCCGCCTCTTCTCCTCCATGAGGCATCAACTTAATCTCCATTTATCCTTGGAACTGCAAGATGGCGCAGCCAGGAGATTCCACCTAGCAGCACTGAGATCTGACTGAGATATGCTATGAACTTAAGCAGGTGCCAGCCCAGGTCCTGCAGCTCAGCTCCAATGCTGTTCTCCACTCAGGGCAAAAAAGTGCTTGTAGCAGAGGCAAAAGAAAGCTGGCAGATGCCTTTGTACACCAGCATAATTGTTTCCCTGCAATCCCTGCCCTAGTAGCAAAGCTGCCATCCCCTCCAGTGTTACCTACTGAGGAGCACAGACCTTGCACAGTTGCCTATGACAGGGCAGGAACTTATTGCCACTGGCCATAGCAATATAAGTACTGGAAGGAAAGAACAGTTAAAAGGACCTTCAGGGACTCCCAGGAAGGACTGTGTGCCCAGCTGATGCTGGGTTATGCGCCTCACATTTTCCATTCCCACCTGTCCTCCCTCAGGAGGATCTCAGCTGTGTACATGCTGGGCTCAGCAGAAGGTCTTCCTGGGCCCTGACACTGGACCCCTTGAACATGTGAGAGCTGAAGCAGAGTCCAAAGGAACTCTGGCAAGCAGTCAGTGAAGTCCGCTTGCTGCCATTAGATATGCAACGTAGTAAAAGGGGGAGGGGGATATTCCTGTCCTACTCCCTAGCCCACAGCTAAACCTAAACCTAAGCTAGAGCATTACAGGGACTCAGAGCACCTCAGTTCAGAAGGGGCCATTCCCCATGGGCCAGATCAGAATGGGGAAACTGAGGAACAAGAGGTGGGACTGACATGCAAAAAGCAGCAGGGTAATCAATGGCAGAGCCAAGCAAAAGAAGTCCTGGCTGGCAGTCCTCTGCTTGTCCCATATTCCCTACCCACATACCCATCTCTTCTCTTACTTGTGCTGCATCCCAGGGGACTGTAGCTCTATCAGCTAGCGACAAATCAATCACCTGATGCTCTTCTGCTGTTACATTACACCAAGTTGGAGGCTAGGAGCTCTGTCCCTCCCTCCCCCCACCCACCCCCAAGCCCTGCTTGCTCACAGCTCAAAGAAGGACCCTCCAAGAAAAAGCCACCCTTTTGCAAACCACATCCATTTTCTGCTGCCTGTTATACTTGACCATGAAGCCCCACACCCTTCTGCATCTGCAACACCCAACCGTATCTACATGTTACTGAAAGTAGCAAGACTTGCTGGCCAACACAGCCCCTGGAGCTGCCCAGAGTACAGGCAGCTCTGGCAGGGTTACCTAAGCAACAGGCAGCTGCTTGCCATTACATGGAGCAAACACGTCTGCAAATATTCTGTTTCCTCAGCAGAAACCCTGAACTCAGAAACACCCAGATCCTCCAGTTAGAGAGAAGTCCCCCAAGGGGAAAGGTAGAGAAGGGCACTTGCAGAACATGGGTAGGAGGTGGAGGGTACCTCTGATACAAAAGCTGTGGCTCTACAGAGGAGACCAGCACAGGCATGCCTTGTTCCCACCTGATGGGGATACTGGAAAAACACAGGGGCAAGAAACCAAGCTTTTTCAGAGATGGAGCACAGGCAGGTTAGGACCAGTCTTATGATGCAGGACTTGCCATAGGAGAGGGAATTTACCCTGTAATATAAGAGGTCTCTCCCAGCCCTGGGCAATATAAGCAGCTCTATCCAGGAATAAGGTGGGGCACGGCAGAAGAAGGGTGCAGGGAATGAGGACTCCTTGGTCCTACCCTCTGTGAGAAGCCTGGTACCCCTGTACCCTGGCTCTGTGCTCCCTGGGCTGATGCAGACATGGGGCAGGGTGTGAAATGGGTCAGCAGGAGCAGCTTGGAGATCATACAAATCCCATTACATTGGCCCAGCCAGGGGTTAAGCCATGGCAGGTGCATTGCCATAGGGAAGCCCTGGGTCTGCCCCCTCCCAAAGCCCTTGCTCTGCTGGCCTTGTTATATTCCTTTCCTGTTCTGCCCAGCCGTTGTCTTGTGAACAGCCTGGCTAATCTCACCACCCACCTTCCCTGCCCAACAATGCACCCCACACTCCCAGTGCCAGGACTGCATGCAAGCTGGCACGTCCACATGGCAGGCAGGGCCAGCTTCAAGACATCAACCCTCTCTCCCCTCCAATAGGGGCTTGGTCTCTGCAGGGGTCCCCACCAGCACCTCATCAGAAAGCTGAACTGTAATTGAAAATAATTAGAGCATGAGCTTCGTTAAGGCGTGAGTGAGTGACAGGCCCTTGGGAGACAGCTGGGGTCTGCAGCCTGCAAAACACAGGAAGCAGGAGTGGAAAATGTGCATCCTCCCCCCTTTCTGTTCCCTTCAGAGTAGGATGGGCACAAGGGTGGGTGTCTGCCCCACAGCCTTTTTTCAGAAACCAGGACATTGGGAGGTCCAAACCCTTGGGGAAAGCTGGGGGGGGGGCAGCTTCATACTGCAAACCAGTATCTGACTATACTACAACCTCCAGAGATGGACCCCACCCTGTGCTGTAGTCCCAGAACTGTAAGAAGCATTTGTCCTCAGTTGTAAACATCCTTCATCCCCAGGCTGCTCCTCTAGCTCTTGGCCAACACCCCACTTACCAAAATGAGGAGCAGTGGCACCCAAAGGGAGGTCCCAAAGAGGCACCCAGCAGTGCCTACCTCAGCCCTGTGTCTTTCTGCTGAGCAGCCAGCACAGCCCCTCCCAGCCAAGGGCAGGGCAGACTGTACCACACCACACAGCCAGCCATACCAAGGGAACAGGGAAAGTATCATCTTACCCTAGAGGTACCATAAACAATAAGAAAGCACCTCTTCATCCCTGGGGTCAGCATGGCCCCCCTACGCACCTTGCTTGCCAAGGGGGCAAGAAATGGAAGCAACTGAGGCTCTACATTGACACTGTTGAATTTGGATTTGGCACATGATGCCAATACTACATCAGGCAGTGCCCATACTCCAGCCAGATTGGACACTGTGTCCGACCCATACCAAGCTGGGGCAGCAGAGATCACAGAGCAGAGGCCCTACCACCCACCTCAACATCTTGCCTTCACAGTGAGCCAGCATAACTGGGGCTACTGCTCCCCAGCCTGCCACCAAACCTACCCCCTGCAACAGCATCACAGGGTCCTGGGCACTTCAGAATTCAGAAGGGAACCCATTCTCAGGATGGAAAAACTGAGGTACAAGGAGGGCCTGACTTGCAAGATGAACCATGGGGGAGGGGGAAAAAAAAAAAAAAAGAAAAAAAGAAAAATCAGTGACCAAGTCAAGTAAACAAGCATCCTGGCAGCCAGTCCCCTGCTTTGCCCCACACTCCCTACTCAGATATCCATCTCTGCTTACCTATGCTACACCCCAAGGCTGCATGTTGCCAGCTTCCCTGCATACTCCAGAAAGCAATGTCACCCTCCCCTACTTTCCAAGTATTTCAAAAAGGAGATGCAAACAGTCAGAGCTGTAAGAGGCAGTGCCAGACCCCTAGGTGGACCTGATGCTTTCTGGGGCAGGTCACCACCCTTGCAGCTAGCATGTGTATGTGTAGGGGGTGCCTGTTATACCATCACCCCAGCTTCCACCAACACTGGCACTCCAAAGGTTCCACACCAGCCCCAGAAATGAAGTACCCCCACAACCTGTATAAGGAAGTCCCCAAAAAAGCCCCATACCCTCCAGACAAGGTTCTTTGGGTAGATATGATCTCTTTTATTAATTAGACCAACTAAATAGCTGGGAAAATTGCTCTTTGCAAGCTCCATCACATTCCTGCTGATCCTCACTGCCATGCATTTGCATTTTTATAGACCTGCATTTTCCATATTGGCCCCTAACCTACCCAGGAGGGCACACATTACACCAGCAGACTCCACCTATGCCTGAAGACGGGTGTTCTTGCCCGAAAGCTTGCAAAAAACAATTCTTCCAGCTATTTAGTCAATCTGATAAAAGAGATCCCCCCCACCTTTTTTTTTTTATTTTTATTTCTATCCGAGGCCAAATTAGCCAGAACTAATCCCAAATCCATGAGTCCAGAACCACAAGTGGCCCTACTACCAACAAACATCCTCCACCTGCTCTTGGGTCTTCAGATATTTCCAAACCTTTAGCAGGCATCCTACTTGAGGCCCAAGCACAGAGGCTCAGGGTCCAGATACCCCCAAGTTTTGCTTGCCCTCAGCCGCAAGGCTACCAGAGCAAGGGAGGATCACACCGACCCAAAGAACCTGGTCTGCTTCTGTCCTTAGACCAACCCAGCTACATCCAACCACCCCACAGCCTCCAGGGCACTTAGCACCCCTCACACCCTCTGGGGAGAGCTAAGGCTGCAAGTAGGGGCTACCCCCATGCAGCTAGCAGCCCTGGGTGGGAAGGAGAGCAGGGTGCCCAGCAGCAGGCACCCCTTCAGGACTTGCCTGGGTGCAGCAGCAGCACCCCCAGCCATATCCACCCGCCCTGCAGTGCCACGGAGGCTGCTCCGGGCCGGGGCAAGCGGGACCCCTGCACCCCCAGTCCCGCCGGGCGCTCACCCTCCTCCAGCTCCTGGGCCAGGATGTCGGCGGCTCCGCTTGGCTCCGCTTTGCCCCTGCGCCGCGCATACGCGGCCCGGCCGCCCCACAGCTCCATGCCCGACTCCGCTCAGCGCCGCCGCCGCCGCCCGCTGCTATTTATAGGGTGTCGCCGGGTTGCGGGCGCACCTGGCTGGGCCGGGCTCATTCGAACAGGGGGGGAGGGGGACGGACCAAGCTCTGCGAGGGGCTCTGCCCGCAAGGAGAGAGCCGCCCCCCTCCTCCGCTGCGCAATGGATCGGCTCTGGCCGCCCCCAGCCTCCCCGTGCTCCTCGCCCGCTGCTGAGGGCGGCTTATTGCGGCTGCGGGGCCTGGAAGTGCGCTCCAGAGCGCAGCTGGGGGGCGGCGGGGCACGGCCCTGCTCTGGCGCTCACTCCTAGACTGTACCTATTGAACATATATTACAGGTATCATGTTAGGCATCATGAAATCTTGGAAAAAGCAATTGCGAGAACGTACAGGTCCCGTGTTGTCTCTACCCCATGTACAACCCAAAAAAATAGGTGCTGCTCAGGAATCTTTGTATATACTGTATTAAGAGGAGATAATGTGCAATAAAGATATTTAAAAAAAAAAACAAAAAAGCTCACTCCTAGGCAGTGGGCACAGGAGCTGCCCTTGCCCCAGCGCAGAGGTGCGGAAGGCTTCCCAGGCTGGGCTGATGAAAGAACCTGCCCGCACCACTGGCCCCACCAGCCCTCACCCGCCCCCTGGCCTGAAGTGTCATCTGTGGGGGTGTGCAGGGGTGTGGATGTGCAGGGGGACTAGGCCAGTCTGCAGCCACCGCAGTGGTTTCCCAGAGCCAGACTCGCTAAGGCCCCCCCCAATCAGCGGATGGGGGCGCAGCCATACTGAGGAAATAGGGCCACAAACAGGGTCACGCTGAGGAAAAGTTCGGGAAGCACTGGTCTCAGGTCCGCGAAAGATGACTGTGATCAATCAAAAGCATGGGAAGGCCCACGTTCACCATTCAAAGGGGTCTGCACCTCCATGCAACACTTTTTAGGGGTCTGCAAATGAAAACAAACCTCCACTTGATGGGATTAGAGGTGTGGAGGGAGATCTCTGGTCCCCAGCAGGAGGAAGAGGTAGCTGGATCCAGGATGATGTGTACTGGGAAAGCCATGCAGGAGGGGCTGTAGGCTATGGCCCATAAGAAAGAAGCTGGGAAAGGATATCGGGTCTCTTGCCCCCGAATCTGGAGGTGGCATGAGGGGGATTAGAGCTCTCCCTGGGCAGGAAGGGCTGGAGGGCTACCTGCTCCCAGACCCCCTGCCCATTCAGTCCTTCTCACTGAAAACAAAGCATCCCAAACCTCAGCCCGTCCCTTGAGCAACACCCCCCAACCTCCAATACTGAGAGAATAAGCCCTGGGCCTCTTGCCCCACCTGAGAATGTCTCATTAAGGAATCCCCTTAGCTGCATGGATGTGCCCAAAGCAATGGGTAGAGTGGGCGCCATAACCAGAGGCAGGGAGCCAGTCACAGCAGTGCTTGCAACCAAGGAATTAGCAAGCTCTGGAAGGGCTGCTTTAGAGCTGGTAGTCAGCTGAGCTGCAAGTCGCAGACAGACCCTTATGCAGAACCCAGAGTGCCCCACCTCTCCCACCACAGACCCACATGCCTAGACTGCAGTGCCCTACAGTCCCTGGCTGGCTGGCAGCTGTAACTGTAGTCAGTCTGGCTCTTTTGGCAGGTCCTCCGTAAACACAGTTCTGCAGAGGTAACAAGGGGGACTCAAGGGAGGGGGAGGCCTGAATAATTAAAACCAAGACTTTAATAATAGAAGAGCTTTTGCCAGCATGTGTTGAAGCCTTTGGAGATGGGAAGAGGAAGAGGCAGGGCAGCAGGGAGAAACCAGGAGTCCAACTGGGTGACTCTGACAGGTGCACACAGGTGATGTCTCTGCACTATGCAGCGGGTTCAGCTCTCCCCAAGATGTACCCTCTTCCTCTGGGCTCTTGGCCTCCCTTCTCTGCTGGAGGGGAAACCACAGGAATCTGCACTGCCTATCCCCCAACAAATGTTTCTTCTTGGCCACTGGTCGATTCCTTCCACATCATGAAGTAACACTGAACCAAAGGGAAACTGAGGCACAGAAAAGTGAAGTGGCTTAGCTGCCGTCACAGAGGGTGTCCGTGACAGGGTGCCAACTCCCTGACAACCACTGCACTTGCAGTCCGGAGTTGAGTATAGCACCCAGGAGTCCCGCATCCCAAACCTTGCTTGCTCTAACTATTAGGTCCTGTTCCCAGAGCTCAAGAGTGAACCCAGGAATATTGGCTACCAGTCCCTCTGCCAGAACCACTGGACCATCTCAGGGTTTGGCTGTGTCCAGCCTGTGGGAACATTTCAGTGTCCTTCCCAACAGGTGAGCCTTCCCTGCTGGGCACAGGTTAGCCCCAGCCTGATGGGCAAGGAAGCCCTCCAAGTCCAACCCACTGCAGAGTCCAGGCTGGCACATGTACCCAAGGACAGAGGCTCTGATGCTCCTTGCAACAGGACAGGAGATGCAGCCTCCCTGTAATCCCTGGTCAGAGGATTTCCTCCCTGCTTTAGGTGTCTGCGTCTCTCCACAATCAGATTACACAGGGGGCTATTTCTGATGGTAGCTTAAAGTTCCAGATCAGGCAATCAAGGAGCGAAGCCCAGCATCCCCACTGAATGCTCCCATCACACACATGGTCAGCCCTGATGGGGCAGGGAGTGGTGTGGAGCATCAGAGACCATGCTCCTTGGGCTGGATTTGACCCTTCCCAGGGGAACAGCTAGTCACATGGGAAGAAGATACACACACCTATCCAGGTCACTGACACACAGGCTCAGCTTCGGCTGGGAAAGCAGGCAAGACTCCTTTGGACTCAATTCAAACACAGCCCAAAGACTTTCTGAGGGTCTTGGATATATTAATTCTTTCCCATCCATCATTACAAAAGCCTTTGTATTTCTGGGGGCAGAGGACCCCACCAGGCATGAGGAGGGAAGGAGACAGTACCCCTGGCAGAAGGAATCCTCCACCTGGGATGGGTGCAGCCCTGGGCTGGCATGTTCCCCCTGCCTACGGCAGCTACCCTATCAGCCACACTTGGCACCAGCTGGCACATATTGGAGTATCCTGCTTGGATCACTGTAAGGAGTGGTCCGATCTGCAGGGAAAGGACACTGGCCCCCAGCCAAGGTGTGGACAAAGGGAGCAGAGAGTTCCCCAGAAGTTCACATACAGTGATCAATCACTCCCCGCAACCCCAGCTCCCATGGTACATCTTCCCTCACTCTCTTCCCCAGGACTGGGGCTCAGCAGCACCTGATCCTGGCCCACGTGAGCCGCGCAAATGCAGTGTGTGTGCATACGTGTGTGTGGGAGGGGAACATCGAGGGCAGGGGGCCCTCCAGGATGATGAACCTGCAGCTCTAAGAGGCTCTCGCTCAACCCAGCAGAAGCTGTCCTAGAATTAGCTGGGGATGTTCTGGGCCTGGAACTCCACACAGCTGCTCATTACCCCTGATTAGCTCTCACATTGCCCATGCATCCCAGACACAGAAAACACTTGCCCCATGACACAGGCCAGCAGGTGGGCTGGGAAGACAGGCCATGGGCCAGGCACCCAGCCACCACCACCTAATCTGGCTAAATATCCCCAACCTCCATCTGCCCCACAGCCCCTTACATCCCACAGTAGGACCCCTTAACCCCAGCTCTCCTCACATCCCTTTGCTGCCCCTCAAATCCCTCCCCCATTGGCACTCACGGAAGTACTGAAGGGTCTCCTCAATCTGCTGGGCCGTCAGGTGGGCAGGCACCTCAGGGGGCA
>JAGPOW010000268.1:3211574-3241808 GCA_030014935.1 Caiman crocodilus | reverse complement strand
TTGTCATGCATCCACAGATGCATCACGAGCAGGTCCAAGGAGGTGATCCTCCCCCTCTATGCAACACTGGTCAGGCCGCAGTTGGAGTACTGCGTCCAGTTCTGGGTGCTGCACTTCAGGAGGGATGTGGACAACATGGAGAGGGTCCAGAGGAGGGCCACTCACATGAACAGGGGGCAGCAAGGTAGGCCCTACAAGGAGAGGCTACAGGACCTGAACCTGTTCAGCCTTCACAAGGGAAGGCTGAGAGGGGATCTGGTAGCCATCTATAAACCGGCCAAGGGGACCAGCAGGCAGTGGGAGAGTCCCTGTTCCCCCAAGCACTACCAGAGGTAACAAAAGATAACGGCCATAAGTTGACCGAGAGTAGATTCAGGCTAGATATCAGGAGGCACTACTTCACTGTCAGGATGGCTAGGAGCTGGAACCAACTTCCAAGAGAAGTGGTGCTCGATCCTACCCTGGGGGTCTTCAAAAGGAGGCTTGACATTCACTTAGCCAGGGTCTTTTGACCCCAATACTCCTTCCTGCCATGGCAGGGGGTCAGACTTGGTGATCTGCTCAGATCTGACACTACCTACTATGAAACTATGAAACCTTGCTAGTTTTTTTAATGGATTCTGATATTGCAAGGAATAAAAATAGCATCTCAGTAATAATTTCAAAGTAAGTTTTTATTTGCCCATATGGGGCAAATACCCATATGGGGGTCCTTCTTGTTGGATGTTTCATAGTTCCATAGTTTTTAGGGGCTGGAGGGGACCTTACAGATGATTGGGTCCAGCCCCCCTGTACTTGGGCAGAAGAGATCAGTGGAATCTGAAGCCCCAGCAAGATAGGCATCAAGACACTTTTTGAAGATCGCCAAGATAGGTGACTGTAACACCACTGGGGGGAGCCTGTTCCAAGCCCTCGGTACCCAATTTGTAAAGTTTTTTCTTACGTCTAGTCTGAAGCAATCTTCAAATCAGCTTGCTCCCATTATTTCTATTCCCCTCTGAGGGACCTTGGTGAATAGTTGCTCCTCCAGACCCTGATGTATTCCCCTGATATACTTATAGTCTTCCACCAAGTCCCCTCTGAGTCTTCTCTTCTCCAAGCTGAACTGTCCCAGGTCTTTCAGTTTCTCCTCCTATGACTTGGTCTCCAGGACTCTAATCATGCATGTGGCCCTCCTTTGGACTCCCTCGAGCTTCTCCACATAAGCTCCAGGCATTGCTTTCTGTGGCAGACTCTGCAGGGCCCTGATATCTGAGTGGCAATTTCCCCACAGCCTGCCCTGGTTCTGACCCCTGGGCAAGGGGCCTGAGGTTATTCTTCTGAGGCAAGTGGTGAAAGGCACTACAAGCCCTGTGAGTGGAAAGAGAAGGCCAGTGGGGTTATTTCTTGGTGGGTGTGGGGGCCCCAGTTGGTTGCAAACCCCCATCACCAGCATCATGCTAAGGTCTGACTCTGATGCCAAGGAGACCCTCAGGTGCACTAACAGGGAGGAAGGCAGTGCCCCTGGCCATCCTGGAGGGCCTTCCCCTGCCTTTGCATCTGTCCCATCACAGACAAGACAAGGGGCCTTGCTCCTGGTGGACATGTCAGGAAGGACAGACATGGGCCTTCTCAACCACTAAGCAGAGGCAGGATCAGACAGGTGGGGGGCAGTCAGGGTTAGGGCCGACTCCTGACAGACATGGCAGGGGCAAGTAGAAGAGGGGGCATGGGGCTGTGAAGATACGGTGCACACTTTCCAAGTAGGAGCTAGGCTTGGTGTCTCACTGACTGGACAAGATGAAAGGAAAGTTGGGGATCATTTGAAAGTACATGAATGAGCCCAAGCTAGACACCTAGGGTTGCAAGCTTGTCCCCTACCAGCTCTGCTTGCCTCAAGGGCCAAATAAAGCCATATCTGGCCTGCCCATCAGGGTCTGAAATACCTCGAGGAGGCCAAAGTGCCATGTACTGCCCTACGTTATGTTCTCCACCAACAAACCTTCCTCACCAAGGCAAGAAGCAACCCTGAGTTAACCAGTGGGTAAACTGAGGTACAGAGAAGAAAAGCAACTTGCACAAAGTTACACAGTACAGAGAGAAAAACTCTGGGCTCCCACTCTCCTGCTCTACCCACCAGTGCCATAGCAATGAAGTTTGACACACAAGACAAAGCCCAAAGCAGCAGCCCGCCCTTGCCTCACACACAGAACTGGGGGGCACTCCCCCCATAATTACCCAGGTGTCCACACAGCAATGGGAGCTGCCCTTTCCCCATCCTTGCACCCCCGCAAATAAGCCACTCACGGCTCCATCCTGCCCCAGCTAGGCATCGCCTCTTGGCGCCCCTCTGTTTCAGTGCCCAGGGCAGTCACCTCGGTTGTCCCCGCTCCCCCTTGCTATGGCACTGCTACCCACTGGGCCCCACACCTAAAGCCAACACTTGCCTCTAACACTGAGCCTGTGGAAGCTGTGGAGCTGCAGCCAGAGCTGAAGGTCTGGCACCAAGAGGCCTGGCCAGTGAAGTACCTGCTGCAAGCAGGAAGTCAAAACATGACTCCTCGCAGCCAGCCTGCTTGTGCCTACTCCCTACAGCTCTACCCTAGAGAACAAAGTCCAGTTGCCTGCGCCCTCCATGACCTCCCCTTCCTTGATGCTGCCAACCCGCTGGCCCCGTGAGTCTGGGTCAAGAACCTGCTGTGTCGCCTAGGGAATCATGCAAGGCCAAAGTGAGACACAACAGCACTTCCGTGTAGCTGCAGCAACTGGTACCATAAACACACCACGGGACAGGCAGTAAAATCACTGGGCTCCTGCCCTTGGGCTGTCGCACAGGAAGCTGCTGTCAGCCTTGGCATGGAGCAGTGGGGCTCAGCCTGCCTGCTCCCCCAATGCTGCCATGCCAAACCCCAATGCCTGCTCCTCTTAGAGGTCTCACATCCCTCCACAGAGTCCCCTATGACCCCAAGGGGCTCTTGCACAGAGCTCCCCCACTGCTCAAGAGAGGTTAGGTTATTAAGGCTAAAAGGAAGGGAGAAAGGCCAGTGGTTAGAGCAGGGGATGTTCAGACACAGGACTCCCTTGCTTCTGGGAGGGAACTGCTTCTAGGGGGGGTTGCATGCAATGCAATGCCATTGAGCTAAACCCTTGGGAGTGAAGTCATTTCCCAGCAGGCAGGTCTTCACACACCCTGGCGGCAGCAGGAGCATATGCTGAAGCCAGCTCCGCTTCAAACTGCGCCAAGCACTTGGGCTGTACCATCCTGGCTGGCTCCGGCTGGCCCCTGCTGGAAAAGACTGTCCCATCCTCCTGCCAGGAGCAGGAAGAAAAATACCTCACTAAAACAATGGGTTCTCAGGATTTATAGCCCAGCGGGCCCTACTGGCAGCAGCCAGAACATGCTCAGGAGCGCCTGGAGGGGCACTGTGGCCCAGGGATGGGACAAGGGGGCTACCCGTGGGTGAGTGATGTGGGAGCTCAGAGCCTCACTGAGGGCCTGAAGAAAACCTCCAAGTTTAAGGGGACTCTCAGGAGCCATTTCCCTGACACCTGAGCCAAAGTCTCACTGCCCAGGCATGTGATCAGCTCACCAGTGGAAAGACCCAGTGTTAGGAGTTTCTTCGGGGGATTTTGTGAGCTCATAGAGCTGAATCAACTGCATACTCTGTACCTCAGTGACTGCGGCACCCAGGTGGGGTTGCTCCATGCTCTGTCACCCACAGGTTCCCTAACACAGCAGGAAGCCACACACATCAGCCCCTGGCACTGCTCTTACCTGCCACACACACAGCTGCCTTATGGGTGATGAGCCACATTCTGCCTGAGCAGGGTCCTGCTAAAGTTGCCAGGTCCCAGCACTATTCACCACAGTGGACAGGACAGGGAGGGGGCAGGAGGGATAAAGAGCTCCCTGCCCACCTGCTCTCCACCAGCCACCAATGGGATTCTCCTCGATTAAGTGGTCCATCCAGCTGCCCTCAACCTGACTTGTGCAGGGGTCTGTCCACATGCCTAGGGCTTCCCCTCATTCAAGCAGGAGGTTCAGGAGCAGGAAGGAGAGACCCCAGGAAGACTAGCTCTGAAGGCACCTTTCACGAGCCTCCTGGAGCACCTGGGCTCCCTTCCCCTGGGGTCTGGATAGGATGGCCTCACAAGCCTCCTAGAGCCTGAGCCCTGACAAGGGAAGCACCAACCCCCCACCCATCCCGTAACTCCTCCCAGTGTGCCTGCCTGAGAGGGACCCAGCTTAGCTGCACAGAAGCCTGGGGCAGGCAGAGCCCATGAGATCCTGCATATCCCTGGGTGGACTTAGTTCCCCAACAAGGAGCAGGTACCAGCAAGTTTACAACAGGGCAATTTCCCTGCACACCCTTGTGATTCATGTCATGCTCCTGGCCCAGCTTCTGCACAGCTGCTGTCATGTTTACCAAGATGAAGTCAGGAAGATATAAACCTCCCTCTATTTCCCCCATTGTCTTGTGACTGATTATGGATGGGCTAGAGGTATCATAACCAGGATGGTTTCTTCTCACATGGACCCACCCTTGACCCACTGCGCTAGTCCAGATATATGCCAACAGACAAAGCAGACAGTCCTATACTTTATAGCACAGAGACCACAGCTTGAAGACAGCACAGAGAGTCTGATGAGCCCTGAAAGGACCCAACAACCAGGCTGAGCACCCACAAACCTCTGCACAATCTATGGCAGCTGCAGGTGCTCGACTCCCTGGAGCAGGACTCTCCAACTTGAGTGGCTCCGGATGCATATGGCTCGAGCTGCAGCCCTACCCCACTCCCAGGACAGTAGGAGCCCCCACACCAAGTCCTTGGACAGCAGGCTTCCTGCAGCCTGCTACTCCACCCCAGTTCCCAGGGACAGGGGCAGGGAACAGAAGCTGGAGGAGGGAGGAAGAACCCAGATACCTTAGCACCATTAGCCACACAGAGGTGAATCTTTCAGCTTCCTGTCCCTTCAGGTGCTACTCAGTGACCTTTCCGGGCTATGCTAGTGGGTCACACCAACCTTGAGTCAAGTGCTGACAGAAGCAAGTCTGAGTTATAGCACAGGGGGCTGGTAGTAACTCAAGGCCTCCTATTCCTGTGCAACCCTGGGCATGCTGGCTTTAGCTGTCTCTGGCTAATGCCACCACTCAGTTCTCCACTTATCAAGAAAAGCTTCCTCAAAGCAGAGGGAATCACATCCCCAATGAATGAGGGGAGGCAACCCCAACCTGCAGGCATATGGAATCAGACGTGGGAGACTGAAGCATTAGGCCTGGGGTACAGACAGCCCAGCCAGGCTCTGGTGAGTCACTTCTTTCTCTAGCATCTGTGGCTCAGAGGTAAGTGTCCACAGATCAGGCAAACCCCAGTTCTGGCCCCAGAAACCAGAGCACGCTGCTTCTCAGCACAGGCTCGAGAGCTGATAGGATTCAGTGTCACAGTCTCCAGGGCACGTGTTCCTAACATCACCCGCATCATACCTCCAGGATGCCATTCCCCCCCCGGAGCCTTTATGAATCCAACCCAGGAAGGGGCTCTCTTGCCTACAGCCAGTGTGTGGTGCTGTGGGTGGCACTGCAACACCCTGGTGCTGTGGCAGGCTAGATGCTCAGCAGAGGGCATGGCACACACATCCCTAAGGCAGAGAGACACAAGACTCCCTTTCCCGGCAGGGTGCCATAAGAGCTGCGCAGTGCCCACTGGAAGGGTACTGCCAGGATGCAGACTCCTCAGGCTGGTACAGCACTTCCTGCCCCCCCTCCAAGCCCCAAGGGGATCTCAGCCCTACACAGGGCTCAGGGCTCTGAGGAGCAGAGACACCACTGGAAGGAAACATCACTTGTCCTTCTGCCTGCCTCGGTCACCCTCTCGCTCCTCTGTCTCTCCATCTCTTTCCCTTTTCCCAGCCCCCCACCAGGATTGTCCCTCGCAGCTGCTTTCCCAAGAAGAAAGGAGGAGACAAACCGTGCAGTGGACATAGATCACCGATTCCAGGCTCCCCACTGGCAGCACCATCTGGGCTCCCCACGCCACGGCTGGCTCTAGGAGCAGGGAGCCGTGGGTCTGAGTCAGCACTCAGCCCAGGCTGCCTGAGCTATGCATCTCTGCTTGGCCCAGTTCCTGCATAGAGATTAACTCTCCCTAGGAAGGGCACCCTGCTCAGCTACCTGAGAGTGGGAGAAGAAGGGAGATGCCCAGAGCACCTGTAGGCCAAACAAGGAACCTCACAACTGGGCACTGTACCCAAGCAGGCAGATTTGCAGGTCTTTCCCACTGCTGCCTCCAGCCTTACCCTCCAGATGCTTTCTCCTCCCCAGGCATCAGCCAGTGCAACCTTGAACCCAGACAGAAGTGACCAGCCAGCCAGTGCTCATGGGGACCAAGATGGGGCATTCCTGGACCAGGCACATTTGCACTGCAGAGCACCCTGGGGAATAACGGAGCTCCCCATCACTGGAATTGAGCACAACTGGCCTGGGGACTCAAGTTGGTTGTTTCTTCCAAGTGCCCCCCATGACCAAGCACACCCTGTCCTCCATACCTTGCCTTGCTCTCACCTTCCTTCAACACTTTCTCTGCCACCCGGCTTTTTGCCAGCCACACCCACAACAAATACACCTTGAAGTTGTCTGGGCTGGAGAACAATCCCTGGCTGAGCAGAGGGCCCTGAGGAAAGGAGTGGGGGCCCCTCCTTTACCAGGGTAGATGCAGAAGGATTGATGGGATGCTGCTCAGTGCCAGACGGGCCTGCATGCTAACTGAAGAGTGAGATCTCCTCTCACTGGGGAGTGGGGTCTAGTGGGTTAGATCATGGGACAGATGACCAGGACTCCTGCATTCTACTTCTGGGTATGGGAGGGGAGTGAAAGCAAATGACTGCACTCCAGACTCCTGGGTTTTCTGACAGCTGACAACAGCTCACCACACGGCCTTAAGAAAGCTGCATTCTCTCTGTGCCTACTGAGCAGTGGGGCAGCGGCCCTGCCCGCTGTGCTGGGGACTGTGTGGTGAACCCCTCTGTGACCCCCAGGACACAGAGCTGGAGACAGGCAGTTGAGTGGGCTTCAGGGATGGCTATGTGCTGTGAAAAACTTCAGAGTCCCAGACTGCAATAGATATGAAAGCAGGAGGGGTAAGTTCTCAGCGGCAGGGCTGACCTCCAACTCCTCACAGGAAAATTGCAGGGAAGGGGAGCGGGGTGGCATGGCAGCCAGGGGCTAGAAGGACGTGTATGCATGAGCTTCTCACCCAGATCTAGCAGCTGAGGGGTGGGGGAGCTTGCTGCTTCCCCCGCAGACGGAGCCTGCAGGTCTATTTATTCCCCACAGCTGTTGGGAAGGACTCTCACCCTGGTTGGGGGGTGCTGAGCAAAGCAAACCATATCTGAGCAGCTGAAGGAGCTTGCACAGGATGCAGGCAGAGTGCTAGGCTGTACCCACTAGGAGCTACCAGCTCTGGGAGTAGAGAAGGGAGGTAGAAGATCAAACAAGAAGGTGGGACAAACAGAAAGAGGCCCTGGCATTAGCACTCCTGGCCATACCCTAGTGGAAGCTAGGACAAGAGCAGCATATCGCAAGGCAACAGGCTCCAGCCTGCCCACTCCAAGCCAGACGCTGCCTCACACCCCATGACAGCACGTACCTGTGGCTGGGGCATGGGTGGGGCTGCAAGAAGCAGGTCCTGGCAAGCTGGGGCACCACTGTGCTGTCATCCACCAAGGAGAAAAACCTCCTACAACAGCATGAAGGCTGAAGACTGGTGCCCACTGAGATGTAGCGAGTTGCTATGTACCCTATAAACTAACAAAACGTCTGTGCAGCTCCCAGCACTAGGCCTGGCTCCCACCTGCCTCCTCCAGCTGCTACTGCAAGAGCAACAATAGTTACTGGTAGCCATAGCAGCAGGGCTACCAGTAACTCCAGCCCCTGTGGCAAGGCAAAGGAGCCCAACACCCCATGCATTTCTCAGCCCCACTTCCTTCCTCAATGCCAGCCCCCTGTGACTGCCACAAGCCAGCCCTCCTGCTTCAGTCACCTGCCAGGTGCTGGCAGTTCTGACCCATGCGGTCCCAGCCTGCACCTTTCAGCAACAGAGACGGAAATCCACGCACACAGGTGACCCTAGCAGTGCAGCACACCCCCGCCCATCTACTGCAGTGGACCTTGAGTGGAGAAGCCTGGAACCCAAATTCTGCCCTCGGGTCAGTTCAGATTTTACCAAAGACACTCATTGGGTCTCTATGTGGTGCAATACCCAGGTTGAAGATAGACAGGCAAAGAGTAACAGGGGAGGGACCCTGGGTAGTTCAATGTTACAGCTCAGAGCCACCATTGCCCTGCACCTTCCTATGAACTAACCAAAGGACATTATACATATACCAGGATGGGGGCGGGAGGGAGTATCAGTGATTTCCCCTCACAAGAAGAAATCAAAATTTTCTATGAGAATTCTCTCTGTGTTTCATTCTCTCTCCTTATGTTTTTGATTTTTTTTAATCCAAAATAATAAATAAATAAATAAATAAAGCTTGGTATTGTGAAGACAATTTTGGCTTGGTTTTGAGGTCAGATTTCTGACATTTCTTTCTACCTTTTTAAAGTCACGTCCTTACTTTCCAAATGGGGGAAAAAAAATGGTTTTTCTAAATTGACCAGTGAAGAGATGGAGGGAGAGAAAGAAAAAAAAAAAGCCTCACTGGAAGTCCAAAACCAAAACAAAACTAACCGCTTTCAACTGAAAGCAAAGATGAAGCTTTTCCATTTCATCTCATTTCTGATCTTTTTTGCGGTGTAAAGAAATTTGCTGGCACTGAACCATCCTCCTCAGACTTTTCCACTCCCACAAAATGGTGTTTTTCAATGGAAACTTTTTCTTTCATGAGAATGGTTTCAAACTGTTCCATTATCTGCCTCCCAAGGGCTGATTTCCAGCCTAGATGTTCTCGTTGAACTGTTTCTCTTCTGCTTGTGAGTCTATCTGCACCAAGATAAGGTGGGCACTTAGGGCAGACTCGTCACATTATACCAGACCTGATCGCTGCCAGGGCACAGATGCATTGACAAGGGGACAAAGGGATCCCTGTCGAGCCAGGGGGCGTTTCTGCCAACTTGTCAGGTTCTCAGACTCATGAAGTATAAGGCCAGATGGGATGATTAGACCCTCGGGGCTACTTTTACACCATGCTTTTACCTCCAGGTAAATTTCCCAGCATGGACCTCCATGCTACTGGAGTGAGATTGTTCCTAGGAGCCAAGCTGGCTTGCTTAGCACTGTTTTGGTATCTCTCTAGATATACCCAGTCTGACTGACCTCCCTGTGCTCAGCCCAGTAACTTGTGTTTGAGTAAAGCATTTTTCAAGAATCCAGGCATCTCCGGCCTGGATTTGAAGCCATCATGGAGTGCAGAAGCCAACCCTTTTCTTGGGAATTAGTGCCAGCAGTTTGGACACTTGTCTCTTCTCTGGATGTCTGGTTCCTGCTTCCAGCCACTGCTTCTAGCCCAGCCATCTCCTTGTTGCACCAGAGCCTCCCCCTTGTGAAAGGTACTTGCTCACTGTGTCCCAGCCCTCTCAAGTACCGTTTTGATATGCTAAAGGTCAAGCTCCTTAACTCTCTCACTCCAGCCCTCAGATCCCTCCCACAGCTCTTTTCTTCACTTTTCCAGCTTCCTCTTCAAAATGTGGGCACCAGCCCTGATCAACCTGTATTCCAGTATCCGTCTCACCAATGTCGTGTGCCCTGAACTTTCTCCCCTCCTTATCAGCCCAAGAATCACAAACTGTAAAGCAGATAAACTCTTCCAGTCAGTGCCCTCCCCTACAAGGAAGCAGGATGCCCCACATTTGCTCATTTTCCAGAACAAGAGGTACCTGCAGGTTGATTTTTTCAATAGGATGCTTAAAGTTAATGGGTACCAAGTGCCCAGCTCCCTTGGGCACATTTAGGAAATCCCAGCTATAAATACCTCATCACCAAGGCAGTGGAAAAATACATCCCTGGCACATGAGTGCACTTATATTTCAGCAGGAGCAGTATTAACTCTGGTAGTGAAGCATGAAAACTTATTAAGTACATTCAAGCTAATCAAGCCACTAGCAGGTTGCCTGGAGGAAAAGTGAAAAAGAACCCGATTTTCCAAAAGGGGGAAAAAAAAAAAGCCAAAGCCTTCAAGACAGAGCCAGGCACAAAGCGCAGATCAGAGCCCTCATTGTCGCAACTGCCTTGCTGGAGAAAATATCCCCCACTCCTGGCCTGCTAGGGTCACCAAGGGGCTCTCCCTGCAGCTCCGTTTCATTGCCAAGACAGCCGCTTGGAATAAGGCTGCAGTTCTTTACCAGGAAAATCTCCTTATTTATCCAGAGGGTAAGTACCCCGGGGTGAACTCTGGCTTGTTTGTAACAGAGCAAACAAAAACGGTGCACACCATTTATGACACTGCCACTGCCCCTGCCCTGGCCACAGAAAGTCCTGCCAGGGTTCAGCAAGCCAAGTACCCTGTTGCCTCCTGGGCTCACTCTCCCAACCAGACTGAACCCAGGATTCAAGAGGAGCCCAAGTTAGCCAAAGACTCTCACTGCTCAACTTTCTGCTACTCAGCTCCATAGCCCGGCTGGCAGGCTGGGAACACAGCCCTTGACTTCTGCACTTGGCTAAGGGAAAAACATAATGTCCTAAGCAGGAGGAAGGACAGAAGATCAGATCCGACTTACTGCTTCTCCCAGGGCAGCCTCTCTCCTCCCAGCGGCTCCCAGCTGCATCAGACTAGGAAGCAAAGGAAAACTTACACATCACTTTCTCTTCCCACTCATTGATCAACAATGCCTCTCCTCGAGCAGGTGGGGAGGTAGGGAGAACGCCGGCCGCACGGCGTGCTGGGAGCTGTAGTCTCGTGGGGTGGGAAGCAAAATTTCCCTCTCCAGGAGCCTGTTTGGAGACAGGCCAGGACTACATCTCCCAGATGGCCTCTGCCCACAGCTCCAGAGCCTCCATATATGGGACCGGAGGCTTTAATACTAAGACTAGAGCTCTAAGAAAGCAAGGAGCTGGGGGCTGGCTGGTGTGGAAGGGCATTGCCCCCCTGCTTTTTCTCCTACAGGTGTTGAGCTTTTTAATTACCCTCTTTTTCACACTTTCTCCTCCAGGCCCTCCTCCTCTGAGAGGACCGATGCACAAAGCCCCCAGGAGCCCAATTTCCTGCTGCCATGGACCACACACTGTCACTTGCGCCAGGGTAACACAGAGGCGCCCAGCACAGAGGCTGCCCAAGGCACTGTTGCCAAGGCCCTCAGGCTCCTCTTCCAAGGGAGCTCCCATTTAGATCCCAAAGCAGGGCAGGTTTGCATCCGGCAGCTCCCAGCATGACATTTGGCACCATGTTTTCTAGAGACTTGAACACCTGATTGAGGCCCCCACGGTGGGTGCTGAGTCCCTGAAAGAAATGTCAGCCCTGGATTACCAGGAGGCCAAATACATCCAGCCTGTTCCACACCCCCATCCCTGGCTCTGGCTGGTAACACTGGGAGAGGGGGGATGCAGCTGGGGGCGAGAGGACAGCGTGACCCTCGAACAGGCAACCAAACATTTGTGCTAGCCCACTCACTGCAACACACCCCTCCTTTCCTGGGCTTTAAACATCACAGCGCTTCATGCTCCTTGCCATCCCTCTGTCCTCCAGCAGTCATGCCTGAGATGTGACAGGAAGTCGGCAGTCACCCACCACCCTCATAAGCACAGACAGCCACCATACAGCCAAGCAATCACCAAGACCCGTGGTAGCAAGGAAAAGTGGCCGTCTCTAGGGCAGGGCACAGTCATCTGACAACTGGCGGAAATACTGCTCAGCAGCTCCAGACAGGATCAGAGCAAAGTGCGCTCTCTTGCTCTCTCCCCAGTGGCCCTGGTGATAAGAAGGCAGCAAGGAGAGAATTACCTAGCCAGGACACCTGCATGAACATCTCTGCTCTCCAGAAGGAGCACAGTGGCTACACAGCTGCCTATAATGGCTGGCTCTTCCTGGGTGGGTCACCCATCCACAGCCCCAGCCTGCCTAGCTGGGGACCTGCAATTAGATCACCACTGCATATGGCCTGGATCTTAGAGTTATAGTGTTTGCCATGCAGAAGGAATGATCCCACACTGCAGACAGAGCAAGTTCCACTTCAGAGACCCCAAGCCATGGGATTCCTTGAATCCCCTATAACCAGCCTCCAGCTGGCAAGGAGTGATCAAAGGAGACAAAGTACAAAGAAAAGGCACCAAAAGCATGCAACAGCAGGGTGGAGGCCACAGCTGGAGGGAGGGAGAGAAGCAGATATCTAACTCCTTTCTCCTGCTCAGATTAATCCTATTTTGAATAGTGCTGCCCCTCCCAGGTATGAGGACAGCCTGGAGCTGTGATAAACATGGACAACACTGGAGCGTTGTATTCCTGACACACTGGATATGATGTTGACCCAAGGCAAGGCTAGGACTGAGGGGCCAAAGGGTCTTGACAAGATGGAGCAGGTACAGCAGGTTGAGCTCAACCTTCCCAGGTTCAGCACGGCACATGCAAGGGCAGAGACTGTGCAGATGCAGGGAAGTGCTGGGCAAGGGCAGTGCCAAGGAGTTGGGGTTGATAGAGCATGGAAGAGAGGCAGCGGCCCTTAGCTTCGCACCTACCATGCCCGACTCCCAGCAAGCTGGAGCCACTCACAGGCCTCATTGGGGGATGGGGGCAAAAGAATTCCCTTATGCCAATGTAGGTGCCAAATGCACCCAAAGGAACTACCTCATCATGGATGCTGAGGGAAAAGCCCCAACTCTAAGGAAAAAAGGGCTGCACCTGTGTAGCAAAGGCAAGCAAGAATATGGACCAGCGGCCTTACCCTGTTCCACAGGAAGGGCTCTTTTTAGCCTGCCCTAGAAGGTGTTGGGGGGGGGGGGGAGCAGGGGTAAAGCATGCAGGGACCATCCCAGCAAAAGCTGTCTAGCCAAGCTCCATTTCAGCTCCCTTTCATCTCCATAGCAACCCACCATCACCAAAAGGTGCCATAGTGACACCCAGCGGCCACAGAAAAGCATCACAAGACACTGGGGGCCACTCCGACTGGTGCTCTTTTTCCTGGCGGTGCAGCAGGATACAGCAAGAACAAGCCCACTGGGGTCAGAGCAGTTACAGGGGTTCAGATCTGCCAGAAGAATCAAGCCCAAGGCAGGTCCTTCTATACAACCCAGCAGGCCAAGAACCAGCTGGAGAGAACCTTTAATTTATCCTTTCCTTAGCAACTTTGTAGCAATATGTAAACAGTAGCCACAATAGGGAAACCTACAAAGCCTGTCCTCATACTTACATCCTGTACATGGCTACCACCCTACAGCTGCCCCATGCCTCACAAAATCATAGAAAAGCAGGATGGAAGGGATTTCCGGAGGTTATCTAGTCTAGTGCAGAGGCAGGATGATCCCTACATCCAAACCATCCCAGACAAGTTTTTGTCTGACCTATTCCTAAAATTGCACCATCAACCCTGAAGACAAGGTAGTTGATGACTCTTGCTCCACTTGCTGGTGGGAAAAGCAAGTGCACTGGAAGCATGCTGGAAACCAGCTCCTGGAGGCGAGGTTCAGAAGAAGTGTCAAGGGCTGCGTAGTTGCAAGACTCAGCTCCTGCTTGGCCAAGCTCCCCAACCCCACAGCAGCTCCAGAAAACATCCTGATGTTCCTGCAGAGACAAAGCACCTAAACTGGAGCAGTGCCATAACAGAGAGAATTAGCCCTCTTACCCTGAGCTGCTCTATGGTGGTTGTCCTAACCAGAGCCAGGAATAAGGCAAATGACCACTGGTTCCAGAGATGTTTGGAGCATCTGGGACCAGTTGCAAACTGTGCAACTCAAACTTTACAGAGTTGGTCTCTTACCCACAGTCTCCAACTGCTGCTCACTCCTTGACCTGTCTTCCTTGATCTACCATGGAGGGCAGGGCTGTGTCCTCATTTCTGCTCTACAGAGGGTGTATAGTGACACAGAGACTTCAAGCATCTTGCCCAAGGTCACACAAGGACATTCATGGCACAGTGCAGAATTCAGGTCCCTCCCCCATCCTTCCTTCCCAGATACTGAACAAGCCAGCCCCTTCCAGCCAAGCTGCCTCGACCCAGTGGCATTTTATATTGCCCTCTGAATAAGCCAGAGAGGCCCTGCACAATTATAGTCAAAGAGCTTAGAGTTCAGAGCCTGCTTCTCCCACAACGTCCTCCACACCGTCTCCTGCCCACTGGTGCCAGGTCCTGTAATTCAGGCATACTTCCACTAGGAGGCAGCAAAAGGCTAAAAAATATTGTTGGAGCCTGCTCAGCCAACAGGGCTAGTGGCACAGGGACAAGTTTTCCAGGGACAGCCAAAATCAGTGGTTTTCAACCTTTTTTTAGTTTGTGGACCCCTAAAAAGTTTCAAAAGGAGATGTGGACCCCTTTGAATTGTAAGTGCAGGTATTCATATACTTTTGATTGATCATAGTTATCTTTTGCAGACCCCTTAGACATAGTCTGCAACCCCCTCACCTAAAGAGTCCACGGACCACAGGTTGAAAACCACTGGCCTAAGTTGCAGCAGGTGCCCCCGGGCCCTGGTCATAAAATCTAAAAATAGAAAGTTAGGGCTGGAAGGGACCTCAGGAGGGCATCTAGTCCAACCCCCTGCTCAAAGCAGGACCAGCCCCAACTAGATCATCCCAGCCCAAGCTTTGTCAAGCCAGATTTTGAAAACCTGTTCCAGTGCTTTACTACCCTCCTAGTGAGAAAATTTTTCCTAAGATCTAATCTACACTTCCCTTGCTGCAATTTGAGCCCGTTGCTCCTTGTTCCATCACCTGCCACCACTGTGAACAGTCTAGCTCTGTTCTCTTTCCAAACCTCCTTCAGGTAGCTGAAGGCTGCTATTAAACATGGTCCTGGAGTGAGTCACCTCCTCCCGTAGGCACAGGACACTGGTTGCAAGTGACAGAAATCCTCCCATCCCTTTCCATAAATAGAGGTTTAATTCTCTAAATAAAGGTACTAAAAGGAATATAAAGGAATATTTTGCTGGCAAGAAATCCAGGGCAAATTCCAGCAGCTCTATGCAATGGGCTGCCTGGGGCAGAGCAAAGGCATCATGGAAGGGAATTCCACTGGCCCCTTGGCAAGGCCAGCCTGCAGGGGAAGGATGGTGCCCTCAGTAAGGGAAAGTGGCTTCTTTGTGGTTATCAAACTCCTCAGGCTCCAGCATCCTTCTAAGCCCATCTCACACCAGGAGAGCAAGCACCAGCTGAGCTCATGACTCTCTCCAGGCTTAACTGAGGAGCTGGGAAGCCCCCAAGAAGTCAGTCAAGTCACTGGCCTGGCCTCCCAGTGGTCCCCTCTGGAGCTTCCCAGCTCTCAGCTGCCCGGCACCATAGCGTAGCCCAGCCCAGCAGAGACAGAGCTTGTAGGGCACTCATGTTCTGTACTGACCCACAGGTCTAGTGGTCGCAACAGAAGCCACAAAACAGAGCTCCTGGGTTCCCAACTCAGAGAGGGAAGCTGGATCCAAGGCAGAGCTCATGGATCTCTACCCCTTTAACCACTGCTGCAGAGTGAATGGATGAAGCATCAAGCCCCTGCATTGCAGTTTGGGAACTCGAGAGTAGTCAGATTGGGGTAAAGGGAGCCAGGACTCCTAGGGTCTCCCCAGCCCTGGAAGGACATAACATCTAGGGGATAGAAAACCAAACTGGAGACTGAGACTCCCAAGTTTCCTTCTCCCACTGGCTCTGCCCCTGCCCAGCTTCATGGTACTGAGGCAGGCCCTTTCCCCTTAGAAGCAAGGGTTCACCGACAGTGGTGTTTGCCATGACCTGCCCAGGTTGCTTTGTTCTCTGGCAGCCCTTGCAGGAAGCTCTTGGCTCAGAAGACCTGCAGGCTTCTCTCACGCTGGCTATGCAGGAAACCAGCTGTTGTTTTGCTCTTTCCTGGTCTTGGGAAAGGATGAGACAGGAAAAACAAGGCCCCATATCTGCATCCCACCCAGGCTGCAGCTGTGCTCCAGGCTGAGCCAGCTCCTCTGGGTAGGGTTACCACATTTTCAGTCCCAAAAAAGAGAACACCTGTCAGGGGGACACCTCACTCCCCACAGATAGCCCTTTGGCCCTGCCGGTGCCTCTCACTCCCAACCCACAGTCCCTCATTCCACCTCCAGGCTAAGCTAGCGCCCCTCAGTCCCAACCCATAGCCCCACAATCCCTGCTTCTGACCCTCACTCCTGACCTGCAAACCCATGGCCTTGCTAATACCCCCCCACTCCCACAGGCCACATCCCTGCTGGTGCCCCTCTCCCAACCCGCAGCCCCCTGCTGCCCCCAGCCCTGCTGCACTGAGCTCCCAGCTGCTCCCATCCCAACCAGGCCGAAGCACAGTGACAGAGAGAGTCTAGCCCCAGTACAGAGAGGGAAGAGGGGATGCCTGTGGCAACCTCCATCCTGGGCTAAGACTCCCGTGCTGTGCCAGCCTGGCCACGGCCCAATCTGGGCAGCATCTCCCAGCCGCTCCAGCCATGCAAGCAGACGCACCAGCTCCAGTGCCACCGACCTGGCCACACAGAGCTCCCTGCTGCCCTTAAAGGTCTCCCCTGCTCCCTTCCCACACTAGAGGGGCAGGTACCTGCCCCCCACCCTCCTACCCTGCAGCAGGCCTGGCACACAGACAGTTTTCTCCAGTGCTGGCAGGCATCACCCCACACCCACACTTCAACCCCTGGATAGTCCCCAAGCCCTGGCCCTTGAACCCCTCCCCCCCCCATAGACTTACCTGCATCTGCTGCTAGGGATGCTTCTATGATCCTGTCTGGCTGCATGCCACTCACATGTGTGTATGGGTGTAGACAGACCCATGTGTGCCTGCTGCCTCCAATCACCCTCCCCCTGCTCCCACCAGCAGAGCAGAGCAAAATCCCAGACATTGGTTCATATTTAAAAAAAAAACTGCCTGGATGGAGATTTGAAGGTCCAAAAAGAGCACATGTTCAGGAAAACCCGGATGTATGGTAACCCTACCCCGGTCCACTTTCTCTGCCCAGCTTTCTACCCTATGCCTCAACTTCCCATAACTGAAAATCACTTCTGCTGAGCAAAGCTGCCATGTTTAGGTCCAAGACCAGCTGGCAGGGTGGGGAGATGGCTCTGGTTACTGTCAGGACACAGGATCTGGGGTTGAGTGTTGACCTACTGGAAGCAGCTGTTCTGCCTCCCATCTTGCTAACATCCCCACTTAACCCTGGGCACAAGTGGCATCTCTTCCCCAAGCAAGATGGCCACCCACACCAAGATGGGCCACCTCCCCAAGGGGCTCAGGCCCATTGCTCAGCTTCTTAAATCCCTCAACAGCTGCCTGCTTGCTTTGAGGTCACCAATTTCCCTCCCCTCCTCCCCAGAACCACAGGGGACATGCTCTAGCCTCCTTGTCAGGCCATGTGCGGATACCAAAGCTAGGAACTCTCCTCATACCAGCAGCTGTCCCATGTGGTGCCCTACTAAGAGGGGACCTTTTTGGCCCCTGCTGCATCCTTGCTCCCCCAGGACTACAGGAAAGGAGCCCTCAGCAGTACAGAGACAAGTGACACTGGAGAAGCTGAACAGGATGTGGAAACTGAAGCCAGGGAGAGGTTGCTGCAGGACCAGCCACCCTGCCCCTGACCAACTACCCTGCCCCTGACCAACTGTGCTAAATGCCAGAAACCCACTTTTCCCCTTGGCAGACTGCTGCCTGCTCACCCATGTGGCCAGGGCTGCAGCCCATGGTTTGCTGCACATAAGTACAATACAGCTGGTTATGTACCGAGAGACACAGAGCATAGCTAACAGGAAGCACAGCTTTGCAATGACCTGCTAAGAGCAGGGATGAGAGGAGCCCTTGATGTAGGGAACACATTACAGAGTAGGCAGTCCTGATCCTCTTGGGTAAATGGGGCCTGGGGTGCTCAGGGGCTCTGCCCCCTGAGACACTGCCAATCCACATCTCCCCCAGGGCAGTTCCAAGTGGGCTGGGATAATCATAGGAGGTGTTTGATGCCAGACCTAAGACTCTGCCTGTCACCTAAACAGCTTCTCCTTCCCATAGTTGAAGATGGGGGAGTATTCACAGCAAATGCCTCAGGGCATAGCCACAGACCACACCTGAAGAAAGAGATGGGGCACTTAGCCACATGTACCATGAAAGAAAGGCTCAGTGTCTACATGTCTCAAAAAATGTCAATATTTAATAGGGAGGAGATACTGAATGGGATTTCCAGGGGTCTCTCCTGAGTCTGGTACTGTTTAACAATGATCATTAAGGATTTGGACAATAGGATTCAGCACAGTTAGCAAATTTGCAGATAACGCCAAGTTGGGTGGAATTGCAGATATTCTGGATGGTAAGGCTAGGATCCAGAATGATCCACACTCTAGAAATGGTCTACAGTCAAGCACATGAAATCCAAAAAGGATAGGTGTGAAGTCCTGCACATGTGATAGAATAATTGCATGTGCAATACAGACTGGAGAATGACTGGGCAAGCTGCAGCACTGCGGAGAAGGACCTGGGGGTTATAGTGGACCAAACATTGAATATAAGCTAACAGTGTGATCTTGTTGCAAAAAAAGCCAAGTTTATTGGGCTGTATTAACACAAGTGTCTCTTGCAAATCAATGAAACTGATTCTGCTGCTCTATTCAGCACTGATGACGCCCCACCTGGAGTATTATGCATTGTTTTGGGCCCCACACTTCAAGAAAAATGTGAATAGATTGGAAATAGTCCAGCAGAGAACAGCAAAAAGATGGGCCAAGAAGCATGACTTAAAAGGAAAGGCGAAAGAACTAGGATTATCTAGGCTGAAGAAGAGAAGTCTGAGAAGAGATTTGATAACAGTCTTCAAATACCTGAAGGGTGATTATAAAAAGGATGGAGGTAGCCTTTTATTGTGGCTCTAAGGAAGAAGCCTAGGAGCAATGGCCTCAAGCTGAACCAGATGAAAATTGGGTTGGAAGTTGGGTAAAACTTTCTGACTACAAAAGATGGTCAAGCACTGGAACAGGCTACGTGGAGAGACCATGGAATCTCCATCTCCAGACATTTTCATGAGCAGGTTAGACAGATGCTTGGCTGAGATGGTTTAGCCTTAAGCACGGAGCTGGACTAGATGACTTCAAGTTTGACTTTCCTATGAACCTGCTTCAAGAGTCCATCCCAGACCACCCCAACTCCATGAGAACAATGCTTGCCAAAACCACTATTCCCCTCCAAGATTCAGGATTCAGCAGCATGGGCAGGATGGACCTGTACATAGGGGAGAACAGACAAGGAAGTCCAAGTCTTCTTGAAGTCACTTCCCTAGGCTACAGCCCTCAGAGCAAGAGACAGGGAAGACCTCTCAGTGCAGTCACCCAGATGGAAGCTCAGAGCATCAGTGGAAGAGTTAAACCAGAGGAAGAAAAACAGAGGGCAGAGTAGATTTACACCTTATAGACTAACCGAAGTGTGTGTGCATCTGCATCCCAGACAGGCCTCATCAGCCATCTTTGGACACACAGAAGACAATAATCCCCTATTGTGAGGGACTGCAGAAGGTGCACATATACACACACACACACGTATACACACACATCAAACACATGTGCTTTCATTGGTTAAAGGTCACTTCATCACATGCTGTAAAAAGATATGCACAAACCAGCATAGAAGGAGAGAAAATTGGATAAATGGGACAGTGCCAGCTATGGGCACACAGCACTCCAGCCCGTGCTGAGCAGGAGGCTGGTCTTGTACTCCCTGGTCTCACCCAAAATCTAAGTAACTTGTCAGAAGCCAGGACCAGGACCAGGACCAGGACCAGAACTCAGGCACCCCATACCTGAGGCCTCTGCTTAACCAGCAGGTCCCTGCCTCTCCCCCAGCTTCAGCTAGACCCCAGAATCTCACCTTCAGTTTCAAGGAACCAGCCCCTTCCTTACAAAGCCACAGTTCCTCATCTCCCCTTCCAACACAGCAGTGCCCCATACCCAGTGCCTTTGTTTGACAGCAAACGAAAATCAATTAGGCAGGGAAAGAGAACACGCCAGGCCCAAGTAGCTTTGATGTTAACAGCAAGCAGGGAGAAGGCTGGGACTTTGTTCCCCATTCCCTTTGATCATGGCTCCTACCCCATGACACCAGCAGATGTGCTGCACTGATTAGCATCTTGCTGGCAGCAGCATGAAACAGGCTTTGCTACAGCAAAGGACAAGGAGATGGTGAAGAGTGGAAAGCAAGAGAATGAGGAGTTAAAATGAGGCTGAAATGCAGCAAACAGGCCCCATCAGCAGGCTTATCACCACCAGATCCTGGGAACAAAATCTAGAGCTGTGCAGATGCTCAGACCATGCTTGGAGCAGGCACTGCTGTCATGGCCTGTTTCTGCCCCACACCTCCCTCTGCTCACAGGGCAGAGCTGCTCCCCAGCCTCGCACACAACCCCAGGCAATAGGTGTTATTTACCACCTCTCCTCCTCTCTCCAAATTGTTCCTGTGGCTGAAATAAGCTGGTGCAGCCTCCCTGCCACTCCACACTGATTTCCAAGGCTAGTGTCACATTAAGGAGGGTGTTGCCTCATGGAGAGGACTGAAGAGGAGGTCCAGAGTCCAAACCAGGAGCAGCTGCCTCAACACAGGTCTTATTCCACGTCATAGAAGGATGCTCAGTGAGTACCCAGAGATGGCAGTCTGGCCACAGGGACTGGACCAGAAGAAAACAGGGAACTCTGGGGTTCAGTACAGGGGAGCCACAGGCTAGATGAGCCTTTCAGCTCCTATGTTTGTAATGAAATCAGCCCATTTATTAAAAAGAGCTGTGTAGTCCAGGATAACTGAAGACAGTGCAGAGCTATGGCTGACACCAGAAAAGTGAAGAGTCTGGTGCTCATTTAATGTGCCCCACATTTCTGGTCTCTACAACCAAGGCTAGCGTGACAGCCCTGCGAGTCCAGGGACAGGGCTCAGGGGAGATCCAGGGCAGATTGGCTTATGCAGATGCTGCACAGAGAAGCTTACCATGCAGGGAGGAGAGAACAGTGGCACTGCAGCATTTTCTTACACTGGTTGAGACAGGAGGAGTCACACAGAGAATGGAGCTGGGGTCTAGTTGGGAGAGCTCAGCCCCATGAGGAGAGCCAGGTGCTTAGGACCTAGCAAGCATCTGCCAGGCTCTTGGCCACCCATCACACCCTTGATGAGGAACTCCCGCTGACGAGTAATCCCAGCTGCCAAAAGGACCTCTGCCTGCAGCCAGGCCTCACCTACCCCAACAGCCTTTGCACAGTTTTCCTGCTGGGAGGCTCCAACAGTATTGCCAACTTGAGAACTGCAAAATGTCTTAGCTTCAGCTTGGTGAGTCACAATACCAGAGCCAGTATGTAGGCCTGAACAGATGCTAGGGTCCAAGAGGCTGCAGACTACTGTCAACAGCCTATGGGGCTGCTTTCCAAGGAGCCTAGAAAGAACTGTACATCCCAGAGAGGCCTACAACCCCATCACCTCATTGTCCCTCCAAGGGCTCATTATGGTGGTTCCAAACATCAGAGCAGCAAAGGCATTGAATCATCTCTCAACCTTCAATGCTGTGGATCATCTTCTACCACAATGCTCGACTCCACAGTACCTGTGGCATGTAAAGCAGGGCTGCCAATTGGGGGACACCAAAGTGAGAAGAACCATGCTATGACCATGGGTTGCAAGCAAGAGCCTCAACACAAAAAGATTGTGCTATTTTTTGCAGCTGATTGACCCTGGACAGAGGGCTACTGAATTTGAGCTCTCAGCATTCAGAGACACACTTGCTGCAGGAACCACAAGGTGAGATCACATACCCTTATTGCAAGACCCTTTTTCAACTCTACAACAAAGGAGAGGAGAGGAAGATGCAAGTGTGAAACCTAGAGGTGGCAGGTACCATACTTCTCTTCGAGGCAAGATGACCTGGTCGAAAGCAGATGAGGTTTCAAGTGGACATAGCCCCCTTGGGACACTTCTCCCCTCCCAGCCCCTCATGCAGGTAGTATTCCCATGCCAGGGTGTCATGCTGTCAAGCCACCCTTCCACCAGCAGCTGGCACCAACACACCACCTGCAGGCTCAGCAAAAGATGGGCCATCAGCTTGGAGCCTACCGAGCACATGGGCAGCTCTTCTGGTTAGTAGGTATCTTCATGGACAAGCCATTTCCAATCACACAGCAGGGTTCTACATCCAAGTGCCTGGGTTTGTTGTGCACTGCACGGGCAAGGAATAGCTGTCAGCAAGAGTGCCGAGGATGGGAGCACTGCCCTCTTGCCATCTGTTCTTGCAATGACAGCTGCACTTTGCAACAAGGCAGCTAGCACAAGCTGGAGTCAGTCATTTCTTAACCCAGCCTATTACAGCTCCTTCCAGCCTCCATTCTATCAATCAGTGAGGTTCACTCCAGAACTAAGCATGTTTATTCCCCAGAGCTCATTAAAGCAAACTCCAAAATGGCAGTAGAGATGAGATGCCAGCAATGTTGCCTAATTAACAGATGTTTTAATCACCAGGATTTTTACCTCCTAACTTTTTAATAGGCAGAAAAGGAACTTCTGATGGCATTGCCATGCTAATGACCCACCATTTGGAAACACAGCAGGCCCATAACCAGCTACGGGACTGCACTGTAGTCCACCCCACCCAGCCAAAGGGCTGCAGACATCCCTGCTCACCTCAAGGCTCCCCTGGTCTACGAGGCAGCCTGAAGCTCTGTCTGCTCACACCAAGCAGAAGCAGAGAAGAAAGATGCCAGGCAGTCAAGACAACCCTTAAACTGCCAAAGGCAGATCTGTGCTAAGTTCCCCCCTCCGTGGTATCCTACTGCGTGAATGTCATTATTGAAGGATCTTGGGCTGAGCTGTCCAGAGCATGAATGCCTCCTATTATCTAGCCCATTCTTCGTTTTCAGACATGCAGAGAAATCTGGAGGGTGCTGGAGAACAGCAAGGTTGCCTTGCTACAGGTAACCCTAAGCCCCTTCCCATTTAAGGGAAGTGCATTGGGTCAAGCTCAGCACCTGCTAGGCACACATGAGCCACTGACTCTGGCACAAAGATGCAGAGTGACAGACTGCAGAGAGCAGCCTCCACAGACTTTTTCCTCAGGCAGGGCTGTGGCTATGTAGTGGGGAGACAAGGAGTACCACTTGGCTACATCTCCCTCAATATGGCCAGCGGGCACTTGGTTACTTATATCTCAGTTGTATTACTCCAGCACAGCCTCACAGCAACTCAGGGCTGAGACAGCCATGTCAGATGGAAATATTTCCTCCTCTCCCCTCAAATTCCAGGCCAGGACATCCAAGCTGTGGCAAGGGAATAAAATAAGTACTCAGACAGTCAGTATCTGACTTAAGCTGGGCTTCTGAGTTATGAGCAGGGCCGTTACCCCAACCGTCTCCCACAACACATTGGTGGGGCTGCTGGTCCCAAGACTGGATGAAGTGGAGATAGCTAAAAGCACAGTTAACCCCTAACCTCATAAGCCAGTGATCATAAAAACAGGGCTTGGCTGTTAAACCTGCAAGGAGAGAAACAGAAGGGACTCATTTCTGCCCTACGTGCCAGTGCCAGCACAGGAAGGACAATGATACTGATGCTGTGAACCTCTCGCCCAGAGCTAGCATTCAAAGCAAAGTCTAGACTCCAGCACAAACAGCTGTTTCCCCCCTTCAACCAAGTCTCTGAGCCATCCTAATAGGGACTTTAATCAGCTCTGCCCACATGGCCTCCTGACCACCACTCCAACACCTAATCAGCTTATTGGATTCTTCCTCTCAAATGTGTGGGGTGGAGTGTCACCAAGTGAAGCAACCTTCTGCCTGACATCCCTCTCCAGTACTCAGCACACCCCCCACCCTCCAGCCACATCATGTCCTACTCTAAATTAGCAGTTCCACAGGGAATCCACAGTTCCATTTGTTGTCAAGTGCTCAGCAAAAGTTTTGGAAGCCATATGAAACAAGTCCCTGGACAAGGCTGGCAGCAGAAATCCAGCCACACTAATGTACCAATGCCCCCTCAGTTACCCTGGCCCCATGAGGAAGACTGTTTCCATTCTCTGAGTTTGAGACTGAGATGCAGATGGTCACATCAGGTTATTCTGCCACAAACCCACTTGTAGAGGAAGCAGCAAAGCCCTCCCCAGCTGGAAGGCAAATCAGCCTCTTGAACCTTTGGCTGGAAAGGAAAACACACTTATTTCAACCCTCTGACTAAAATCCTATTTCCAAATAACCTCTGCTAACCCCAGATACAGACATGAATAGAAGCAGCAGTTCACAGTAGCGCGGGCATGGGAATGGGTTATTTTATTCTTTGCTTTGGTCTATACAAAAAAAACTTACAGAAATAATAAAATCCTCCATTCCTGAACCACATGCCAAGAAATGTCTGTCCCTTTCCAGTTGAAGCATAAACCATCAGCTCTAGAGTCACTTTTAGAAAAATGCATGGGGGGGGAGGGAGGGAGATGAAGGGAAAGGAGGGGACACGCCACTCACCAGGAAGAAAGGAAGGAGGTTAAGATGTGCAATAGCTGATCAGTACAAGGACACAGTTCCTAACAGCTGCAGTCAGCTCCTCTATTGTAAGGACAGTTACACTGAATTTCTGCTCACCGATGTTTGATTGGAAAAAGATGAAGCAGTAGACACGCCCCAATGGATAGAACAAAGAATCCAGGGGTACAGAATATGGTACCATTTGTTTTCAGCAAACTCAGCATATGAGCTATGGTTAATGTAAAGTTTGTAGAAAACAAAAGGCATGGGTTGTTTTTCCAAAACTGTGAAGGTTTCTTTTTAAAAACACTTAACACAGATAACAAAAAAGTAGGACATTAGGGAGGGGGAGGGAAGAAAAAGAAAAGCACAATCTTAAATGAATCAGACGGCAAGAGCCATTTGCACCATATTAAAAATTAAAAAAAAAAAAACAAGAGAAATATATATTTATAGAAAAGACTATTATGCCAATGAGAGTTGGATAACAATGCAAGGTTTGGGTGTTTTAAAGCTTCAGAAACAGTATCTCGGATTGGCTGGATGCTGGCAGTAGGGTGTTTGAAGCAGTCCCAGGAAGGAAGGGCCTTTTCCACAGCCCCACAGCGGAAAAAAAATCTAAAAAATAAAACCTCTCGTGGAAATGGAAAAGTTTGTCATCTCAGGCACTTCTGTCTCCCAAGTCCTTCTTGTGTATGCTCAGCTCTGGGACCACCCTCTTCTGTACAGAGAAAACACCTGCAGAGGAACAGGAGGGGAAGAGAGTACAAAGAGTCAGAGTAGGGGATTCAAAAGGAGACTAGGGGGAGGGGGAGCGGGAAGTGGCCACAGGCAGTTGGCCACGTATCTCCAGATTGGGGAACAGTTCTTCAAGAAGCAGGAAAATCCCAGGCACTTGGTTCATTCACTGTCCTTCACCCATTCCTCTCCTCTAGTGATACTGGAAAGAAAAATCCTGTCCCATGCCCGGGTACCAACTGAGAACAGCCCAGTGACCTGCTCCACATCCTGTTACTACATTCTAGCATATGCTATGGAAAGTAGTTTTGGGTGGATTTACCAGCTTGCAAGCAGCCTGGACACCAGCTCCCATGTCACTGCTTCCTCATTATGAATGAAAAGGAAATAAAAACCAGCTCCCCACAGCCTGGAAGAATGGATACCTTCACAGGGCAGAAGGCATTCAGTTAGAGGTGCCTGGCTTTTGCAGTTAGATGGAGCTGGGTCACCAGGCTACTGTGGTGTTCTCAAGAACTATGTCCTCTGCTCTTGAGTGCAAATCACTGAGCTACAGAATCCCAGCACCCTGTTCTTCAAATAAACCTGAAGCTGTAACAGGGACTCTAGGCACTACCAGGTGCTTCCTTTATTGCCTGGGGGTCCACTGAGCTCTAGCAGTCCCTGCCCAGGCCACCTTTTGACCTGACCTCTTGCCTGGCAATAGCATGTGATGTGGAGACCCCAGGCCTGTGAACTGCCACCATGAACTTTAAAACACCATGTGCTTTCATGGTTGTATCACCAAAGGACAAAACGCCAGCTGGGCCAACAGGCAGATACTGCCCATAAGGAAAGAATGTGCTGACCAGGGAAATGTACACCTCCCATGTCATGCACTACACAAAACAGGGGTCACCCACTCTTCAGGCCTTCTTCTGTCTCCAGAAGGGAGAAGAGAGGCCTCTGGCTTTTCTTTGTGCTCAGCAAATCAGCTCTGCTACACACAATAGGCAGCGCCACCCTTGCTGCCCAGTGAAAGGCATATGTGTTCACTCCCACTTCTCCAAGCAAAGCCACAGAGCCCCTACCTTGTTCAGTGCCTGAGAAGCCAGTTAGGCAAGCATGTGGTCAGCAAAGGGTGCTCGGACCCCATCGCTGTAGGCATCCATGGGGTAGTCTCCATCCATATCCATGTGCATGTCAACGTGGTCCAGAGGAATGTCATTTGAATACATGGCGCGATACCCAGGCTCCAGATCTACATTGGAAAGGGGAAAAGGACCTATCAACTTGTAGCCAGACATCCACCAACAGGCCAGACAGCACCACCACTATTCCCACAGCAAACAGTGCATGCTTTGCAGCCTTCTAGCTCCCAGGGCCCATTTGAACTGCCAGACTGAATTAGTTTGGGAGACATCTAGTCATCTGGCAATACCCAGCACTCAATGTTACAAAACATACCTAATAGCACCAGCCTGTCCTATGGGACCTTGTCTGAGGCTGATTCTTCCCTGGAAGCAGGAGCAATATAAACCCTCATAAGTGATCATAAAATCACTGGGTTATAAGGGATCAAGGGCCATCTACTCCAACCCTCTACATGAAGGCAGGACACAGTACTCCTGATCCACCCCAGATGTATGCTTATCCAGCATCATCATCTTGAAAGCCTCTAACGAAGGAGATTCCATGACCTCCCTGAACAACTAATTAGTATCGCCCCACTGCTCTTACAGATCTAATCTCAATCTGCTTTGTTGCCATTTAAACCCGCTGCCCTGCATCTTGCCCACTGTGGCAAGGGAGGACAGCTGCTCTCACTCTTCTCTATGGAAACCTTTTTGGAGAAAAGGGGATGTCTCCTTGCTTGAGCTGAGAGAACAGCAAAGGTTCCAAAGCAGCTTCATGTGTGGGCAGCAGCGCACTCTCCTGCAGTTCTGGAAAGAGCTCTGAGGGTTGAGCTAGCCGTGCTCCAAATGTAAGCAGATGGTAAGAGCAGACATGAACACGGCTGGGGCTCAGGAAGGGGAGAGTCAAGCCAGCCTACAGAAAGGCACTCAGTGAGTCACCTGGCGCCCGGGCTTATTTTTAGCGCAGCATGCTTCTTCTGCCTGTCCCCAAATGGCCCCAGATGGTAAAGGCTGGTGGACTAGACATGTATGCATGTGCGCGCACACACACACACACACACACACACACACACACACACACACACACACACACACAAGTTACTGAAGAACTTCATCCCTAGCATCCCAGACCTGTAAGGATGTCATACTGGGGGTCTGGGTAGCAGAGGGCTGTAGTGCCTTGACTAATGTTCCCTCACCCCCCCACCCCCCAGTGCACTGGCCCCAACTGTCTCTCAAGTCAAATGCATCATTGGAAAACCAAAGAGAGCAGGAGAGACAGAGCCTGACTGCAATGATCTGGGCATTTTCATTGTACTTACCATCTGTGTAGGGCTCATTGATTTGGATCATGCTCTGGGCCTAGGGAGAAGGAACACAACAGGGTCTGAGGGAGTATGCACACATACACAAAACCTGCCCAGACGGTGCCTGAAATGCGCTTGAGCCAAGGATTGGCTATGCCTGCAGCCAAGGCCACAGGACAATGTACTGCAGGGCAGCCAAGGCTCCCATCAGGCCACATCACTAATTTAGAGAACAGAATTCTGCAGTCTCTGGGTCAGGCCAAAGCCAAGAGGTGGTTTATGGTAGAACCCCAGGTCAAAGAAAGGAAGGGGGGAGGGTGAGCCAATGCAAGATACCTGCAGTCACAGGAACCCCCAATTCTCCCCCTGCCCCTCCATTAAGCTCCCTTCACCCACTGTTCCAAGTGTGAGGACCACACATCTCCCTGAGCTCTCAAAGCTGAAGCAGGAGCATGTTGGATCTATTCTTAAGCAGAGCTTTTATGTCCCAGGCCTGATCTCTAATACAAGCATTAAGACCTCTTTTATTAGATGGTTTTGCATCTAGAAACAGAAAACAACCCCTACCCTCTCCCATCTCCCCGCAGAATGCAGCACATGGTCATGAAAGCAGAGGCTAACAGAGTGTTGCTCCTGTTTTATCCAAACCCAATTTCTCCTACAGACACATTTTGGCAAGAAGCCTCTTTATTAGCTGTGGGGGTGGGGGGGGGATCTGTTCCCTCAAAGCCCTTGACCAGTGGAGGATCTGCAGAGGTATTTAAGCGGATGACAAGAAACATGATTTACTGACTCAGATCCCCTGCATAAGCCCCCTTCATGGTGGAGGCAGGAGTTTTCTGAAGGACCTTAGCCCATCAACAAGGCAGAGCTCAGCTCTGGATAGGAGCCCTTGCGTCACCACTCAGGGCCATGAGCTGGCCAGAGGGGGCCCTGGACTGCTCTGGAAGGAGCTCCCAGGGACAGTGTGCCACCCCATCCCACCCACAGACTGCCCTGAGCCAGCAGCCAGTCCCTGGAATTACTGGGCACTTACTGCTTCCCAGGCAGCAGGGTCGTGCTTGAAGAGTGAGTTGGTGAGCTCGACAGAGACACGCTTCCTATAGTCAGGGTTCTTGTCCTCGGAGATGCGGAACAGCACAGCTGCCGCGTAGGTGGCTGGTGGTGGAGGAAGAAGGGAGAGAAGGGAGAACACTGAAAAGAGGAAGCCTCTGAATGCCAGGAAATGGTACAGGGAGACTTGCTCCCCTCTCTGCAGATGGCCAAATCATTTCCACTCCAACAAGCTGCGCTGCATTTAACTACCTTGCACATTACTGTGGGACTGTCACAACCAATCTGCCCAAACACTCCTGAAAGCCCCGAAGACAAAGCAGCCCCGGTGTGCCAGCACCAAGTCTCCAAGACATGGCTATAGGTTGCCCTTTTTTTTTTTTTTTTTTTTAATAAGTGCCCATCTATGTCAGAAGTAGAGCCCAGCTAAAAGCAGGGCTTCAGGGAAATGATGGGCTGATGAAGGGACCCTGCGTACTAGGGACTCTCCTAACCAGCCAGCTGGCCAGGGGTACCATCAAGGCAACCCTATGCCTCCAGGAAAGGTATAATACTACAGCACTTGCTGTGGCCTGGCAGGAGGACACTAAGTTGACCTTAAAGCAAGGACCTGACAGACTGCAGGGGAGGAGGGGAAACAAGGAAAAGACAGAACCAAGCATGAGGCAACCTCAGGCAGCTCTGCTCCCACCCACCTGCAAGAAGGCAGACCCAACCAGCTAGGCTCACCTGTGCCTTCATTCCTAGAGTGCAGAAGCTCCATCAGAGGAGCTGAGGCTCCTTCGGCATCAATGGCATCAGCTGCTTCCTTATCCTGGGCCAGTTCGCACAGCACTCCAGCTGCAACACGCTGAATGTTCTCCACCGGGGAATAAAGAAGCTGTTGGGAGATATCAGGAGCAATGTGTAGCAACAGGAGCATCACACAAGAGCAATGGACTCTTAACTCCTGACCCCCCACATCCCTTGCACCAGCAGCTGAGCAGATGCCTTCTCTGACTTGCACTGTCCCATGCCCAGTAGCTCTGGAGCTGGACGGCAAATCCTCTACATGCTAAGCAAATGCATGTGGACCTCACAAGACACACAAGCCATCAAGGAGCAGAGTGCTCTCCATGATTACATCCTTGTCCTGCAGCAAGTTTCTCTTATTCCCGCATCCCCATGCTGCCCTCCTGGTGGCCAGTTCCAGCCCCTGACCTGTACGAAGAGAGGAATTGTGTTGAGTCGGAAGATTTCCATGCGATTCATGGGGTCCCGGGCCAGGATGTGCAGGGCTCCTGTGCAACCCTCCACTATCTCTTCCATCTTGACTCCATCCTGCAAAGGGGCAAGTGCTCAGTATCAAGAGATTCCACCTCACCCCCCCTCGAGCACTCAGGGCAAGTCGGGGGGGGGGGGGGGGGAAGGGGGTGCTAATAACTCTCATCCCTGCAACAGTTCTAAAGTGAGGATTTTATTATTCCAGGGA
>JAGPOW010000268.1:3077346-3211474 GCA_030014935.1 Caiman crocodilus | reverse complement strand
CCATTTTTACTCCCTCCTGCATTGGGGAATTTGCTCTGTAACCAGCGATTCCACCTCACCCCCCCTGGCGAAGTCTGGGCAAGCGGGGGGGGGGGGGGGGGGGAAGGTGGTGCTAATAACTCTCATCCCTGCAGCAGTGCTAATGAGAGGAGTTTCTTCTTCCAGGGATTTCCCAGAAGTGGGGATGGGTCATGCCACAGGGATGACACTTGGAGAGTAGCTCTCATATGGAGTAGCTCTAGAGGCCAGGCACAAACTTTACCTACAACTGCAGGGGAGGCCTCCTCATTAACTCATGGCAGGTATTTGTTTTTTGATGTTTCTCCCTTGCCAAACTGCACTGTTGGCTGTTTTCGAGCAGATGTGGCAGGCTGAGTCGCTATCAAGGCCTGCATTTAGCTTCCCCCCTCCCCTGGGCAACCCCCAAGCCTCTCCAATGCTGTACTCACTGTGTATGGCTGCTGTGTACCAGCTGCCACATGGCGCTGGGCATCTTGGTGAGCCTTCACTAGCAGCTGGACCAGGCGAGGAATCACAGCAGCCTCCTGCAGTGGGGCATGGTTCGCTGGGCACAGGGCCAGGTTGCGGATCAGCCCTATAGTAGCCTGCCAGGGGGGAGGAGGAAGGGGCCATTGAATGGGAGGCAGGTGGATGCAGCAGCTGCATGCTATCTGGCCTCATCTGTTCATGACAGTAGTCTGGCACAAGCCAGGGGGTCAGGCGGTTCATTTAACCTTCTGTCCACCTTACAGGGGCCTGGTGTTAATGCCAGCCTCATGTGCACCTGGCAGGGGTTCAGAGCCAGTAGCCACCCCAACACACAGCTCATCGGGGCAGCAACTACCTGCCAGAATCCAGCTACATCCTTCCTAGGCAGAATCCATTGCTAGTCCAGGCCTCTGCCCCGCTAACACAGCAGGTGGCAGCTTTTAAAGTCTTTTGTCAGCCTGCTGATTTGCCATGCAGGGATCCACCCCTTCCCTTGCTGGCAGGAATGGACAGGACAACTATTGATTCAATGAGAATTGAGGGCAGGAACCACTTCCTCCCATTACCTGCACAGCACAGGCAAGGAAACAGCAGGGAGCCAGGCTGCCTTGTGCTCCCGGGCTTGCTTCCAAACCCAGCCGAGGCAGTGTGGCAACAACAGAAGCTCCTGTGCATTAAGCCACTGCCCACCCTCCCATGTCAAGGTTCAAGAGGCATCATATCAAGCCCCACTAGCATCCAGTGGCTTTGCACCCAGCCCCCAACATCCCCAGAGCCTCTCCTGTCATGCTACCTTGACCAGTGGCCACTGGTTAGGCTGGTTGAGCAGCTTGACAATTGCTGCGATGCCATAGTTGAGGCGCACAGAGTTCTGGGCCATCTCGGCCTCAGGGTGCCGGCTGGTGAGGTGCCGGAGGGCGCAGACAGCTGGCTCGGTGATATCTTCCTTGTCACCTGCTCTCAGGATGGTGTGGATAAGGGCCTCCACCCCATTGGACTGTGTGACCAGTGTCTTGTTCTTACTGTTGTTGCAGGTCAGATTGGAGAGGGTGCCAGTGGCACAGGTCAGCACGTTCACATCATCAGAGCTCAGCTGGTTAACCAGGATCTTGAGGACTCCATCTAGACCCTCCTACAGGACCAAAGGTGAAGGGACAGGAGGGGTGAGTTGTCAGGATCTGTTCCCTTCCCCCTCCCACATGCTGACTGACCCAAGCTGTCACGGACACAACTGCCCTCTCCCAAAGCTGCAATTTGCCTCTCAAAATAGCCTCTGCTCCCTCCCTGAGGCTCCGACAGCTTCCCAAGGTCACATCCGAGCAGCTTGTTCATTGGCACAGCTAAGCTGCCCTGCCTCCGAGGATTAGAGCTCCTCTCCTACCCGGAAAGCCACTTCCTGCCCACAGCAAGTCCTGTGCTAGCCAGCACCACCTCTACCCTCCCATTTGTGCCTGCCTCAAAGTCCACTAGGACTCAGCACCCCTGGGACCTGCCCTTGAAACTCCCACATGGATCAGCACCAGTGCTTTGGGTGGGCAAATCCTATAATGAGCTGCACATGCTATGCAGTTGCTGTATAGAAACTGGCAAGCTGCAGTCCAAGTAGGCGCCAGGATCCACATCTGCCAGGGAGCTTTGGGCAGAGGGGTTGCCAGTCTAGCATGTCACAAGAATGTTGCTCATCTCACCTGAAGCCAAAGGAACTGGTTTCAGGGAGGCAGCAGTGCTGGCATTGCAGCATTTGCTAAGCCACACCAGTCTCAGGTCAGAGATAGAGAAGGACTCTTCCAGTCAAGCGCTCCCTAATGCCAACATATAGGTAGGGCACAGCAGGGGGAGGGACCATGAGGCCTCTCCTACAAGCATATGCTGACATCCACAGTCCAACACCCTGATCATTTACAGAAGGATGCCACCTCCACCAGGCCAAGGGCATCACTGCAGAGGTGGCTGTGATGCAGCAGTAGAGCCAACCTCTTTGACAGATTTGCCAAAACTTAGCCCCGTACCCTCCTCAACTGTCACTCTGATCCCCTTCCTCTGCCCAATCTGCTCCTCCACTTTCTGCCCTACCTGCCACTGTGCTTCTTGTCCCCTCCCTGATCTGTGTGCATACCGCACACAAAGACTGTCCGTGCCACATGTAAAAACACATGTTGCAGGCTGGCCAACCTCTTTACTATAGCGCGCGCGCGCACGCACCTCCTCCTAAAGTAGGAGGGGCCTGTTATGGCTCAAGGGAACACAACATCCAGACCCCAGAGCCAAGCCCCTCTGCTGTGAGCCAGGCAAGAAAATCCCTTACCCCATCCATGCATGCTTGTCAGAAATGGGTGTTTCCCAGATGTGGCCCAGGAACCCCCTGAATCCTTCTCCAAGCCCGACTGCTTCAGTAAAGAGAATGTGGAGCAACATGCAGAAGACCGGTAGCTTATGAAAACCTCACACTGCTCTGGCTAACACCATTCACTGCCAGTCTAGGCAGCTTACCCAGGAGCCATGGAAATCAGCAGTCAATTCATGCAGCCCTTGTTCAGGAAACAGCATGCCCAGGGCCCCAGAGAAAGATCAAAGCTTGGGTTGGTGGGAATGTCACCCCGATGGCTGGTCCAAGAGGAGGACAGAACCACCTCCCTGCCCTCGCACTGCACTGCTTCCCCTCAACCCCTGCCTAACTTAGGAGCAGGAAATGGTAGCTAGTGTCTGTATCCGGCCACATTGCATGGAAATCTGTCCATCTCAGCCCTCAGAGTCACAATGACAGCAAGCCATTCAGCTGCTGACCTTTCCCTGGGCACTAAGCTCCCTCTGGAGCCCAGGACATTGCCACTCAGGTCTACAGCGGGACAGACTGCAGCAAGCCCAGGAACTCGCACAATCTGACAGTCTGCAGCTGGCCCCTTCCCCGTGCCAGAGGCTAATTATTGTTCTCAGGTCCCAAGCAGGGTTTCTAATTGCACTGGGAGCCTTGCTCATTGCTGTTTTACAGAACAAGAATCCCATGCCTTTGGGCTCATATAACCATGGATATTTCTCTGTGCTGTTTGGACAACATGAGTGACAGACGCTCCAGACATGCGTAACTCTACAAAGGAGTTTAGTATCTCCGCCAGCTTCCTCCTGCTGGAAACATGTGAACAATACAATCCCCAGCTGTTCCGAGTGGGCTGAAAAGCCAGCACGCTCTCTGGATGATCTCAGGCTCATTGCAAACCAAGGGGATCAAGGGATTTAAGATTAACCAGAAGGTGCATGGAGCTTAAGGGGGGAAGGAATTGTAAGGGGGGTGTCCTGGGCCCAGTCAGAGAACAGGAAGGAGTTAAATCTGGAAATCTGGAGACAAAGCAGCATTCCACTATTTTCTGCTCAGCAGAGCCAGCCTACCAAATGGTTTCATTCGTTCATCTCGCCGGGGACCAAGTTAGATGCTTTCCAACATGATCCCAAATAGTTTCCATGCTGCATCAGATACTAATCCATGTGGAGATGTGGCCGAGCGCCACATGGGGAACAGATCAGGGAGTGCTGGGAAGGGCGGGGGAGGAAGAGTGCGGTGGCAGGTGCTGAAGCAGAACTCCTGGTGTCAGTGCCCACAGCTGGGGGAACACTCACAGGCATCCCACAGGGAGTTGTGGACACTGGCGCTTCCATCCCTGGTCCTGGCTAAAGATCCTCCCAATGCAGACTCCCACTCTGATTCCATGGAAACCACTGCATCAGCATCGTGAACAATAATCCCCTTGCTGGGTGTGGGGGTGGGGGGGACGGTCAGTGGGCTGGGTGTGCTGCCAGAACAGTCTGGCACAAGCTCCTGTGAGTCACCAGCTCCAGCTCTAGAACAAGAGGCCCTTCCCTAGGGTGCTGACAGGGCTGCTTCTGCTGCTGCCACAGCTCTGAACCCAGTGGCCCCAGGGTGTGATATGGCACCTGCACTAGCCGTACAAGGAGGCAAGCACTGCTAAATCTGCCACAAGGGGGAGGCTTTGCCCCCACCTCCATGGTACAGATGTCAGACAAACTCTGTACTAGAGGGCGAGACTGCAATCCCTGTAGCAATGACCCACCAGGATTTGCCCTGGAGGGCAACATCTTCACTGCCTCCTAGCAATCATGCCACTGACACACGGCTGATATGGCGAGCTGACCCCAGGGATGAGGAGCTGGGCTAGGACACTGCTGACCCCTGACCACAGATCTGTGTCCTTGTCTGCACAACACAACAGTGCCAGGCCAGGACAGGACACCCAAGCAAGAAGCAACCTGGCCACATTAGCATGGCACCCTGCCTGGGATAACTATACCTAGCTTTTCTGCATGGCTATTAGTCTGGGCTAGCTGCCATGTTAATGGACTATCTTGATTTCAGTGAATGAGTTAGCTTGAGCATCTTTGCACAGCACTTCATTGGGCCATAAAGACCCATGCCAAACAGCCCAAGATTTAGTGCCTCCCTGGAGCAATATACACTCTCCAGTTCTGTTCAGGAACACTTCTCTGCAAGGGTGTTGGGGTTTTTCCAACTGTCCCAGTCCTGCAGTCTCACCTGCTTGGTGGCCACATCAGAGAGGTTCCTCAAGGTCCAGAGACAGTTCTGCACGAGTCTCGGACTGGAGCTAGTCAGATGTTTCCCCAGAGCCTGCATACCACCTGAGAGGAACAAAACATACAGCCCATCCATAAATATCCCAAACAACCCCGGCTTCCTCACACACAGCCTCAGACGCACAGTACTAGTGGTGCCTTCACAATGTGTCATACAGGTTGGATGCTTTCATACAGTGCTGTGCCATATAAAAGAGTGATGCCAGAGCAGATAATGGGCAAAAAATATGATGAAGAGGGACAACCTTCATAGCAGGCCAACAGGAACCTGCTCACACATATTCTGCCCCTTCACCCTGTGCCAGAAATTAGCACCTGGCCAGGTCACCCAAATAAAAGACCTGCAGCTACGCACAAGAGGAGGTTTGGCTGTTCTGTGCAAGAATCCAAGAAGTACAAGTGCCTGAACTCCAGGCAAGGTCAAAGTGGCACCTGCAGGGCATGAATTAGCCAATTCTTCACCTGGATTGTCTGCTTCCAGAAGAGTGTTCCCCAACAAGTCAAGTACAGACCTACACCAGGCCCACCACAAAGAGGCACTGGTGTGTGCCCAGGGAAGCCATTCCCTCTGGCCTCTGGGAATGGTCTCAACTCCACCCCCGCACCCTCAAAGTTCTGACTACAAGTTAGGACAGGAGACCACAGGAGTGGAGACCCAGACAATGTGGCCAAGGAAACACCAAAACAATACATGATATTGGAGTGGATGGAAGTGCAGGCTTCAGGCCAGTGGGAGTCTTGGTGATAAAAACAGAATGTCATTAGTGAAAACCCTAGAGCTCCCCCTTCCCCATCAGAACTGTCTGACCAAGACAGAAGGTCAGACAGGGCTGGAGGTACCATTGATGGAGGACAGATAGGACAAAGGGCAATGCTCGTCTTGGCACTCTTTAGGGAGACGCGATGTGTTCATCACAATGGAAAAGGACTGCAGAATCAGTATCCTTAACAAGGGTAACTGTTGAGATGATACAATTAAGACTGTCATCTTTCAGTGTCTCAGATGAAGGGCCCATTATGAGTAACAGACAACACAGCTGGAAGCAAAGTGAAGTGTCAAATAGAAATTAAATCTATTTCCCATCTCACCAATGATGCTTGCATTTGTTATCAGCCCTTGGAGGACACAGCACCAGCTGATTTCCATTACAGAAGAATTCAGAAGCTTTTGATTAAGCCTTAGCTAACACCAGAACAGGAGCCAGGCCCTGGTTCTTCCCTGTTTCCCAGTCAAACCCAATGGGGCTCAACTCCTCACTTGGCATTATGCCCTCTGCCTTGGAGAAGAGACACCCAATAGGGCCTGGAAAGGACCATGCATCATTTAGCTTCAGCTTCCAAGTCAGAACCATACACCTCTACCTTACAAACCACCTCCTCCAGTGCAAAAGCCTCACTCACCAGCCTCAACGATGGCAGGCTTGTTGCTGGGACACACTGACAGCACCTTGAGCACCCGGCTTGTGGTCCAGAGCAGCTTCTCATAGGTGTAGCTGCGCATGATCTGCACCAAGGCTTGGGGTCCACCATTGGCCAAAATAATCAGCTGCAAGAAGAAGAGCAGTGTTAGGCCTCTGCCACAGCAGCAAATATACAGCATCACCAGGGCCTCATTACCAAGCACCAACCCCACACAACCTGCTCCAACTCCTGAGGCATCTGCTCTGCTTTCCTGACTCAAGTCATTCAGATCCTTCCATGAAGGACACCATGTCCTCTGAGAGTAGGAGACCCACTTATTCCCACTGCAGAAGTCCTAGACAGTTCAAAACCTTTTTTCCCCCCAACTCCTCCAGTGTAAGTCAGGCATAAAATCCAGATGCAGGTCCCCTACATGCACCTAAAATCTGACTCCAAAGCATCTGGGATTAGCTACAACCACAGAGCATGGACCAAGGACCCTAGCATGTCTTCCTACCCATACTACCCTTCACTCTAAGAGCCTCCAACAGTCTTGTTAGACCAGGGAAGAAGGAGGCATCAGTAGCATTATGCAGCCTTGCTTATGAGTTTTAAGTGCAACAATTCTGATTTTTGTAACAAACACTTTTCCTTGCATGGGCAGCAGAGAAAGGAGCTGTTGGAGCTGAAATTCTACTGCCCCAAATAGCACAGAAACATGACGGCTACACTGGGAGTGTGTTTATATAATTATGGTGTAGGAGGAAGGAGAAGATGGTCTTGCTCTGAGAATAAAAATATCTGTCCAGCCTGAAATGGCAGTGCAGAGAAATCCAGCAGAAAAGCTGGACTTTGTATTTGGAAGGGGGTGGACTGGGCATTTTGCACTTGTTATGAGCAACCAACAACTTGCCTGATTGAGCCAAGTACTACTACAACAACACTGCAGATGGTCATGTACAATTTTTAAGTTACTGAGCTCTGCAGGAGCAAGGGAAAGTGCAGAACAGCCAAGCAGCGCACGAAATGTTCATGCTTGTTCTTAGCTTGGGGCATGCCCAGCTTCTAGCTCATGGGCAAACTGACCAAAAATGTGTATTGTCTAGTGACAGCAACCTCTACCCAGAGTGGCTTCCTCGTCCCATGCCTGGATCCCAGCTACCACAGGGTAAGTACTACCAGTAAGCTGAAGGAAGACCTAAGGCAACCAGCCAACTCACCTTGCTCTCTTGGTTCCCATAGGCTAGGAGCTGAAGGCAGTCAGTGGTGATAGCAAGGAATTTAGGGTTGTTCTTGTTCAGTAGAGGAACCATCTTCTGGAGGCCATCAGCCAGACGCACAGCCATTTTAGCACCCTCTTGGTACAGCAGCAGGTTGTGCAGGGTGGTGATGGCATAGAACAGAACTGACTCAACTGGAGAGCTATGGACAAGAGAGCACAGGGAGGTGGAGTCAGAGGCAGTGGGGACCAAAGGGGAACAGAAGTGAAGACTCTCCTATCAATTACAGGGATTACAGTCCACATGAACTGCAGGTAATAGCATATAAAGACCAAGGAAGAGAGCTGTTTAGACTTAAGGCCAACATTGCTGCAAGAACAACAGATATGCACTGGCCCCAAATAAATTCAGGTGGAATGGATTTAAGAGAGAGGATGCTAAGTGCATGAGAAGGATGAAGCAATATGATGCATTCAAGATCAGGACATGGGCTGTGATGAGTCAGGCAGACGTTCCCAGTCCAATGCTCCTAGTATTGAGTGTTGCATGAGGGGACTTAGTTGTGACAGATGATACCACCATCTGTTTATCATGGTTATGTCACCCATCATCCCAAATCCAATGAATTAAAACACTTTTCTGAAGGAGGGAAATACTAGTTACCAGAAGTTGTGAGGGAAGGCAGGGGACCAGGACTGACAGACTAAGTGACTTGCCTAGCACCACACAAGAAGTCTGCGGCAGATCAATGACTTAAACCCAGGTCTCTTGAATGTAATCTAGGGCCCTAAACTCTGGCCTATCCCTTCCCCCTAGTGCTGTTACCTACCAGGGAACTGAACCCTGCAGTGAAAGGCAGGTCATTCACTCTATTAATGAAGGTATGAGGAAGGAAGAGGGCTGCGGAAGCCTATTCCATTTTGTGGCAGCTGGGCAAGACATCTGGCAGTGGATACAGGCTCTGGACCTGGCACAATTTGGATGTCCTGGGATGTGTCGGGGTTGGGAATAGCTTAAACCTGCTTAACACAGGTTGGAAGTAATGACAGCGACTGTCCTCATGCTGTGAATCAAAGAGATCCAGAGCTTGGCCAAGCAGAGCTTGGCCAAGCACCCCTTTGAACAAACCCTAGGAGGCTCCATAGCCGGCTTCCTTGGGAAGAATCCAAGGAGTGGCAGATGCTGATGTAGTCGTTCCTCTTTGGTGAGGAACAGATTTCAGCTAAGCTTGAAACCTACTGAACAGACCCCACAGCAGTTGCCAGAGGGACTCAGCCAAGGTGCTGTACCCACGCAGTGCACCACAAGTCTTTCTCCTCCTCTCCTCTCCTCTCACTTCCTGGCAACAGAGGTTGTCCTGCCAAACTCAGCATGACTTTGGCAGTCAACATAAAGGGGTAGCTTGGAGACCGAATGCCAGCCAACCCCCACACATCTGGCACCCAGATACCTGAGCATCCTCACGAGAGCTGGGATGCCTCCAGATTTGAAGATGGAGAGCAACCCCTCACGGTGGTGGGAGAGGTTGTGCAGGATGCTGGTGGTGCAGCGGGCAGTGTCCAAGTCACTGGTATTCTGCATGGTGCGCACCACAGCAGCCACAATCTGCGGGGACTGCATCAGGGCCCGGCGCGAGGCCTCTTTCTTGGAGAGCTGATTCACTATCATGGCTGCTTTGCTGACAACAACCTAGGGGTGAGAGAAGTTGCCAGCAGAAGAAAAACCCCAACCAACACCCTGATCCACACACCCAGGCAAAGCCACTTGCTACCGAGGCATAGGACACACCTCCCACTAATGCGACCAGAAGGCAAGTCCCTACCTCTCAAATAGAGGGCCCAGCACATGGGAGCCATTTATTTAACTGTATTGCTCCCACAGCTTACAGGTTGGGCCATCCTGAGGTGAGAGCCTGCACAGCACACACATCCGAGAGCTGCTATTTTTAACCACCTTCTTGCTCCGGGAACAAGCCAACTACATCATGATCAGCAACAGCAGCAAGTGCCATACTGAGGGCTGAGGGAGGCTGGCACAACAGATGGGTGGGGAAGGAGAGGGACTGCACAGAGTCAGAACCAGGAGCACTGGCAAAGCAGAGACGCTGGGCAAGAGACAGGTGAAGCCAAGGATAAAGCACTCTAGAGATGGCGACCAACTGCTTCACCTTGCACCTAGCCCCAGAGCCCACCCTCAAGGTCTTCTGCCAATGAAAAAGTCTGCACTGGGAAGTGCTCACGTCCTTACCGGATCTTCATCATTCAGCAGCTTAGTGAGCTCCGGGATAGCACGGGTAGCCAGTTCTGCATCATCCTGGTAGTTGATCAGGTGCACAATGGCTGATTTCAGCATCTGTGAGGGCTCAGCCAGTCTCTGCACATTGGTCTGCTGGCCTTCTATTTGTGTGGTTATGAGCAAGGAGCGGTCCTCCACGGTCTCTGGGTACATGGCAGCCCGGACACGCTGGGCCCGCGTCATGGCCAGCTGAGCCTCCATGTCAGCTGCAAAGGAAAAGAACAAGATGGGGAGGGATCATTAGCCTTGAGACTCTGCACAGAGTTCCCAGCCAGGCATCCAGATTTCAATTAGCTGAGCAAGAGCTTAATGAAATGACACCAGAAATGTCAGCAGTCTCAGCACGCTCCACAAGGAGCTGGTGCTTCAAAGCGTAAACAGATACGGCAGTGCAGAGATAAGAGAACACTTAATTAGGCAGCATGATTAGGCCATTGTCACACAAGGCCTGTTAATTAAAAAATTAAGGGTATCTGAGTTGGGACCAGCTGGCTTTGGGGACCAGGAAAGGGATATGACAGCCTTCACCTCAATATTACTGGGGCAAATGCAGCTCAGCCCAGGGGAGATGCTCTTTTCAGTAACCTTGCTACGTCCGGCTCTTAGCAAACAATAAAAACACCCACAGCTCCCATTGTGAACCCAAAGAACGATGCTGGAGCACCAAGTTTGGGCTGGAACTGGGCTCTGCAAGCTTCCCTATCTTCCCTGTGCCCAGACATTAGAAAAAGGGAGTGGATTAGTATTCCTGGAAGCTTAAATGCCCTCTTCCTAAGGAGTCAATACAAAAGAGACCACCAGTTGAGCTGGGTCCTGCTTTGGCAGGCAAGAATTACAGTGACTCACTCTCTTGTAAAGGAAAAACAGAGCAAAAATCCCAGCGTTACAGATGCTGCCCCACCCTGCCTCACCCCAGCATAGGTGGGGCATTTTTGCTGCCCGACAACATTCAGGCACACTAAACTCTGCTGACAGGGAGCAATGCTAGTTGTATGGAGGCAATCAGGAAGCAGGTTATCCTGGGTGTGTTTCTCCTCCCTCTCCTCTTCCAGAAATCTGAAGTAGCACCATCGCCAGCTGCTTCGGTCTGTGCAGGCACCCACTTTGCAATGCAAACTGCTTCACGAACACAGTTCCCACCCCTGGAGCAGCCAGGTAATTGAGTGGCACAGATGGCTGATCACCAGGCTGGGATCAGCCAGTTCCTAGCTTGAGTGTACAGATTAGAGCACCTTGGAGACAAACAGGGAAATCAAACTCTGCATCAGAGCTGGCTGTGCCTCTGTGCAAGATTCTTCCCAGGCCATGACCTGCTGCCAAACCGTTCAGCACAGCTGGGGGACTATTTTAAGCCATATGAACTCCCAAGGCACTGGAGAAGGAGGAATTCGTGCAAAAAAGAAATACGCAGACTTAAGTATAGGTCACAAGAAATTTGGTGGAGGAGGGAGGAGGGAGGGCAGGGACAAAATAGCTCAATTTGCATGTACACACATGCATGTCAGGTTCATCCATCAACTGTGCCCCCCTACCTTGTCCCTGGCCCCCTCCCTGACTGTAGGTGGTGGTGGTCTTCTTGATGGTGTACTGTTTGCCATAGAGGTCATCATCATCCACGATGCACTTGCTGCTGACAGACGGCACCTGGGTGTTCACCCCCGAGTGGATGCCCGAGTCATAGGTGTATGTTTGCTGCCACTCTGTCACCTTGATAGGCTGCTCCATCATGTTCATCACCTCCATGGCTGTTCTGCAGAGAGGAGGAAAGGAAGGTCACATCCTCTACTCAGCAAACTGGCAAAACAAAGCCAGAAACCAAGCTGGAACCAATCCTACCTTTTCTACTAGGATCACCATAAAGATGGCCTCTGTCTTGTCCCGCCACACCCACCCGACCGCTCCAAACCCAGGTGAATGCACCACGTGTAGTTCAGCGTCACTTTACTCACGGCCCTCCCACTCGCCCAGAAAGGAGTCCTCCTGCACAACCTTATTAAGAAGATGAAAAGATGAGGCAAACTAACAAACCCCACTGCTCAGCACTTCACCACACGTGTTGGGACACGAAAGGAGTCTGCAACTGGAACTACCACTCGCAGCAGCCAGGACTTGCTGCAAGAGAAACTCTTGCTCACTGAAGGCCACGTAGGATGCTCCTGGGCAGAAGGACAGAGTAGGGCAGGGCCCCAGCTACAGTGGGTAGCACAGAGGAGCTTTTTCAAGGCCAGTTTCCAGAGAGAGATGAACACTGAAACCAGCTGCAAGGGTTTCAGTTCTTAGCATAAAACAGAACCTCATACACTGTCTCCTAGGATATCCTCCAAACGTCTTAAAAGCAAGAGAGATCAAGCCTTGCACTTCCTCATACAAATGCCCTGCTGCCCAGTGCCCAACCTAGGGCAGAGCCTTGCTCTTTAAACAGCAATGTACGCCTGCCAGAGCAAGCATACAGAGAGCAGGCAGTGCTACCGCAGGGGCAGGCACTTACCTAGGATTCACTAAGTCAGGTCTCAGAACTTCACAGCAAAATCAGCTGCACCTCCAGCAACTGGAGAAGAGTAGGAACAGTCGCTCTCCACTGCCATTCAGAAGAACCCGTCTCCTTCCGGAGCTGGGAGGGTGGCACAGCCAGCCTGCTGCACGGCTAGGGGAGGAGACACCAGCCACCGCCCCACACCCATTAAAGGAGGGGCTCACAAGGGCGTGCCAGATTCCAGTCATGATACCATGCTCCCAGATTAAGAGGTAAGGAAGAAACATAAACCCAGCTGAGAAAAGGGGAAGGACCCCACTGCTGCACCGGTTCTCAGAATGCCAAAGGTTCAGGACTAGGAGATAGGAAAGGCTCAGAGATACTTTCATCCTCAGCCTCCCAGCCCAGAACACACCCCGGGGTGGGGGGGTACTGCACATGCAGCATGAACTGGCAGACTGCCTCTGCACCACACTACAAAAGGGTGCAAAAGAGGGTTAATGGCAAAGCAGAGCAGAAAGAAGGGCTGACACTCCCTGAGCTGGAATGCCAAGGGAAAAAAAAACCCAAACTTCAGGGTGGTGCCAGAACCTTTGCAAAAGCTGCCCCCCTCCCACACTCCAAGGAGGCTGTTGGACAGGTTCCTCCACGTGCCCACAGACAAGAAGGCAATGGTTCCCATGGGAGAGGAATCCTAGTCAGAGGAATCCTAATCAGAGGGGAAAAGTCCCCTGGCAATTGCATACCACACATCCGGTCACAGACACCAAGGAAAAATCCATGAGGATGGGGGTACTCTATGTAGCGATGTGCGCAGGTGCCTGCCACAGGATTTCAGAGGATGGGGAATGGGCTACAGAGTTCTTCCCCTCTCCCTTATGGGTCTGAATCTAGTAGGTTAGAGCTGGACAGCTGCTTGATCCAGCAAGGCAAGCTGGTGGGTCCTTGCTTGTCTCCTTCTGAGATGCAAAGGCAGGGGCTCAGCTTGGACCAAAATGAAATTCCCCCTTATCTTCAGTGCAGTCCCATTAAATCAAAGCCAGACAGAAGCCGCTGGCCAGCAAAAGCCTCATTACCAAGCAGCCAAGAACAGCACATGCAGAGACTGCCCAAGGCTACCATCTCATGGAGAACATGCCCTCCTTTCCCTTGTGCATTTATATGTCAAGCTTCACCTTCCAGGCGACATTCATTTCTGCTCTGCCAAGCTGAACATGGGTAGACCACCAAGAGGCAGTGACATCTGGCTTATCCCAAAGCCATGGCGGGGATATTGCCAGGGACAGTGGGCATCGTGACAGCTGCCCTGAATGCCTCTCAGGTTATGGGGGAAATAACATCCAACCCCAAAAAGCAGATCAGATTTATAGGACCAGGCAGCCTTGTTTTCAGGGAACATTCAGTGATGAAGTCCCTGCAATCCAGCATCGGCCAGGGGTTTCTGACCGTGGAGGCAGGTTTCTCTTAAATCCCTACTCCTCTACCACAACCACACCTGGATAATAATATTCCTTGCCTTCCACCCCTGCTGCTGGCACCAAACACTTCAATAAGGCTTTGCACAAGCTTCTTTGAACAGGAAAAGCTTCTACCCTGGCTTGGGCTTCTAGCTACAGCCATGAGCTAGAGATCAGTAGGTGAATGGCTAGCAAAACCAGAGTATCCCTACTTCCAGCTTTGGATACAATAAGCTAGACAAAGCCTGGGCCACCTCCCTCCCCAACACCGTTAGCTCTAGGAAAGAAGCTGGCCTCAGAAGAAGAGCCATTGTGGAAGCCCTGCCTTAGCCAGGTGTTGCTTGCCAATGTTGTATTGCATCAGTGCAGCAATAGCAGGTGGCACAATCCGGCTAGCAAAAGGCCCCACAATTCAATGAGTTTAGGCGAAAAACTTGAACGTACAGAAAGGAGCTTGCTAGATTTCAGAAAACCTGTTGTTATCAGAATCGGAGGCCTCCAACACAAGCTGTTGACACCTTCCCATCGACCTTAGAGCAGTACACTGTTGCCAGCCATTTGCAAATGCTCCCCCCATAAACCCAGGCCAGAGGAGGCCTAAGATAGAGAGGCTGTGTAGCTGGAGCACAAAGAGCAACATAGTCCTGCCTGCTGTGGGCTCAAGGAAGAAGGAACCATAAGGGAGGGGCACTGTGCCTCACTTCCCCACATCCACGCAGCAACACTAATGTACCAATGTACCGTATGCTTGGCCCACAACAGGGGGCTGGCTAATCCGGATGCCCAGGATGATCAATGAAGGGGATTAGTGTGAAGATAATGGGCTTAAAACCAGCCCTTGCACACAAAGGGTTTCAAACCCCACCCTGCTTCCTGGGGACCATGGGAGCCCCTGGGTCTGCAGGCAGTTGATGCATTCCAGGAAAGAGAAAACAGCCTTGCACTGGGTTCATACCAGAGAGGTAACAGAGGCCAGAGCCTGCTCCTTCCCCTACTGCCCTGCCTACCCTCAGTCCCAGGAGACTTATCAGATCTCCAGGGTTTTACCACAGCAGGCAAGCCACTGCTGCACCCCTCCAGCCATTCTCCCCAGACTCCTACTAGGTCACTTGAGGGGAGAGACATCAGGACAGCGCTCAAGCCAGCACTGGCTGTGAGGGGGGGTGACCCAGGCAGATGCACACAGCAAGAGAGAGCTGCCTTTTACAGCTATGTCAAGCGCTGCACAAGCCTTGCACTGCACTTTGACAGCAGGGCCCCCACTCCTTCCTTCTCCAGCACGTGACCCAGGTGCAGAGTCACAACATGTGGGGTAATGGTGGGAGGGAGAGAAATGAGTCAGAGTTTCAGACATGATAAGAGAGGTAGGGAGCAGCTATTCTAAATCCAACTCAGTGAAGCTGGGAGGGGGAGTGACTGCATTGCCAAAGGGTAGAGGTGGTAATTAGGCTTCTCCAATACTCTGATTCATCGGACCAGGAGAGCACCGTCTCGAGGGCTCGGCTTCAGAGTGAGAGGAGCCCGTGCCTATGGATTTTCTGGATCAATATAGCAGCCCAATGTCATTTTGTTCCTCAAACAGGGAAGGAAGCAAGCCGCTTCCTTTTCTGGCCAGGCAAATGCATTTGTCAGGTGCCCTTCCCCTCGCAAGACCCTAGGAAAGCCAGAAGAGTAATAGCTGCAGGCCACCTGGCCCCTCCATGCTGAGTCAGTGCATTGGGCAGAGGCCCCAGATGCTGATTTCACAGACCAGGAGGCAAGCAAGCCAGCTGACAGGTTGGGGTGGCGAGAGGAACTCTTCTGGTATTAGTCAGTCAGACGGTAGCTTTACCTGTACAGGCTTGGCACAACTCGTCTTAGTCCCACTGCTGCAGGCTGTTCCCAAGGAACCTTTTTGTAGTAACGAACAGCACAGACCCACAGCCCAGCGCAAGACCCAGACCCAGGGCAGCAACAAGCATGCCAGGCAAGCCAATGTGGGAATGTGCTCAGAGAAGCCACATGAAACATGAAGTGTTGCCTGGTGTGGCAAAGCAAACTGTATTTGATACACCTGACTTGGGGCTAGCTGCTGCCCTGTTTAAAGGCAGAAACTCCCACCCGATGTTGCAAGCACAGGTTCTCCGCCTCACCTATGTGTTTCGAAAGATCTAACAGAGGCAGGGGCCAACCTGGGGTGCACATGCCACCAGTGGCAGGGGCAGCCTCTGTGTGTAGCATATGGCAAATTAGGGAGGGAACCAGCAGCACAGTAGCAGACATGGGAGGGAGCAGAAAGCAGAGCAGCAGATTGGGAGGGAGCACCAGGCAGGAGGCAGAGCAGCCACTCAGGCAGCAGAAGGGGATCAGCATGGCATTCAGGGAAAGTGTAGGGCTCATTCATGACACCCACATATCCAATAGATTGCAGCAAGCCAGCCACACCTATCAACGGCATGTGTATTGGTTTTCCTACCTTGTCCTGTGTGACCTTCCTAAGGACACTGTAAATGTGATGCTCTATGAAGTTAACCTACACCCTAAATACAATTGTGACTTGCCCACAGTGCAGGTTTATGATGCAGTAAAAAAACAAAAAGGCAAGAGACACACAGACCCACTATTGGAAGCAACTCAAAGTTGTTTATTTCCTTATCGCAAATCAGTGTAGGTTGGGAGGGGTGGAGACAGATAAGCCGTATGAAATGCAAAACCTGAGAAGGGAAGGAGCAACTGGAAGTGTCAAGCAAATGACAAATAAATGCTGAAGTAATATACAGTGCCAGCACCGGGTCCCGGTATTCTGCATGGCGTCCAGCCAGCATGGCAGCATTCAGTTGGCAGGGGGAGATGTTAACAAGGAGCAAAAGTTTACAAAGAAAAACCCCAGAGTCAACAGATGATTCAGCCCTGGACAGAAAGAGTCACCAGACTTCCCACCAGCTTTTTCAGCCAAGCACAGCTCGTCATCGTTGTGCTCCTGATAGGACTCAGGAACTATCCCTCCCCCACCACTAGCATTTGTAAATACAGCTAGCTCAGACCACTGGGTACATAAACACCAAGTATCGGGCTGAAAACTGCACCAAGGTTTGAGAAAAACAAATTCCCTTTGCAGTCAGCTTGCAACTCGCTGACCTCCCACATGATGCCACACACAGGCAAAGGCTGCACGGTGCAGAGTGGTGGCAGCTGGTAGCTGTTCAAGCCAAGGCACTAGGTAGCCAGAGAAGAGGAAGCTTGCCCTCAAATCAATGCCCGTTACCAAGGGGTGGCTACTGTGCTCGCCCAGGGGATTGGGACTTGGGACTCCATCTTGCAGCACCAACAGCATTAGAGTATTTCGCAGGCCCAACTGCAGAACCGATGCACCCTGTGCTCAAGCTTGCTCTCCCCCACGCAGCCAGGAATCAGAAGTTTGTGGGGTTTTTTGGTTTGGTTTTTTTTTTTTTTTTTGGGGGGGGGGGGTTTTGTTTGTTTTTAACTTGACCCATCTCCATTTCACATCTTACTCACTTAATGTCCTGTGGGCAACTGAAGCTAAACCTGCAAAACAAGAGTTTGGACTGGGGTGTGGAAAGACAAAAATCACCTTATGAGCAAGTAAGTAGGTAAGGAGGTGATGGGAATTGCTAGGGCTTGGGAACTGAAAAAAAAAAAAGCATTTCACCTGCACCCCCATGAGCAAGGCAAAGTGTGTCAATGCCATACAGGAACAGTAAAGCCCACATGACCTCGAAGTAGATATGCTAGCTACAAGGAGAACCTGCACCTTAGGCTACAAATCCAAATCCCAGAAGTCAGTGTTCCTAAAAGAAGGAAGATTGGTCAGAAGAGAGACAGCCATAAAAGCAGTCAAGGAGAACCAAACAACTCTATCGTCAAGATTAATAGAAGAGGTCTAAGCACCCTTGACTGCTTTGGGAGTCTCAACCCAGCACCTTACTAATGAGATTGGGAAGCAAGACACAAGCTCTTGGAACTTGAGACCTTAGAGAGGGGAACTGGAGACTGGAGTGATACAAAGTTTGGCAGTAGCCACAGGACTATGAGTAAGTGTGGTCACAACTACACCACATTAACTTTGCATGGAGATTAAGGCTTGACTAAAGACAGGCAATTTTCAAGTTAAGGAAGGAAAAACAACACCCCCCCTCCCAAAAAAACCCCAAAAAGCCTAAGGGCCAGTGCAAGGGGCATCCCTGCAAGGAACTGGTCAGCCTGCCTTTGCAAAGAGAGTCAGCTCCTGGTCGCACTACATTGTACAAGTGGGACTGCTGGAGTACAGCAGGAGATGGCTTCAATTGCCTCCATTACCTAATGAGTACACTGAGCTGCCAGGAGGGGTTGATTATACATTGACCAAGTGCATGCGTGGACAGTAACCGCTGCTCTGCAATTTAAAGTTTGACAGACACTTAATTTTCCAAGCATCCATGGGTTAGGCTGGAGCACTGACTGCTCACATGGCTCTGCATAATTCATGAACCAACGTTAGTGTTTTCCTCACCGTAGATAGCAATCATTTAAGCTTACACATCAAAAGCTAGTCAAGGTACTCACCAGGGGTGTTTTACAAGCTCAAATGAGCTGCATCTGGCAAGTTTGGGCTGTACAGAAGGACAAGTCAAGTCATTGCACACAATTATTTCTAACCAGCCTCTGAAAGTTAGAGGACAAGACAATGCCCCCGTCACATAGCATCTCCAACCCCAAAGTACCCACTTATAAGTACAGGTGAACTCCTGCAGATTTGCCAACTGTCTTCAAGATGCTCAGGCTCCTTGTCAGCTGTCAAGCCAGATGAACAGTGCCAGCCATCTTCCACCCATTCATGAGGTTCAGGATTGTTCCACACAGCACCTTCATAGCTAATGGTCCAACACCCACGAGGGGAGAAAGCACCCAGAGCTAAAGATATGGGCAGACATAACCAAAACAAAGCATATCAAATTTTGCTTTGAGTCCTTTTCATTTTTACCATTTCAGGAGGGTATGGATATGCAACTACCTCCCCAACTAAGGCATCCTTGTAAAGCGCTTCAATTATCCCTCTTTCATCCAGGGTCTTATATAGTATATTTAGGGTAGATTTATAGCACTGCACATCATCTGTCCATTCCATTTTAGTAGCATTAAGGCCATCTAAAATGCTATAAACTTATGTCTAGCTATGCCCTAAGAAACAAGAGGGAGGAGAGCAACACAGCAAGTATGGATGTCGAGAGTGCCACAGGTCACCTCTGGTTTGCATTCTCTGGGGAGAAAGAGGCATGGGTGTGGAGGAGCCAAGGCTGGTCACCGCTGCCCAAAAGCTCCTGGCTTCTTTCAGCTAGGAGTACCCTGAAAGGCAACAGCAGATGGAGTGACAGAGAGAGACAGCTGGGGAAACTGTATATTGCTAGATGCTACTCCGGTGTTTATCATGCAGCCTTCCTGGAATTCCCCACAAGCTTACTCAGCGAGGAATTAGTATTAGGAAGACTAAGCAAGGTCCCTTGGGAAGAGAGATAATGGACCCTTCTCCTCCTGCCCAACTCACTGGGGACACAGGCAGCAGGTTTTGTGCCGTTTAGAGCAGTGCTGGTGATATGAAATGAGGTTTTAGCCTTTTGATTGCATGAATGAGTGCCTGTAGTAAAATACTCAAACAAAGAACCTCATAAGTGGAGATGGTTGTTGGTAACCTGACCTAGATTCCTCCAGAGTCTCACCCACCCTAAATGAATGAAACGCCATGTCTAAACACATCTGGCAGCCTTCATTCACAGGCAGATAGCCAAACATTTCCTTAGCTACAGGTCCAAGCATTCATTTCTTGAGAAGCTTCTTCATATGTTTGGTCACTAGCAGAGATCAGACACCTGAGTGGGCCTTTGACAAGTACAGTTCCAGGTCAGAGAGCCATCAGAAACATGGTGCACCTATGCAGGACTAATGGCTCAGGAAATATTAGCCATTTCAGGAAGACCTTATATTGTAACTCAACACACAGACATCCAGAAGGCTTAGATCCAAGTCCATCTTTCCAAGTTCTCAATTTCAATATGAAAAAGCTAGTCAAAAAGGACTTCAAGTCACAAAGGATGACTCTAAGCTTGTTTAGCAGCAGCATGCCCAAAAGTTGGTGGTCAAGAGTTCCACTGTGCAGTGCTGCTCACCGTACTGTAGCAAGGTAGCCAAGTGACCCTTCAGGTACTTTGAACAAGTAGCATGAATGTACTGGGAAACTGAATTTTGTTCTTTACCTCAGAGGCACTGTAGAAAACAGGGGCATGCTCTGGGTGGCTGAATTTCTAATGTCACAAGGCAGCACTGGGACAACAGTCTTCATATCAAACCTGCTGTAGAACAAAGAGTCTCCAAAAGGTTCACTCAGCCTCGAAACTGGGTATGGTGGGTACCAGAGGCTCAAGACCAGGAAACCAACTATCTGGTCTCTTCCTCTGGAGGAGCCCTCAGAGAATTTCCTTATGATGTCCAATATGAGACTCAAGCTAATAGCCCCAGAGAGCTGCAGCACACATGTGTGCTGTCACTTTTGGTAGTCAATGGCGTGATAAAAGTCACTCAACAGCATGCAAACAAAGACTGGGTTTCCTGCTCTGTAAATGAGAGGTTTTTCTAAGGCCACATATCATAAAGCTCCAATAGACAGAGAGCAGGAGGATTAAATGGGAAGAGACAAAGCAAAGCCAGGAGGGAAAGCATGCAACTGGACCAGACTGAAATGTGACAAGAGGCCAGGGGTAGAGCTAGAGAGGTTGCCAACCCATGATCTGGCCCTTCCCTTAAAATCCTACACTCACTTGAAGACACCAGAATCTCTGCCATCTTATATAAAAAAAAAAGTTTCTAGTCCCCTTGGATGTAGAAAAGAACTTTAAGAACTTGAAAGAATTCTCCAAAGGCTTAAAAATACATCCCAAAAAGCAAATCAAAACAATTCCAAGGGATGAGGTATTAAAACAAGTCAGTGTTCGAATGTTTAGGGTTGGTCATATTGCCAAGACCTTCAGGGAAGTCAAGCCAGGAACAGACCAGGAGGGGCAGTATGCTCCTTCCCTGTAACAAACCTGAAAGAAAAAAAAAGAGTCCACTTCTGGAAGCGTTCCCACACAAGAGAAGGGTTAGGTGGAGTCATTTTATTGGGACTGCAAGAGGGCAATAAAGACGGGCAGCATATTTACTAGGTGGCTGCTTCCTCATGCTTCTGGGGCTGCACTGAGAGCAGGCCAAGAAGCGTGCGGTACAAAGAATTCAATTTCTCCCATTCAATTAGCAGCTATAGCAGCAGCACCAGATAGTGCCTACTAGAGCACTTGAAGGTTAGAAATGCCACTCCTTTAAGCAAAGCGGCAGACAACGATGCACAGAGCACTCAGTCGGCTCTCATCCATCACCCTGGGAGCACTCCAGTGGCAGAAGCTTCATTCAATAACAGGATGTATATGATGCCATTCAATGCTGATCTGGTGCTATACCTGCTGTTGTATCCAAAGCTCTGCAGCTCCTGCAAGTCCAAGGAAGTTGCCAGCCATACTATATCACATGCTAGGCAGTGGGATGCTCAAAATATTTGTGGCTATGAATGACAAGGAGTTAAGAGGAACCACTTGGGAAAATGGACAGCACCTGTGCAGCACAAGTGAGAATGGCTTCTCAGGAATGATTTAGGAGCATTGCATACTGGCCAGTTGCTGGGCTGGTGACTGCATGAACACACTGGCTAGCTTAAGAGCAGGCTGCTGGGAAAATGGGAGCACACAGTAAGCCAGTGACAAATTGGAGGCCAAGCTGCCACTGGAAGTGATAAGGTAGGTGCCATTTGCTCTGAAGTTCCACCTCCAGTGCCCTGGCTGGACAAAATGGGCCCCGTTGTTCAAGAGGTGCCAAAGATTGATTGGGAATAGGCTGGTTAGAGCTCATAACATCTACTGGAATGTAAAGAGGACACTCTTAGGAAGGGGGAGAACACGCACATGTGTGCACACATTAGGGAGGTCGACACCAGACCACAGGCATGACCAGGAAACTGAAGCTTGCCAAGAGCTCTCTACCAGAGTCCTTCCGCTCTTGATGACAGACTGGCACGCTTGCATACACTGTGAGTTTAGAAATACATTGTGCTCTACTTTTGACAGTAGGACTGAGCAATACTTAGTGTAAGGAAGCTGCCTGGTCACTCTGCTCACCCTTAGTCAGGCTCCTGACAGCCTGCTGAGTAAGGACAGACAATACATGAAGTCCTTGAGCTCCGGGGCTGTTTTAAAAAGAGGGAATGTCATGAGACAACACCCAAGCAGAGGGGACTGGGATATGCCTTGCAGCCATGAGATGAGGAACCAAGGAAGGCACCAGAGCAACATCTGGAGACTTCACAGACCTATTGGATTGTTCTGGTCTTCTGCAAGGAAACAGCTGCAGCCTCGTCCCTAAGCACCAACAAGTGCCTGAGCAGACGATCCACGCAGCAGTCTAGCTAGGAGCAATGAAGATGACCTTAACAAGGCAAGACCTGAACCAGTTGGTCTCTAAGGTGTCATCCTGCCCTACCTTCTGCCTGACTTCACATCAACATAGCTAACCATCTCCCTTAACAGGACCTAAAAATTTATACTTGTGTCTTCCAGAGAAGGTCAGGATGTTTCACCTGAGAGTTAGGGAAGCAAACTGAGCAGGACTTGAATTTCTCTCCCACCTCAAGAGACTGAGCCACTAATCAAGCTGGTGAACAACTGAACATAGTCCCACCCAACGCACACATTACTTGTGCAACCTAACTACAGCAAGGAAGAGAAACTTGGCCTGTGCCTCTTCAACTACAAGCATCTAGGTTGTAATGAAATAAGTGTAGCTATGCTAATAAATACAGGTCTGGGCCATTAACAAGGCAGAAGGGAAAGCTAAATGGGGCAACGTGCTCCTTTCTCCAACCCATCCCATACTCTCAGCAGTTTCTCTGTAGCCAGCACCTGGCAGGGCTGCCATGCCCAGGCATGCAAGATGCATACAAGCAAACAGACACTTCCAACTCCTTGGCTCACAAGGCAGCTGCCACCAGAGGTGTAAACACACACCAGGCAGTTTCCTCCAAGCATTCCTCCAAGCAAACTGGTTTTCCTCACATGCGGGGGAACACAACTAGCTATGCACAGAGTTTAAGGGCACCAAATACAAAGACAGATCTAAGCATCAAGTCTGAGAAGGTGCCATAGCCAACCGCTCCTTGGCTAGGGGGATGAGATATTTTATAAAAAGGTTTAGCCCTTTCCTGCAATGTTTCCTGGAGCCAAGAACTCCGACAAAAGAGAGGAAGTGACAAATGGTGGAAGAGAGACTAGAAGACTCGTCTGTCTCCCAAGTTATTTGATCAGAGTCCAGACAGCAGCATCTTTGCATAGGCAGCGTCTGACAAGGAAGTCTCCCATAAATATGCATCTCTTTTGCTGCTAGACACCCAAGTCTAGCCTTTTCCTTCTGCTCCCTGTGATAAACCTGCCATTTCAGACAGGGCAGGCCAGAACCTTTATTAGAATTCTACATTTAAACTGATTTGCTGCTGAGTTACCCATGAAAAGCAGCAGGGGAAGTGATAAATATTGTTTCATGAAAAAAAATATCTATTCTTTAGGGGCTTCTCAGCTTTCAGTGGTCAGGCATGTGTCGCTCAACTGGGAGGAGGAGCAGACAGGACAAACGGCAAAAAGCTGCATATATCCAGGCAGGGAAACAGGACATTAAACCCTGCACACAGCAATGTGTAGCTGCATGCTAACTTCCCCTTTTGCAAACTCTGAACCCCAGAACCAGCAGCTCCAGGTGAAAGGATTTGAGACTGGCAGCCTGCATAGCTCTCTCGGAGGTGCCACTAAAAGGAGGATAAACAAAGCTCAGGAGGACACCGGCTCACACCGATTTTAATTCTTATGTCAGCCTCATTGAGCAGAGTAAAGAAGCCAACACTCCAAGCATGAAGATCCACCACATGCTTAGGTTATACATCGGGAGAGTCTGAACATTAGCCGACTAGTTGTAAGATCAAGGCACTTCAGAACAACTTTTGGACTGAAGAAAGATGCAACGCATTGCAGATTGTTATCCCTTGCGGAAAGGCCAGGAACTCTGAATACATGGTACATGGCACAGACCAGGAGGTGGAGAGGCTAAGATGGGACTGCTGGCTCCCATACTTAGACTCCGCAGGATTTGATTTGCCACTATGCATAACAACCAACCCAAAACAAGCTGCCCCAGCCTGCAGAAGAAAAGGAAGGTCAGGCAAAGCAGCAGCCCTGGCTGTATGTACATATTCACACACAGCAACCCTGTCACATGCAAGAGAACAAGATGCCAGCAAAGCAGTACTTCCCTCCATGGCACAGCCATATTATTTCAAAGCAACATGCAATGCAATGTACGCAGCTTCTGGAAGCCTGTGAGCTATTGCAATTACACTTACTTAGGCCTCTTGGGAAGAAAAAGATGCATTTAAGACAAGTTAGCAAATGCAATGGAGGAAGAGGAACTATATTAGGAGGCACTTATGCTGAAAGCAGGTAATATCCAATCCTTTCCAGAACCACACAGAGTTGGCCAACACGTGTTGAGATTCAAAGAACACTGAAGACAGAGAACTGCTGGTGTTTACGGCACAGCACCCAGCACCTCACCTAGAAGAACAGAGGACAGGGACCTTTAAAGCAGTGTGTGTGGGGCTAAGACAAAGCCCTCTTCTCATAGGCAATCCAAGTGACTCAGTCTCTCAGCAAAGACCTCAGCACAGTGGGTCAGCACTTTGTGAAAGACTTCAGCATGGCACTCGACAGGCCCCCATTCCCAGAAGGCACTAGAAACCCAGGTACAATTACCTCTACACTGCAAGCACATCATAGGGGAGAGAAGAATCAGCCTCCTGTTTACCAAGAGACCTGGGCCCCAGCCCAGTTTCAGTGTTACAAAGCAGAGTGGGGTTTATTTGAAAATGGGAAGAATCTGAATCTACTCACGTGCAACTTGTGGCAGCACGTGTGGTCTTCGAGGTTTTGCATTAATCAGCATAATGTTGCCCAACCTGACATGAGGCATAAGTTAGCACAGGAGTCCATAAAACCCCTTCCAATATTTCCCCATTTAATGGCAGCCTAGTCTGGCACATCCTAGAAGGATATTCTTACAATAAATGGGTGCATCTACACAAGACATTTATGTGGACTACACTAATTAGCTACACAGTAAATGTCTCAGCATCTACACATGCAGACTTATTAGGCTGGAGTAAACTAATAAACTCTACAGGACAGTATTTTTAAATACAAGTATTATACTTCTGAAGAGGGCTTTTTTTTTTTTTTTTTTTTTTTTTTTTTACTCTGCAACAGTGCACGTGTAGATGCTGAACAAGCTGGCTGGAGCATGAGGGTGCTTCAGTGCAAGAACTGCCAGCCAACTAGCCATGCACTCCTGGAGCCCCTCACGCCCCAACCAGAACCTCTGCAGCAAGCTGAGCTGTGTTGGAGCAACCCCAGGCTGGTGACCCCCTGGGCCCTCTGCCAACCTGGCTCAATGTGCTGTGGTCCCAGGCACATGTGTAAATATGGTGCCCGGGAGCAATAAACTCCAGTGTTTATTGTGCAGGAGTTTATTGAATTGCATTAAATATGCACATGCAGACATGCCCAATCTATGGCAATGAGAGAGACTGCCTGCACTGATGCACTCAGGATTAAAGACAGAAAGGATTATTTTCATCCTGTGAGAGGAGCAACGTTCTTATTTTTCTGAGAGTTTGACACACAACTGTGGTCATGATTTGACCCTGAAGGTACATGTTAAGGAGCAACATCAATGATGCGCTAGTCAAGCACCACTTAGAAGGTAGAGCAACACATTGCTTTCCTGGCTTCTCCGACAGCCCTAGGCCACTCGAGCATCCCCTCTACAAGTGAGGTGACATTTGCCCATCTAAAGAAAATTGTGGGCCTAAAAAGGTCCAGATTTTTTTTTTAATAGTTTTTACACACTGAAAGATGCAGATAGGAGGCCAAGGCATTTCTAGAAAGCCCATTTAAGCATCCAACACCAAATCAGAATGAATGGGAACTGGGCACTTTTAAAATCCATAATAGATTCTTGCTTGCACCTTTAGGTGCCTAAATGCCTTTATAAGCCAGTTCATAACACCACCACCGGCTAAACATCAAAGCACATTGTAGGGCTTGAATGTGCTTTGTAAGGGTCATGAGACCCCTCCAGTCCACTGCCTACGACAGGACAGGGTTAACTTCCAGAAGGACAAAAGAGCTTTCCTCTTCTGAAAAAGGCAATGCTCTTGTGTTTAACACTAATGAAGCTCAGATGGAAGCCGCAGCAAAACTGAGCTTTCTACAAAACCCTACAGCAGCCAAGGTTATGAAAAGGATCCTTTGCTAGGATGAGAAGCACAAGGATAGGGAGAAAAATAGAAAGGAGCCTTTCAAAATTCCAGCAGCATCCATTGAAGTTAGGCCTGCAATAGCTTATATCATTTCAGTGAAGGCCTTACAGGCAAGCTAAGTTGAGGAATTCAAAAGAAATCGAGAGACTGGCTTGAAGTTTAATGAGGAAGAGACTGGTACGTTAGAGGAACGACAATCTTTGTAATGGAAGCTGGAATAGCACAATGCACCACCACCGCCTTCCAACCCCCACTCTGCTAGCTCAGTCCTCATCATCCATGCAAACAAAGAAACTGAATTCCTTTGTTCTCCTGGAATGTTTATAACTGTACTGGAACTGTTCCCTTGGCTTCCTGTGTCAGCCCAATGAACGATCAACAGGCTCTCAGATAACTTAATTCCAACTCGCTTGGAGAGAAGGGTGGAGAGGAGGTCACCGGTTAGAAGCAAGCTGTCTGGGTAAGCTAATCAGAGGAGGTTATTAAGACAAGAATTTTTTTTTTTTTTTTTTTTTTTAAAAATACCATCACTGGGAGGTAAAGTTCATTTCTGAGCCTGTTGATACAAGCCGAGAACAAAGCACTCTCCTCCGCCATGCAGGCAGCACAGTCTGCCTCCCTCATGCATTCCTTTACACATCTTAGTTGAAACCAAGGGAAAGGACTCCCTGATGGATCTATCAATAGCAAAAGCCCCTCCTCACCCCACAGAATTGCATGTTTTCTTTGCAACAATCTGTTATGTTTGGTTGCAGCTCTCCAACAGAGCTTAAAAAAAGTGCATTCTCCAAACCCTTGAACTCTCTTGCCTTCACCCAAATTAATAGTTACTGACAGCTCCAGCACAAGTCCAGGCTGTAATATTTCATTTCATGTCATCTGATGACAAGGTATTCTTCATTAATAAGCTTTCACTGTTTTTCCCTTGTGAGGATATGCACAACATCGGTCATTACAATTATTCCTCCACAACAAACAAGCAGGGTGGACCAGCCTACTGAAAAGAGAGAAGCGCAAGTCCCAAACGCTGAGAGCCAGACCTGCTTACTGTGCTCCTACAACAGCGTAGGCCAAGCAAAGAAGGCCATTTGTTGGGCCACTTTTCTGCTGAGGATTTGCAATTAGCTGGTGTTTTGTTTGGGGTTGGGTTTGTTTTGGGTTTTTTGGGGGAGGTTGTTTTTTTTTGGGGGGGGGTGTCTCCCTCCTCTCCTCACCTGTAGCACTCTGTGCTGTTTGTTATCATGTCCTGCAAGGCAGCAGGCCAGGAGCCAGCATCTGCAAGACAGCATGCAGTAAGGCACAGCGAGCATTATCTCACTGCCATATGTGCACATGGGTATGCTTGACGCAAACAGCTGAGCCGGCTGGTCCTTTGTGTCTCATGCTGATATATTTCCAATGGATTAAGACGCTAAAACAGTAGGCAACTCAGCCTTGAAGACGCACTTTGGATTCAGGTGTTTTGACATGAGAAGGGACCAGGAGTTCAGTAATTCGCATTGCATTGAAGCATCATACAAAAAGATGTCCCCTAATGTCCGCAGATACAGATTGAAGGTGGAGTTGCCACCACCTCTCTTGGGCGTTGGTGCTGATGGCCGGTTACCCTCCTCATGGCCAAGTACAGACATTACACTTTTACCAGTATAAATGATCAGAAACAGGTCTATACCTGTAACAGAGCAAAAGTTCAGCGCAGACTGGTTTAAAAATGGCAGAACTCAGTCTAAAATTCGCAGCCTCCCCACCCTACCCCACTCCTGGGCTAATATGTATTCTGTTCACTACCAAGCTAACTACACAGGGGCAGGCAATTATTTCAGGCAGAGGGCAGCTTACTGAGTTTTGGCAAGCCATCGAGCATGACAGGCAGCTGGAGCAAATAACTATTAATTTTCTAAATGTTTTAGGGGCCCCACGGGCCAGATAGAATGGCCTGGCCGGCCACATTTGGCCCATGGGCTGCATTTTGCCCACCCCGGAACTACACCATTTACAGAAAACTGCGTAGCTTAGACTGATTCTGCCTCAGGCTTTTTGAAGGTCTGTACCTAGCCTATAGGTCTGAGCCTCATTTCCAGGCTGAATTTGGCTGGGTTCTGTTTCCAAATGTCAGTTCTTGTTCTTCCTCTCTCCGCTCTAGATCAAAAGGCCCTGTAGTACCTGATAATTTCTTCCCCCTTTGAAAGTACTTCTACACTGTGATCAAGTCCCCTCGGTCTTCCCAATAAGCTAAGTAGAGTAAGTTCTTTACATCTCTCTGTAAGAGTTTACACTAGCCTCCTAATCATTGGTAGGTCTCTTTTCTGCATTACAAAATGTGAGACATGAGATGGTTTCAGCAGTCGTCTCACCAATACCACACAAAAATGAAAATTCCCTCCCTGCTTTTGCTCACTACTTGCCCTAGGGGAGAAATCTTTGTGCCATTGTAAAAAATGTTATGGCAACACAAAGGCCAAGCAAACAGACATTCACATCCTGTGTCACAAATACCCCCAAAAATCTGTGGCCATGACAAAGGTGCTATTAGTTTCTGCCACTTCATTGCAGCAGATGTCCATTTGCTTTATGGCACAAGAGTGTGAGCAGCCTGGAGATGCCTGCACTCTCCAGCTGCTCTGAGCAGGTGTTCTCCAGCAACCCTATCCTACGTGCCCTAGGAATTCACTCACAGGATCACCAAAAGTGCCTGTACAGCGTTCCCATCTTGCAGAAATATGCCTTAGCCCTAGACAGTTTGTAAGGGACACCTCTGTAAGTGGAGAAGGCCAGGGCTCCACATTTACTTGTGCCCCAAGGAACCTCAGAGGCAGGTCCCTGTAAGCAAGAAACACTGCTCACAGCATCAGGCCCCTGCCCAGTGTGGGACAATGGACAATGTACATTTCTCACCCAGCGAAATAGAGCAGCTGGGGTCCTGATCTGCTTCTTTTGACAAAGCCTGTTTATAGCCCTAGTCATCATGACCAAGTGTGGCATGGCTCTATTACACTGCACTGTAAAGATGGACATTTCTCATGTGGGTGCTGAAAAACTCCACCCATGCCTTGCCTCCTTTCTCCACACCAAGGTGTCACATATGATCTTTTCCATCCCCAGCAGTTGCCTGAGTTAGGGACAACAGTGCTAGAGACTAGGCTGATCTTGGCCCTCTGCACCAAATCCTGGCTGCCAGGCAAAGTGGTCACAACTGACCAAGGCCCCTGCAGTGAGGGAGGGAGTGGGGCCAGGGCCACCACTGCCCAGCTGTGGTGGAGCAGGACAGAGCCACAGCTTGTTCGCGCGCGGGGGGGGGGGGGGGTGTCCTACTGCTGCACACAGCCTGGGAGGGCATGAGCCCCTGGATCTGCACAGGGGGGTAGGGTGGGATGCCACTGTGGGCTGGGGCCAGGGAAGAGCCCAGCACATGGGGAGCTCAAGGCCGTGCTCAGGGTAGGCAGTGCTGGGATGAGGGTTATAGGGGGACTGCAGCTACCCCAAATTTCACTATAGCCCCCCCCATCCTGCTCCCAAGGTGTGCACAACAGCAGGAGCTGCCACCCCCTCCCCACGCCCCCCAGATGAACCATGGCTCCATCCCGCTCCACCCTGGCTGTGCAGCGCTGCCCCAGCCCCTGCCCAACTCCTCCTTCACCATGGGGGGGGTCATTGATTTGCCACCCCCCATGCCCCTTCCCTTTCCACCACAACAGACTTACCAGCTGGACACAGCTCTGCAAGCTGCCCGGCTGTGCTCCTCACTGCCCATGTGCTGAGCTGTGGCTACATGCATGAACAGCATTTATTGGCCATATCAGGCCAATTTCTTTATATCAGTGCCAATCCAATGGTAGAGGTGCAGTGATGCATCTGCTAAGAACCATGGTTCTATAGGACCATGGGCTTCAGCTCCTACCGCCAACACTGAAGTTGCTCTCATGCAAGGGAGCTGCATTTACTGTCACGGCTGTATCACACCGATCTTTCCAAAAGGCATCAGCAGGCCTTTCACTACAGGGAGTTTATTGGAATACTATTCAGCTAACCCAATTCACTCATTTCTTTCTGTTCTCATCTTAATAAAGTCAGCTTTCCTGACTAGGAAGGTCCGCAACATCATTAGCAATTTTCATACATGCCAAAGGGACTGACATACTGGAAGCACACATACATGTTCTCAGAGACCATGACTCTCTGATTTCTCCTGTAGTTTCTTTGTGTTCTACTTATGGAGAGAAGTTTGGCCAAAAGCAGTCTTAATGTCTCAGGTGGGATGCCTTTCAACTCTTCCACCGGTCTTGCAAGCCAATGCAGCACTTGTCACATCGGATAGGGACTAGTAAATCTGTGAACCTCTCTATATTGTTGCTAGTATACATATTAAAAAGGAAAGGACCAAAGCCACTCAGTGCTGTGTCTGTAATTTGGCAGAAGTCTCCCTAGCTTTAGTTAGGAGTAAAGAACCATTTCCACTTGAGTAGATTAACACAAGTGCCCCACGATCCTGTAACTGCATTGGAATTTAACCCAATGCAAGAGAGTTGCATGCAACCCCTTATGTTACTATACCTCCTCCACCCCATGACCTGGTTTCCTCATTACTGGGATGTTTGGGAGTGAAGAGAAATCCACTTACATTAAACAAAGCCAGAGAGATTCTTTGGATGCAAACCAGTCCTTCCCATCCTGTCAGATGTTGCACTGTCTGCCCAACATCCTGCCCAACACCCCACCCATCACCAATCCAGGCCCCTTCTCTGCAGTTTAAGCTAAGAGACCAATGAACTAGAGGTGCCCACGTGCAGAAGCAGACTTGACGCCCAAGAAGGGAAGGCATAGAACATCTTAGCTAGTGGTATAACGATAGGCCCCTTTTTCCTCATCAGCTCCAGAGGTAATGCACCTCTGACTCAGTGACTCGCAGTTTCAGCGAAGCTTGCTATAGCGTCTGCTGCACAAAAGGAATGTGCCTGTGAACCTGCCCCTGCCCTGCAGCCCACACGGCTGTAACAGTGTGCTGTGGGAAAGTTTGGGCTGCCCTGTGCGCTACTGGGCGTCAAACACTGCCCTGTCCTACAGGGAACCTGCAGGAGGATCAGGCAAATCAGTGGCCTCAGGACAACAGGATCAATCTATACCATACTGGGAAAAGGCTATGTACCAGAGGCACAGACCAAACCCAGATTCCCAGTCCGGGACCTTTGCCACAAAATCATCCATCCTCAGTCCCAGTAGCAGACAGAGAATTAATTTTAGTTAGCTCCCAAGAATGAAAAAACAAAAACCAAAAAACAAATCCACAAGAGTTAAGACTAAACAGAAATGGTAAGGAACTGTTGCAGCCAAAGAGAGACTCCCTAGGGTTAAATCCAACAGGGGGCAAACATTAAAATCATCTAAAAAGGTTAGGCAGGGAATCAATACAAATGCAATTAAGAGGAACAGATGCAACTAATGTGTGTTCTCAACCTCCCTACCCCTTGTCTAGCAAGTTAACCCTACTAAACACTAAGCATTTGGGGAAGGAAAGTTGGGGGTTTTTGTTGTTTTGTTTTTTTAATATTGCAAAAGTTTTCAGGGCAGGGCTCACCTCTTCTTGGGTGTTTGTACAGGACACACAGGATGGATCCCTTGCCGGAGCCTGCGTGCATCTGTACAGGTAATATCCTCAGTTTCACCAAGCCCGTTAAAAAAAAATCTAGGCTCAGAGTAACTTGATGCAGAGCTGAAGCAGCCATCTGTGCTTGCAGCTAGAAAAGGCTTTTAATTCCAGTGAATCAGATAGCAACCCTTTCTGGGCAAGATCAAGTCCTATTGTTGGCAGGTGAGGAAAAGGGCTTCTCTTGGGGATGCAGCTTATGGCTTAGGAAGTCACTGGTCACGCTATGACACAGGGCTCTTAGCTTCCTTCTCACCAGTGGTACTTCCTGGAAAACTCAGCAGGCACCTCACTCAGCTGTCATCTGCATATTTTATCAGGAGGAAACAGACTTGAGCACTTGGCTCAGGGCTCAGCCTCATGCTGATCAGCCCTCCACGCATGCCTGAAGCAGGCGCCTCAGAAAGCAGATTTCTCCAGGTCATTAATGGACATGCATGAAGATGCAGCCTTGCGCAATTAGCACTAATGCTTTCATTTAAGGAAACCAACAGAAATGTCAGGGCTAGGAGCCTTGCATGCGCCAATTCCCTCATTAACGTGAGTTGGTTGTCCTCATTAGGCACATCAGTGGGAAAAATGAGAGAACTTGCTGCTTGCCCATGAATAGGAGGATCTGGCATGGCCACTTGAATTGCTCGAGACATCAAAACAGTGCAATTAATCACAATACCTCCATCTGGATGAGAAAGATTTGTTTTAATTTTTATTTTAAGAGAGAATGAAGAACACATGGTCCCTTAAGAACACAATAACTGCACGCTTTTAAATTTAGGCTTTGAGGCTCACATGCTATTTCCAGCTCGGATAATCGTGCCCAAAAATACAACATTCTGCTATGCAGCCCCAATTTTGTAGATAAGATGGGAATGAACAAGAGGGGAGAACAAAAGGAATGTGAGGGCTGTTGTGTCCTAACTTAATTTCTATATCCAACCACATTACATCTGTAAAGTTCAGATGCTTCACAAGAAATTATAAGCAACACCAGTCAGGGCCCAGCCTGTCGGAGCGAGTTAATGATTTGTCACCAGTGCCCCGACTGTGTGTCATAGTGATTACTGGAAGGTTGTTTAAAGTGGCCAAAGGTCTTTTTACCACCAGCTAAGCAAGTGCACTTTATGCAGTGATATGCCTTGCTAAGTCAATGCCATGAAGAGTCCAAAGGCAGGATCGCTGCACATTCCTGAAATAGCAACCACAGACAGATGCGACACCCAGAGACACAAACAGCCACCCCCCAACCCACCTCCCTCTTCCTCTATCCCTCTCCACACAAGAGTGGCCAGAAGAACTGGCTCTTACTCAGACTTACTAATCAAAGTGATGTAATTGGCATGTGGGTCCTAATTGGGGAGTCTGGCTCTTTCCAAAACTGACAGAGCCTTCAACGAACTCAAAAACAGCCAAGCTCATCTGTCAACAGGTCTCATCTGGTTTCATTACTCTGGAAAAAAGTGGAGTTGAGTTCATCCTTTCCAGTTGCATAGGGGATCCAGAAAGGCAGTTCTCTTTTTGCAGCTGGAGAGGCTTTCCTACCTTGGCCATTCACTACCGCTGAAAAGCAGAGCTATTTTTCGTCCAGAACATTTCCTCTCCCTTCTAGAGGCTGGGGAACTGAGGCACAGAAACACAGCAACTTTTCTAAGATCACAGCAAACAGGGAACCTGGAATTTATTTTCAGCTCTTAAATCCAGTATCTCACGCACGACACCACGTTACCTCTAACAGCAGAGCTGTAGAAAGGTTATTTTTATTTACTTATTCTTACAGCTTGTTTCCCCTCCCATGGGTAATTGCTTTGATCAACCGGGTGTGGAATACTATAAAAATCACTTAGCAACCCAAATCAATCTACTCTGCCCTACTATCAGCTGTGGGCCTGAAGTAGGCAGGAACCAAGGGCTTTTGCTCAGCATGCTAAAAAAGCAGCTCAAGACAGGTCTAGCTTAAATATTGAGGAGCCAAAACTCACAGCACTCTGGCCAATGATGCAAACACATCTGTACACAACAGCATCTGGAGGAGGAGTTTGCAGCTTTAATGCGAGACTCCTGCCCTTTTTGTAAAAATGATTTTAGAACCAAATGACTTAAGCATTATGAAGTGCCTAGAGGCCTGGCAGGAGCTGCAGAAAAAACAATCAGGGATGGCAGATTTAAAAAGATATTTCAAATCTCTATCTAATTAGAAACATTGCTGCCTCTCATGGCTGTTTCCCTGGCACGGTTGTTTATAAAAATATACATTATTCTTACACAACAGATAGGGCTGTGGCGAGGTTTGTTCATCAAAAGAGATTTTAGACAAGAGCATGACATTATTCTTACACCGTATTAAAACTTCAAAGCCTGAACTGCCATTGTCATTTATACACTCCCTTAAAAAAAAAAAAAAAAAAAAGTAATGGGTGTCAAAACACTGTTCTTTATCTGTAGCAAATCTCTTTGTTCCATGAACAGCTGTAATACGGCGATGGCTCAGTAGCCAGCACCTTACCCTCTGTAGACAACAAGTAATGGATTCAAGCCCTACCAGACCTCAGCCAGAAGGCTCCCTGACCAAATGAGAGTACTTAGACAACACTAGACACGCAGAGGCTTTCCACACTTTGCAGAGAATACCGGCACCAGAGATGCTCAGACAGCATGCCAATACACAAGGTGCACAAAGCTAAATGAGAGGTAGAGAGCTGGCACCACAAGCCAAAACCTTGGGTTTCTCAGGTCTAGTTCTGTGGCATGAGATGCATGCAAGATACATTTTCCAGCGAGAGCTTACCGTGCAGGTAATAAATCGCCTGTGGACATTAGTAAGCACTCGCTGCCTGCACTTTCCAATCACAGATCCCAAAGCACTTGGAGACGAAGGAGAGAGACCAACCTTTCCAAAGACACTTCACTTCTGTTTTCCCCAAGGTCAGACAACAAGCATCTGCCAGAGCAGAGAACAGCAGCCTTGCCTGCCTTGCAGTTCAGTCAAGTCTGACTGCCGACTTCAGCTGTCACTACCACTGACTATTTAAATTACTTCAAAAGGACCTTCTGGTACCTGGAGTATTTGAAAGGCCACACAAAACCCAATCCTATTCACAAGGAACATAATGTGAAGTGTTTTCCTAGCACTTTCAGACTCCACAATTAAAGTGACATTCAAATGAAGTTTAACAAGCTAATTAGAACAGGCAAGGATATGCCCAGAAACATTTACATCAGACTTGTGATGTGCTTTTTGGTTGCGCGCACAGCCAGATTCAAAGAGCGGCAGCCTGCCCTTACTACAGGGAAGAACCCAAGCAGACCTTTTTCCTGGTATTTGTCAGTAAAGAAAGTCCTCCCTCCACGCAAAAAACCCAAACAACAAAGAATATTGGCTTCCATCAGGATGTTCCTGAAGGGTTAGCTGAAGGGTAAAGGAACTTCACAGAATCAAACACATCCTTAGCTTTTTGCCAAGGATGTCCCAACTAGGGCTTGCCATGACCATTATCACTTGTTAAAATTGTGACTTGGTTTTGCCCACACGCGGGTTTCAATGCATTTTTCATAATGTAGGTATGGATGAAGGCAACATCAGATACCTCTTTCCCCAGTACAGCAACCCTGGTATAGTCAATGCATTGTTTTGAAGCCTTTTTGCTCTTGGTTGTACCACTGAGCAACAGAACAGATGCCATTTAAGTACCAATGTGTTTAAAAGTTGCTTATGTCAGGATTCAAGTATTTATGGCTAGTTTTCCCACATACACACCTAGTACACGCTAATCCCCTATGTCATCCTGTCTGTCTCCTTCAAATCACACATTGCGCGGGTCCTGCTGGATGAAAGAACCAACCATTAAAAACTCTGCGGAAAGCTACTGGCTACATAAAACTAGCAAAGCATTTCCAGCATTTTAGGTTCTCCTCAAACATGAATGTAAAGAAGTCACAGCTCCTCAGAAGAGTGGGCACAGTTCTAATAACTGGTAAGGTCTGGTGGACAAAACACTAAAAATAGGGTTTACGACTCCAATTCTAATCCCATGACAGCCACCAACTTGGTGCATGACCTCAGGCCTCTCATACCTAGGGATCACCTTAAGTGAAAAAGTTGTACCAGTTTAAATCAAGATAGATAATTAAATGGGTTTTGTTAGGCCAGCACAAACCTGGGGATGAGTACATTTGTTTTGTTTTACAAGTGGCCCTTTCCAGTTTTGCTTCTATCAATTAGAAATGGACGCTATTTAAACCTAAATAAGTGGGTGTCAACCCCTGTGCAGACACACCTAAGCCTGTGCAATTCCTTGCTGTACTGAAGACCTCAGCTTCCCTGGTTGCAAAATGGGGATAAAAAGGTACTTGTTTTCTTCTTTCGAGTGCTCATTTTTCAATGGATAGGCACCATATCAGGCAGAATGATTTGCTGAAACCCAGACAAAGCTAAGGGATGGTAGAAAGCCATATACCACCAAGTCCTTGTACACCAGGAGCATGCAGGCTTAAAGGAGAAACCATGAAAGTGGCAGAACAAACACAAGGGTGAGAAAAAGTCTTGCCAACAAACTGGTTTATCCCAGTGTCTGAACCAGACTGCAGATTTGGAGGTACCATGGAAGGCCACGTCATGAGATTAGGACAGTACCATACATTAATGTTAAATAAATGCTGCACTGGGGCCAGAGGCAGTGTCTTCTAAGGTCTCCAACTGCAATCAAACAATTAGCTTTAGAGGTGCTAGAAGTGACTGATGTTACAGATTAGAAGCTAAAAAACACTAGAGAAGAAAAGAGCACACTCCAAAACATCTCAGCTCTGCTGGAAGCAGCTAAGGAGCTGGGAAGCATTCGTGTTTCTACACAAAAGATCTTCCCGAGCAGGGAGAAGACAGTGCAGAGCTGCATTTCAAGCGAAGTTCAGCATGTCAAAGTCATGATTTAACCAACATACCAATGTTATAAATGGAGTTTCTCTTTCCCAGTTCTGAGGCAATTGTTCAAGCAGCCTTTTTCTGCACAGGATTACTCATAGTTGGAGGTGCTCCTGCAATATCTAGGCATCATGTTGCTTTTTTGGCCATAATGTGCACTTTAGAGAAGCGCAGTCATATTCATCAAGGGCCTGGGTGAACAAACTGATTCCAGCCATTTAAAAGGGGGCCAAGATTTACTGCATGTCAGCAGTTCCATGGTGGTTGTTCCTGCACCCATCCTTACTCTACAGTAAGGAAAAAACTTAAGTCAGGCAATTTAGCTCTTAATAAAAAACAGGACTAAAACAGCCTCGAGGTTAACCTTCATTTACTTTGGAATACATGTGGACACATAAGACAGTTACCCCAGAGCAACTGATACACAGTAACTCCATGCCTTTTAGTTGGCTGAAATTCATCGGTCTGGCCACATATCAGTTTTTAAATCCCATCCATCATAACCCAGCTTGGAAAGGGAGGAGGGCTGGTGGTTTCTTCACAAACTAGTGCTGCAACACTTAAACCTTTCCCCCTTCAAAACCAGCACGGTCCCAATCACCAGCAATGCTGCGGAAAAAGGGATCTTTCAATACCCTGCTCTCAGGAGCAAGCACCGAGACCGACCAAAACCTGTCTGCTTAAAGAGTTAAGTCTCCTAGCCATGCAGCCCTCTTTCAAGAGGACTGATGTTCGGTGTTGGTCTGGTTCAGCCAAACACTGTCCAATAGCTTCCAAGGGCGAGCTTATACTTTTTGACAGTACCATCCGAGACAAGCTGGCTTGCTGTGGACACGCCCATCACTCATGGACAGCGAGACAATAGACCATAAAAATCTATTGTTCGAAACTAGCTGCGGTGCATCAGCTATTCTGCTCTGGCCAGTCGGATCAGGAGGTTTCCAACAGCCCTGTTCCCTGAACTGCCGTAACTCAACTTGCCTTTTTTCTTTTTTTTTTAAAAACCTCTCTCCTTCCTCCCTCAAAAAACAGCCAAAGTAATTTGTTTGCATTAACCCAGCCACCTAAAACCAACAAACAAGGAGAGCCAAGTGTCAAGGAAAAAGAGTGGGGGGAAGCTGTTTAACATGCCACGAGCTTTTTTGCTTTACTTTATCTTAATGGCCAAACCCACTTAGCCAAATGTGCAGTAGAATGGGTTTTTCATGACATTTTATAGAAACCTTCCAAGCCAATGAATAGTTACAGGCTTAGAACGCGTGAAGACAGTTTAATTGGGCATTTTGTACTTTTATAGCCTACTTCAACAAACATTAACAAAGGACATGGAAATGGACCTGAAAACCTCTCTAAATCCATTATCAGACAATGAACTTATCAATTTGAGCATGTTGCCTTCATCACCAATGGCCTTTCCCCTGCAGAGGAATAGCAGGGCCCTTGTCAAATGCAGCCGGGACCTGCCATGCACAGACCCCATTTTGAGAGACTGCTACAAGATAGAGGCTACTGCCCCACAGAGCTGAGAGAAGAGAGAGCTGCTGTTCCCTTCACCCTACACTTCCATAGAAGATCTCATGTTTCATCTCCCATGGGAGCAGACAGACATCCTCCACCCAAGCTTACGGGTGGCAACAATGAATACAACATAAGCTCAGAGTGAGGCCAGATAATGACTCAGTGTGGACAGACTGACTAAGCATGGGCATTTTTCCACCCTACAATTTCCTCAAGAATTAGATGGCAGAAGTAGGTGAACAAAGCTTGAGGTCTGAACACAAGCACTACTGAGAAATACTAAATTTGTTGCAAACAGTCAGGTTTAAGATAACCATTTGAGGTCTCCAAGTTAGCATTTTTGACAGGGAGGTGGACCAGGTAGCTGCTGCCTCAGGACAGATAGACTCTGAACATCAGTTTCAGAAGAGTATGCTGGGCTTTCATTCACAAGTCCAGAGAGGGAAAGTTGAAGGAAAGCAGCATGGCAAAAATCAGACCCACTGTGAGAAGCAAATCAGAGATAGAGGCAGTGGCAGTCTCTTCTACAACCTGACTCCTGTAGCACAGAAATTATTTGAATACCATACAACTTTTCCTCCCCCACCCCCCGCAAAAAAAAAATTAGCCATCCAAAATTGGGGGCGTGTTTTAAGAAAGGAAGCCAATTGCCACACTGGAATGGAAGTCTGGGGACACTGGAACAGCTGCCAGGGGCCGTACTCCCATCCATGTTGCGTGCAGGAAGAATGGAGATTGTGCACCTCAGCGCCACTCGTCCTCCCCTTCCTGTTCAGCCAAAAGTTCAAGGTTTAACCTCATCGCAGCCACCGCCAAACTGACAGCTAGAAGGTGAGGGTAAGTGATGCTGAGGGGTAGACTCTGTCCTGCTCCATGTCAAGGGCAGAGGAGGTGCAGTCAAACCCTGTTTCAATTCTTCATCTGCTCCTGATCTCTTCTGCAAACCTGATCCTGCCAGAGATGATCTGCCTGGCCCCCCTTTCTGAACTTGGTGGGCAGTCAGAAATGTTTGCTGCATCCTGCCAGCCACAGAGGCCAAGGACCTGTCAGGATACTAAGTGCACTGCACTTTTCAAAATTCAGCTAAGACTCTGGGAGAAAAAAAAACACATTTTTTCCTCATGTTACCTTTACTAAGCAAGGTACATGTCTTAATTGGGGGCACAAGAGAGAGAGAGAGAGAGAATATGATATCATTGTAGATACACTATAGAGACTTGGCAGTTAGCTTGGCCAGCCTAACCCTAGATTTTGTTTTAAGAAAGGGGCGTACATAGCTCTTGTCTATGCTCACATGGACCAGCTAAGTCCAGATACACACCAAAGAGATACACACCATCAGAATAGTCAGGCATGCACCAAAGTGTGACCCCCCAACTGATGGAGCAGTGCCAACAGCAGCCCTTGCATACACAGGAACCTAAGACTCGTAGAGAGCCATTGTCTCCCCATCACCTTGCTATCCTACACTACCACATTAACACAATCCCTTTCATAATCTTGCCTGGCAAGAGGTCAGGTATTTGTGCCTCCCCACGCTCTCCCAACAGCTGTTCTAGTGAGAGACTCTCCCAAACCCTTCCTGATCACATAGGATCTCACTTCTTATTCCCAGCCCAAATTTATTCATGGCTGTTTCATTCCCATCTGTTCTTGTGCTAACTAGCTCCACTCCCACCCTTATGTTTTCCCTCTAACAGATACCTGTGAAACCAAGCTTCTACTGGTATTTCTTACACTGGCTAACTTCACCATGCCCACAGAGTGGCTGCATCCACATTAGGGAAGTTTGCTGGTGAGTTATATACTGGTATTCTTGTACCGGTAAAGTGCCTTTAGAGGAAAGACAGTCTAAGTAATCATAGTATCACAGTGCTTAAAGGCGGAAGGGAACAAAATTGATCATCAGGTCGGACCCCCTTCCCCGGGCAACAACAGGTGCCGGTGTCATATCACCCCAGCCAAATCTGTCCAGCCTCATCTTGAAGATCCCCAAGGTAGCAGAGAGTACCCCCAAGGTTTGAGAGTAATTTTCAAAATTAAATGCTGCTGGAGGTACAAGGTCCATTAGGAAGGGAAGAATTTCAAGGAAAGATGGGATTGACTGGTAGAGATTAACTGAACAGCAGCAGCATCCAACTCCTTGTGACAAGCAGTATACACTGCACTAAGTTCATTCAGGAGCCAATATCCACCAACTGTAGGCAAGAACCTTTTAAGTTTTGAATAGGGCAAGGAGAATCGAGCAATGGATGAGACCTCCTACAAGCCCCTTGGGTTGCGAATGGAAAAGCCTTGCCCATTGTACTGACAGCCAACTGCTTCTTGGGGGACAGGCTACAGTGGCCTCAAATTGTTTGCCACAGGAACCCTAGTGACTGTGGCTATTACAGGCAACACTAGAATTGCAGTCTGCAAACAAGCACCTGGCTGTAGGAGTTTACAAAGGATCACAGTGAAAAAATAGACAGGAACCTACAATCATCCCCTGTCATTTTCTTTTTCCTGCTTTCATAGGCCTTCTGCCCTTCTTTGGGCCAAAAGAAATATATGAAGATGAGATCAATCCTGTTCTTTCAGTCCAAGAGCTAGTGCAACCAAGGGGTAAAGTACTGCCCAATAGCCACACTGGCTCTAGGTAGCTATTCCATGGTGCTCCAAAAGAAGCCAATCATCAGCCTCCCCAGTTCACAGATGGGAAAACTGAGGCACAAGACTTGCACCATATGCGTGAGGCACACCCAGTTGGGCCTTCCATTTCACTTCTGCAACTGTCTCCCTTTGACTTCCCCCATCCAGCATCATAATCCCAGGACCAGCAAATTTCAACACTCTACTTGGAGGGCCTTTTGACATAGCAGCACCTGACCCATGAGGTATGAATCCCCCTTAACATCATCCCTGTTGTATTTTTAGCGACTTTATAGAAAACCTGAGGAGGGGAGGAGAGGGGGAGAAAGCAAGTAGCCAGCTTGTTTCCCTCCTGGCAGAGTTCAGGATGACTCATTTCAGAAGGTTCCCAAGGCACAGCCCTTGCTTTTGAACACACCTACAAGACTCGCCTTTCAAAACCTCATAATCCTTCTGTCTGTTGCAGTGACAGAATATGCTGATCTGCTTGCTAGGAATACACCCTAGCTGAACTGAGCCCTGCCTCAGAATAGCCGTTTGCATTCAGATAGTTCAGGGCAGAGAAAGACCCCAGAAATAAACAGCAGGTTTTTCAGCACATCTAATCTCCATAAAGAAAATGCTTGTCCAGAGGTGGAGCAGGGCAGGGAGGGGTGGGGGGGAAGGCATCTTTATATACAGACACTCAGCAGGAACACCAACAATAACAGATTTCCTAGAGAGCTGGATAGTATTGTGAAAGGACATTCAATTCTCCTTAATTTCTATCCAAGAAAATGGTCAGCATTAGGGGTCTCTTCTTTTATAAAATGCCTGTACTTTCTGCAAATGAGGTCCAGTGCCTGCCAGGCTTCACTAACAACATCCACTTGTAAGCGACTGACAATGGCCACCTTGATTGAGAATCCCAAGTATTTTACAGCTTTACCCCCCCAGCTCAAGGTGCCCACTGCCTACCACTTCCAAAAGCCCAGATGCTACGGCTGTTGAGGGCATTAGAATGGATCCCAGTTCAAAAACGAGAGTCCAAAGAGTGCTACGTATCAAGCCACTTCACATCAGAACTGCCTTAGGCCTTTGAAACCTATTCCTGGGATCTCCATTTGAATATTTTGTACAGTGCCATGCACATTGCCTACAGTCTTTTGCATAGCTGTTATTCTTCAGCGTAACTTAAAATAGCCTACTGAAAGCAGCCTACACCAGGGCAATGACACACAAAAAAATTTACTAGGAGCACTGGCAGAGAGCATCTTTTCAAGCTCTTCATTCATACAAGAGCTTTTTTTTTTCCTAGGCAACTCCCAGCAACACTCCAGCACTATCCTTTCATCTGTGCTATAAAGCTGATTAATTAAGCTAATCATTTAGCTAATGCAATTAGAGCACCCTCTCCTCTCCCAGTGTCAAGGCTAAGACAGCAAGGGAGAATTCTCCCCCAGACCCAAAAGCCCTGCAGCGTAGCAGACAGCAGACTTCTAATTTTACCACACAAATTCCTTCTCCAGACTCCATTCCTCAGCTTTTTAACTGGAACTCAGAAAATACAGAGGTTAGAGCATATTTCATATCTTCCTTACACACTCAACTGACTTCTGCACCAGCAGCACTAACTCCCTCTTGTTTTAAGGCAGTTTGTAGTATTCTGACAGACACCCAAAAGCCAATGTGTTCTCATTTTCTCTCTCATATGCTTCTCCAACATCCTGTGGAATGCAACAAATAGGACAAAGCTCATAGAGGAGCAAAAAAACTTGGCTCTGAGGAGTCTGACAGACACTGGGCAATGCCCTCCCCTTCTCCCTGGAAGGAGCACAGAGAACAAGGAGGCACAAGCTGCCAAAACCCCAGAAGCAACACTGAGCTGCTGACTATGTGGCAAACAATCCTGACACATCCTTGCACAACTCAAGTGTCTATGCCCAACAAGCTGCAAGACCAGACACCTCAGTACTCTGCAAGTTTCCAGCAGTTCCTTCCCAAGACCTCCAAGCGCTTCTGAAACCTCAAAAGTTAAGCCTGACAAAACTACACAGTAGCACTTCAGGATTCTCACTGAACAGCTCAGGGTAGTGTTGACAGATAGGCCCAAAGTGACTCCGGCAAGGTCAAACTGGGAACTCCACAATGAATCCATGCACAGAGCCCGCATCTCCAGAGTTCCCAGGCCTTTGCTTTCACCATCCTTCATCCTCTGTCAAACCAGCAGGATTGGTGCCATAATAGCAGTCAATGATATAACCCAAGGTTAAGGCTGCTGAAAGGAAGGGGAAGAAAAACCTATCAGTGGATTCTAATGGAGAGAAACCGAAACAGCAACTGCTCCCGAACACGCACATAATCACTGTACTTATTGGTGTGTATTGCAAAAAGCAATGCAATCACATACCACTTTTTCCAAGCGAACCCAGAAAGCACCATGCTGCGATTGTTTTATAATGGCCCAATACCATACAGCAGCATCAGAAACCAGACATTCTCCGATACCTAGGTTATAAGCAGCTGCACTGCAATCTCTTCCTGAAAGCCGCTCGCGTGTTGATCCTCTGCCCTGTCAATTATACAGAGGAATAGTTTTAAGTGCATGGTACTCATGCCTTGGAAAGAAATTGCCATCTTATGTCAGCATATGGAGAGCTATGTCTGAACACTATTAGACTCTTCCTCTCAAAACACTCAGTGAAACAGCAATTGTACTGTCACGGAAAGGCCAGCCAAGTAAGTAAACTTGCTCCTCAAAGAATCTGCAGCCGGAAAAGAGCAACGAAACAGGAAAGCCTCATTATGCGCTTTACAAAAAGGAACATTTGAAGGACCAGCTGAAGTGAATTTCGAGAGGATCTCGCTCAGTGATTACTGTCATTTGCACCGATCAAAGCTAAATCAAGCTACCTCACTTGTTCCCACGATTTCCCAAATTAGCAAACAGCAAATGAAAAGCTGAGAAATCAAGCTGCCAGAGCCAAAAAAACCCAGTTTACACCACTCATCTTTAATAAGCAGCAGAGTCCTTCTGCTGGTTGTACTGCACTGGGTCATGGGGCCAACGTGCTACTCAAGACAGATAAAAGCCTTCCAATTCTCAAGACCCCATCAGGATCCAATTTCTCCTTGCAACACAACTTCTGGCAGGAGGCTCAGCTGTAGCCTCGCACATGCCACGTTCAAAGGGGAGAGGGGGAGCAGAAACCAAGGCCATTTGCAAACGCTACTGTATCAAGGGGTCGGATGCCAGAGTTGCATTAATATTATGCTTACAAGTTTGCTTGCAGCCCTTAACTGCCACGCCGTTGGTCAAAGACACACTAACACAGCACCAGGCACAACACACGCACCTATGTCGATACACCAGATCAGCGTATGCTCCTTCCCCAGGCAGCGGCAGGAGTCCACAGGATCGACCCTCCTGGACGGCTGGCAGCGGACGGTCCCTGCAAGCAGGTGCGCACCTGTTACCCGGCCGCCGGCCACGGGCGACGGAAAGGGGCCGGGCCGGGAGCGCAAGGCGCCTGCCCCGGCCCCTCCCAGGGGCACAGCTCGGCGCCGGCCCCTCGCCCCCGGCGGGATGCCCCCAGGGAGCCGAGCTCAGAGCCCCACAGCCAGGGCTGGGCAGAGCCGCGCTCCCCGCGCCAGGGCAGAGGGTGCAAGGGGGGCGCCGCCAGGCGGGCACCAGCACCGGGACCGGGACCGGGACCCAGGGGTGAGGCTGAGCCTGGGGACCCGGCTCCGGGGAGGGGAGGGGAGGGGCACTGCGCTGCTCGGCCGCGGCCGCACTCACCTGCGCGCCCCGCGCTGCGCTCCGCCCGGCCACTGCCCGCGGCCGCCGCCTCCACGAACAAAAGGGAGCCGAACCCTGAGCCCGCAGCCCAGCCCCGCCCTCCCCGCCCGTCCCCATGGACACTCGCCCCGCCCACTCGCCGCCTCTCGCTCATTGGCGCAGCTCGCGCTCCGTCATGCCCGCAGGGGTAGGGTTCCGTCACCACCCGGTCTGTGTTGACCGGCGACCCATTGGCCGAGGCGCGTTCTGTTGGGGTGGGGTGCAGGCGGGGCAATGATTGGCTGGGAGTGTTCTGAACAGGAGTCGAGGGGATGAGTGAGCCAGGTGGGCTGGGGAAGGCGTGACATGGAGGAAAACCCACGTGGGTGACGTCATGCAGGTGAGGGCGGGGCTGAAGGCTGAGCGGTGGGCGTTAGGGCTCGGAGAGGGATCTGACAGCATGGGCAGCTCCCTGCTCCCCAAGGCACCCTCAGCAATGTCTGTCCCAGGCTGGGTTGATGGGCCAAGCCACGTCCAGTGGCCACACGTTCAAATGCCTCCCCTGGCTCTGTCCTCATTGCAGGAGCACCTTGCAAAGCACCTTCCTCCTTTTGCAAGCTGTGGGTGCAAGCACAGCAGCCAAGCATATGGTCCTTCTCTGCTCCCCTCCCTTCATCTAGACTTGACCACCTTTCTCCAGGCTCCCACTCTGATGGCAGCCTGCTCCTCATGTCTGCACCAGCCCAATTCCTCCCCACTTGTCTGTTAGCCTCCTACGAAAGCATTGGTTTCTTCCCCGCCCGCCTTCCCAGCACAGCGCAAACCTCGACAGGACCGGCTCAGCAACCAATGTGACAGAAGAGAAATTGAAAGAGCGAGTCACTTCTACACACTAGCATCCTGAGTCCGGAGGAAAGGCGAAAAAAACCTGTATTTTCTCCAATGATCAGGAATGATAAAGGACTTCCTATTAAAAAGCAATGAGGAAAAGCTGTGCGTGACCTGAGGGGAGAGGAACGAGATGGTAGGAGTTGTGTCTCGCTATGTAGCAACCTGGCACCCTTTCACGGGCAATAGTGACAAATGGACAGGAAAAGAAAAAAACCCAGTGGTAGTGCGAAGCCGTCGCCAGAGACACATGCAAGCGAGGACCAATACCTCAGGGTTCCATCTCAGTCGCTCTTTGATAATCCTTTGTCTGGCTCGAAACAGCAATAAAGTATCTTGAATGTGAAATATCTTGGGAACCGAATTCTTTCCTTCTCAGAAGTGTTTGCTGAGATACGGTGCTGTATGAAAGACTCGGTATTTCAACAGTGTTAAAATGCATCACGTTAAGAGGTGGCAGAAAGGGGAAACAGTAGGACAATGATTATAGGCAGATCTAGGAATTTGAAAAGGAGGTGCAGGAAATGCCACTGGTGCCACAACAGACTTTGAAGGCCCCCCACCCCACCACCATGGACAGACAATGCCAGGTAGCAGTTGCTGAGGACCTTTTTAAGTTCACAAATCAGGTAAGACCCCCTCCCCTCTGAACTCTCAGCACCTACTCCCTTCCCCTCCCATTCACCTCTCCAGCAGGGGTTGCCTCTGGGTGCAAAAAATGGGGACCCACCCACTGTAGTCATTGTTCCCTGCTATTGCAGGAGCAGGAGATACTCCAGAGCTGCTCCTGCCCCACTCCACTGGGAGGCTTTGGTAAGTGGCAGCATCAGGCTTGGCCAGGGATAATGACAACATATGGGTCCCTGCTTCCAGTGTTTGCTCCCAGATTGTGGGGGACACCTGGGGAATTAACAAGGAGCAGGAGCACCTGGAAGTCCACTGTCAGTGCTGTCCTCAACTAACCTGGAGGCAGGTGAAGGCCCAGGGTTGCTCCTTCTCTCCCATGGTCTGGAAGCAGGTGCTGGATGGGGCAGAACATCTATTGATACCATCGTCCTGCAGTGTGTCTGGCCCTCTGTGCATGTGCTCCCCACAGCTGGAGTCCCTGGCCAGCAGGGGAAATGCAATGGATGGGGAGGGAGCAGGAACTCCCTTCTGTCTCTGCCACTGACCCAGCAGCCCATTCAGCCAGTCCCTGCAACCCTTGGCTGGATGGAGCAGGATAGGAGCAGTCCTGTGGCTTTCCCCACACCCTGGTCAGCTACTGATAGTGGCTACAGTGGGCAGGCCCCCCATCACTCAGCTGCTCTCTGATTTATCCCCCTGGGTGTCTCACTCCAGCCCAGGGCTCTAGCCATGCCTTGGACACCACAGGAGACCCAAGCACAGGGAGATGTCACGCTGGTGCATGACATTTACTGTGGAATGGGCATGCAACCATGCCAGTGCACCCCGCATAGATCTACCTCTGACAATGATACAGTGCAGAAAAATGGCAGCATGCTGATTGGGTTTCACAGGTTTGGGGTTCAAACTGGGAGCCAGGAGCTTGCCTTCTATTCCTTGATCTGTCATTGATTCCTCAAGGGACTCAGGCAGGTCACTTCAGCCACAAAATTTCCCCAAGGTCAGTCTCTGATTTCAGGCACATCAATTTCTGGGTGCTCAGATCATTGCCCTGATTTTCACAGGAGTTGCATAATCACCTTGGAAAAAGCAGGCCAAGGAGTCTTAAATTGAACACCCACAATCCCTGGACACTTTTGAAAATATTGTCCCTAAATACCCACATTCACTTCTTCTTCTTCTTCCCTGCTCAAATGAGGATAATGAGACTTGCCTCCCTTCCGGCAAAGGGGGAGGATTTATTCATTACTGCTGGAATGTGCTTTGCGGTCCTCCCACAGAAGGTGTTACTAGGAACACAAAGCATCCTATTTTCCATTTTTAATTATCAGAGGCCTTCTGGCTGCCTCATATTTGCAGAGAGCTTTGAAAGCTTCAGATGAAAGCTACCAGAGCAGAGCCAAATATGACTGTGGCATTACTCATGGCTTGCACAGTTTGGAAACAAACATGTGCACAGCAGATATCATCAGGTGCTTTTACAGACAAGGCGACCAGCCCAGGCAAGGCATGGCCCTGCACAGCAACTTAGGTGAGGCACCTGTGTCTTTCTCCACACAGAGAGTTTCAAGACAATGCATTTGAGTCCCAGTGTAACCAAGCACTTGTTCCTAGAAGCTAGGAGTGTTCTGGCAGGAAGCAGGTGGCCTGACTACAAGGTATAAGGACTGCTTACAGCTTGGGGGGGGGGGGGGGAAGAAATGTATAGTAGAGCATTGATTTATGCGCATGAGAGCAGAGGCAGAAGTGATTAGTCTTACAAGATAGAAGTGTTAGAGTGACTGACCGGGTATTCAAAGGGAAGTCGCCTATGAGGAGTATGAACTCCCCCCAAAAAATAAAACTCCAACCAAATGCCAAGGATGGAGATGCTGTGGTCACAGACTGGAATGAGTGGTGACCAAGACGGTGCAGGTTGAGGCCTCTAAGAAGAGGAACAAATGTCCAAGCAATCGCAAAATAGGTACGTGAGAGTGATAACCAGAGGCCTTGGATAGCTTCAAAAACCACAGATCCAGTAGGCAAAGTGGCTGCCACCATTATCCTGTCTCTTTCCATTTCCATTCAGGTTTGCATTTTCCTGTGATTTGCACATTACACTTCTCATTCTTCCCACCCACCCCTATTCTGGGAAAGCAGGGATGGAGGGGTCTAGCTGTCTAACAGGATTATCCCCGACCCCCAGAAAGAACATGCTTGGAACCAGCTGCCAATTTCAGCCTCAATGGGCTTTGCTCTGGTTTCACAGTGGTGGCACAGAGATGGACCCCTGCAGTCACCTGTCTCCTGCACCTCCCTTACTGCCACCCGTGCCCATTTCTTATCTCTTCTTACACCTTGGCTGGTTGCAGTGAAATGATCTTCCTGGAACAATCTGCCCTCCCCCCATCCTTACAATGCCTCTGCTCACCTGTCAGTTATCACCTTGGTGGGACTCTGGGCTCTGTATTCATATTTTCCTCTGCCTGTAGAAGGAAATTTTATTAACCCCTTCTTGCTCTGCTTTCAATCAAATCCACATCCTGAGTACAATCGAGCAGCCTTGCACGTGAAACCTGTTGCAATCATTGCTGCCCCTAAGACATTGCTGAGAATTTATTAAGAGGGGGAAGAAATAACTTTTGTTCTCAGTGACCTGCATATAAAGCAAAACAAATCAAAAATAAAAGACCGCTAAAACAAGAACTTGAGTCATTTGTTGTTCCTTTCTGACGCACAGAGCTGGCCTGCAGGGGTCTTATTTTTCAGTGCTGCTTGTTTTTTGGGGAAGTATTAGGTTTTTCATCTTGCTTTTGACAGAGGTCTCCTTGGAGGACCAAAGTGAAATTTCTCAGCCTCTGACTGAAGGGGCCAGGGTGCTACATCACTAACTGTTGGCTATGCAGTTCGGTCAAAAGAGCATCACAGATCATTAGCAAGACTGATCAAGAACTTCCTTACAAGCTTGTTAATAATCACAAGCTTCACTTCCTTGGCATGTCAGAATCCTGCTGGTTCTCCAGAGAGGCCGGGTGGAGGTGGAATTAGCTTGGATTCCACAAGCTGTATCCCTCCGTGGGTGTAGGCAAGGAACACTGCAGTTAATAACCTCTTGTTCTATCCCAGTTTAGGACCAAGGTATATTCAAGCACCATTCTGCCTGTTCCTATTCAGGGTTGGCCCTGGGGCATCTGTGCAAATTCCCAGCTGTGGATTCCCCACCCTGCCCATGGCCAAAGTCCCCTGCAAAAAACAGACGACAGAAAAATACTGGATTTAGCTAAATGAAGGAGAATATGGAAAAGGCAGGTCTTGGAGGCTGCCTCTGCATCTCAGAAAGAGCTGGGGTGGGGGGACCAGAGGGGTTCCCATGCCTTTGTCACCATCCCAGCCCAATTAGCAGCCGTGGGCTTGCACCGCAGCATGCATCATGAATATGAGCCAGCAGTGTGATGCTGTAGCCAGTAGGGCAAATGATACTTTGGCATGCATCAATCAATGCATCTCCAGCAAAACCAAGGAGGTGACTCTTCTGCTGTACTCAGCACTGATGAGACCGCAGCTAGAGTACTGCATCCAGTTCTGAGCACCACTCTTTAACAAGGAGGTGAACAAGCTTGAGGGAGTCCAAAGAAGAGACACCTGTATGATCAGAGTCTTAAAAGGCACATACAAGGAAAGGCTGAGGGATCTGGGTCTTCAGCCTGGGGAAAAGAAGGCTGAGAGGGGCCCTGGTAGCAGCTTACTGCTACATGAGGGGAGTACAGCAAGGGCTCGGTGAGCAACTGTTCACCAGGGCACCTGAGAGGAAAACCAGGAGTAATGGCCAAATTCCTGGAAGATCAATTCAGGCTCAACATTAGGAAAAACTTCTTCACAGTCAGGGTGTCCAGACTGTGGAATCACCTACCCTGGAGCTCTTCAAGAGGAGACTAGACAGTCACCTTGCTGGGCTCACCGGACCCCCAGTTATCTTTCCTGCTTGGTGCAGGGGGCTGGATCCGATGATCTTCCTCGATCCCTTCCAACCTTACAATCAATGAATCTATGAATCAGGGTAGGCTTTACAGTTCCTCCCTCCTGCTTTAGGAGGAGAACGTGAGCCCCAGAAACTGGCCTACAAACCCCACATCAAAGCCAGTCCTTTACCCCATCCTGCCCTTGAAGAGGCTAATCTGCCACCTGTCTCCTGCCATCAGGTCCTGAAAAACTGGGAAAAGCACCACTTTCAAGAACTGGGCCAGTTCTCTTCCTTTCCATGCTACTTCACCGGGGGGCGGCATGTCCCACATGCCCAGTGCTCATTTCTCTCCTGGTATCAGATTAAGCAGCTGACATGTGGAACGGGAGCTGCACATGTGTTTCCCACTTGGTGTGTCCTGCCCAGGGATTAGAGTTCAGAGATCCCCCCTGTGTTCAGCACAAGTCGGATAACGCAATTATCTGCCAACACGCTTTGTAGCTGGTCCCTCCGAAGCCCCTTTTCAACTGTCAGAAGGAAGACTATTATTATAACTCCATTTCCTGACAATGCTAACAGGCTTTGGTTCATAGCCCCATTAAAAAACATCAATGCACTGTGCTTTCCTAAAGTCATTTGTGAGAAACAAGCCTGTCCGCGCTTTCCTCCATCTCCCTCGGCAGAATTCAATTGAATCCACTAATGCACCACGGCAATGCTTTGGAGCTGGCCTACATCAGAGGCCCATGGAAATAATGATCGGCTCCAAGAGCCCCTTGCTGTGCACACAGCAGCCAAAGTGGTGTGCTAGGGAGAAACTGTTCCCATCCCCCTTATGTGGCTCTGGGAACATCCTGCGATCCTTCCCCAGGCTACAATGCCAGGGTGCAAACTGGACAGGAGCATGGGGCTGAAGTGGGGGGTGTATTATGGGCAAGTGCTGGAAAGAAGGATTTGGCTTTATATGAGGACAGATACATTAGGGATTAGCACTTCCACCAGCATCTCATTCACTATTATAACATCAGCATCAGCACTGGCTGAGGTATAGGGAAGCAGGAAAGTGGGGAGATGTTATCACTACCTTTGAAGTTGTCATTGGCGCCATACACCAGGAAGTGGGGCTGTAGACAGACAACACAACTCTACCTATGTAAAACGGTGGGAGAAGTGGGTTACTACTCCCCAGTCCAAGCCAGGTGACCTGCTGCAGTTGTTTAATTTGCCTATGCCTATCCCATAGGACAAGGAAGTCAAACCAGGTATCTTACTGAAGGGTGAAACAGTTGCAAAAAATCCTTGGTTTCACTTACTGTGGGCTGGAGTGGACACACAAAACAGTTATAATGAATCAGTTTGGGAAATGGAAGTCCCTTCCCACACCCTTTACGTGCAGTGTAATTGATGTTTCTGTCCATGCTCTAAGGTGTAAAATGTTGCCAAATCTGAAAGGGAGCAACATGCACCTCCTTTCTGCTGATGGAAGAGACTGGACAATGAGCTGGGAAGCTCTTTGCGTCACAGGTCATCTTTTTGGTCCTGTGCTTGCACAGCACCAAACCACTGGGTTCTGGGTTTTACAGCAAAGCAAAAAGTAAAGTTACTGGAAGCAAAATGGGTCACAGACTGCAGAGCACCACTTCCACTCCTGAGAGAAATACGGAGAGAAGGGCAGACCCACTGCTGGGGAAATGGGATAACGCACCATACAATTCACAAAGCTAACCTCCCACCCCAGTCATGTTACTGCCCATAGCTACCTTCCTGTGTTGAGTCCTTTCCTGAGGAAGGCCTTTGCTGTTTCTGCTTGGAAGGAGGCTTCTAGCATGCTTCTGGATCCTCAAGCTAGATGGGGACGGAGGGCAGGCCTGAGGAGTCAGGACTCCTGGGTTCCATTTTCATCCCTAGGAAGGGGGTAAGATCAAGAGGGTTAAAGCAAGAGGGGGAGACACACAGGAAGAAAACTCTTGGGTTCAGTCCCTAGCTCTGCCAGTGGCTCAGTGACCACCAGGAAGTCTCTGTGCCTCAGTCTCCCAAACTGTAAAATATGTGTGCACGTATGTATAACACCACCTTGGTCATGACCCTCATCGCACCTCCCCAACCTTTCTGTACACTCCAGGCCTGCACAGCGTTGTGTGCACTTGCTCTCCCCGCCCAACCCAGGCTCCAGCCACAATGAACAATGCCGGGCAGTGTGAGCAATGGGGCTGGCGGCATGGTGACCTCACCTCCTGAAGGCTGCCCACGGAAGGGAGAGAGACACATGGCCACCACCCACCCCTCTGCTACTTGAAAAGCTTTGATTGTTTGGCTGCATGAAGAGACAGGGGATGGGGGGGAGGGAGTCCTGGACACTTTGTCTCACAGAGAAGAGCCCTAAATTATTAATGCCCCAAGGCCACCCGAGCCATTTCCGCTGTGACCTTTCAGGAGCAAAAGGACCCTTTGCAGCCAGCCAGGACATTCTCTCTCTCTTTGCTCTATGCTTTGCAGGCTTCCTGACCATCTCTAGCTCCCCAAGTCTCCCAGCTAGGACAATAAGATTTCCGTTCCTCTCGCTTCGAGGGCTGGCAACACTGGTGATGTTCATCACAAGTCTCTTGATTGTACTTTTCGTCAAGCTCTAACACCTGGGGTCCTGGGAGACCCTTAGTTTTCTTTCTTTATTTTTTTTAAGAGGAAAGTCTGGCTTATGAGTCAAGAAGAAGAGATAGAAACAAGTACCCCCAATAGCTCAGACACTGGGAAGCAAATAGAGAGCCCCAGGATTTATTATTATTTACGATCCCATGATTTTTAATCCGGTCTCATGATTTCAGGGGGAGCCACCTCACAATGGTTGAGTCTTGATGCAGCCCCTCTGCCATTTGTCTGGTCCTTCATCAGTAGGGTTACTACCCTCCTGCTGCCACTCCTAATTGCCCAAACCCCAGAGAGCAAGAGGGAGATGTGTGTACAAACTCTTTGCCTTCAAAGCAGCCGAAAATTCCTCCTTTGAGACCACTCTCCAAGCCCACCTCAGAATCACTCTTCCTGGTGGCAAGCCACATCTCACTGCCTGCCCCAGCTGCAGCCAGGCCTGGATGCTGAGACACACAGCTAGAGCCACATCTTCCTGGCAGGAGGAAGGGGAGCCCTTGGCTTCCTGCAAAGGTGTAGGGGTCCATCAGAGCTGGGGTGGAGTGCAGCCCTCCAGGCTGTTCCTGTAATAGCCACCATCCATGCCAGGTCCTTTGTGCTGACGTTGACCCAAATGCCTCTTCCTATGATCTGAGCCCATGAGGGATCAGGGCACTCACACGAGCTGTACGTTTTATTCCCTGTACATCAGGGATTCCAGATGAGCTGAAACAAAAGCCCCAGGAACAGGGGAAGGGGAACCTGCAGCAGGAACCTTCCACCCTGGCAACTAGCCTGGAGACAGAGGGAAGCTTGCTATTTAATCACAGGCTGTTGCACTGTACATGCTCAGCCGATGACATGTGAGAGGCCAGAAACCAACACCAGTGCAGAGGAACCACAGGCAGTGAGAGGTGGTGGCTCCCAACCCATATAGGACTGGGTCTAGTCTACCCTAGACTGCCCAGCTCCCAACTGCACAGCTCATCCGTGCTGGGCTGCTTAGGGGAATGAGTTTCTCACCTCTGGTTCATTACTGTTGAGTGCCTGCGAGCTCTGTGCTGCACATATGGCTTTTTTGGGCAGCACTGGGAATTCAAGCACTGTGAGGCCCAAAAGGAACCAGTTGCTCCTGGTCGCTTGTCAGGGTGGGCACCAGGTCTGGTCGAGCTCACTGGTGGCTGTAAGGTGAGTGGCACAGACACTTCACCATCAGAAAGGCCCAGCTGAAGCTCCAGGTTTCCTTTTGCACAAAACCAGTTCCCATGCAACTCCCACTGGGCTGGGCACATCCCCAGGCACAAGGTGTGGTCTCTTCGGCCCTCCACGCCTAGGTAGTACTAGCTGAGAGTCACCTGAGCTGGCACCCATGCTATCCTGGCCTGGTAGAAAGCAGGGTTTAAATAGTATGGTGTGCTGGTGGGCAGGGTGTGGGGCTAGGGCTCCAGAGAGCCACACTTCACCACAGCCTGGCTACATGAGTCACTGTATCTGCCTTGTGTCTCAGCTCCTTTGTCTGCAAGATGGGGATGATGCCACTGTACCTCACCAGGGTGCTGGGCTGGGTGATCCTGAGCAAGCTGTGTCTCCCTCAGGGTGGGGATCTCTGCCCACATTCCTAGCCCTGCTTTTCTGAAAGAAAACTGAAGGCAAACCAGCCTCTCCCAGCAAGCTCTGCAACCACATCAAGGGCAACCATCACCATTCAAGCCTGGGGATTTCAGAATATAAAGAGCCCTGCCTATTCCAAGAGAAAACCTGCAGGGGCTGCTGGGCCAGGAGAGGCTGGGAATACTCAGGCACCAGGGGCTCTTTGCTTTGCCCTCAACAAACAAGGTAAGCACATTTAATTTCCTGTTCCTAGCTGGTTGCACTCCCAGCTTCCCAGGCACTAGTAAATAATAATAGCCTGGCCCCAATCCCAGCCATGCAGGGCAACAAAGAGGAGGAGCTCGTACCCAGCCACTGGAAAACTTAAAATCTGGGTCTAAGGCACTGGTGCAAGGTTCCACCGCATTGCCATGGCTGTGATGGGCCGCTAGACACAGCCTTCACCAGAACTGAATGTAGACGTTGACACCCATCCTAATCACCTCAGTGGGGAACAAGAATAGCACCATGGATGCGCCCACACTGACATGGGATAAAACTTAGTGTACATGTGATCTGAGTCCAACCTTGGGGGAGTCCCATGATTGACTCCAGCTAGGGACAGAAGTTAAACATAAACTGGCATAAGTGATCAGAAACCAGTTCAAATCTGTAAGGCAACAGAAGTTAATTGCACATAAACCGCTTTAAAAATGGCTAAAACCAGTTTAAGATAAACCTGGATGGATGTAGTATCAGACTTAACTGATTTAAGTTAAATTGGTTTATGGAACTTCTGTCCCAGATCCCCTCCAGATTCAAGTTAACTCACAGTCTCCTAGCATCTCAGGATGCTTTGTACCTCCCTTGTAAACTGTCCCTCAGAGGGTGGGTAGGCCAGCCTTGACCCAAGCTGCCTGCTCCAGCCAAGAGAGAGGTGCGCTCTAGCACCCCACAGCTTCTGGTCTGGGCCACTGCAGGCATGTGGCTACATTTCCAGAATCAGTAGTGAATGTCTGTTCACTTGCTTATCTGTTCAACGCAGTTTAGACCAACCTGCAAATATTGAATCAATTTAGCCTCCAGCTTTTTGACCACCTGTACTTAGGAGATTTATTCCTGACTTGCACCACAGAAAGGGTAAGTAGAATCTGGTCTCCCAAGCTTTTTATTGTCTCTCATTAAAGCCAGATCCATGCAGCAGCTTGTGACTGGAGGCAGAATGAGAACTCACCCTGTGCCAGGATACTGATGGAGACAGCAGGTTTTGCAAAGAAGAGGCTGGCATTCACATCACTTACACAATCAAAGAAAACTAGGTTTTGAAAGGACCTTAGGAGGTCATCTAGTCCAACCCCCTGCTCAAAGCAGGACCATCCCCAACTAGATCATCCCACCCAAGGCTTTGTCTAACAGGCTCTTAAAAACTTCCAAGGATGGAGATTCCACTTCCTCTCTGGGTAACCTGTTTCAATTTTTTACTACCCTCTTCTCAACTTCTCATCTGTTGGGAAGAGCCCAAGAGTCACAAATCATCACACTCCCTACAAATATCCCCATGCTGTGGTGCAACCCCACCGAGGGAGGATACTTCACAGCTGTCCCCATCCCCAAGAGAGGTGTCAAACAGCAGCAGATCCTGGCTGTAGGCCAAAATACCACTCAAGGCCTATGTGGAAATTGCTGGCTGGCCACTGATTAGCTTGAACTGAGCAAGGTAGCTGTCTTAGAGAGCTGCTTTGGCGAAGAAATTCCAGCAGGTTTCAGGGAAACAGTGGGCAGAGGAGATTTACACATGCCGTCTCTAGTAGGATGGCTCATGCAACACTAGTACATGGGACACCAAAGCTCAGCATGGTCACAGGGGGAGACAGGACTGAAAAATATGAGGCTCCCTGGCCTGGAACATTGGCTTGACTGTACCCAGAGTATAGCAGGTGATGCTACGTCTCAGCCTGTTCCCTGCCATGCAGGCGCCTCTTATCCCATGAGGCACTGCCCAAAAAAATAGCCACCCTCATACACATCCCTAGTGATAAAATTCAGGGGAAGCAACCCAGAAAGTAGCTCAGAAGCAACACTGATGGGCCTTGTAGGAAAACTTGGCTTGGACAGAGGTAGCAATGCAGAGCCTGAGAAGCAGTCTGGAACTGCTTCCTCAATCTGTTTCAGCTTTACTTCATTTCTCTCACGGCAGGCCCCCACAACTGCTCTGCTTCCCCCCCACACACACTGCAAGGCTCTAAGCCATTCCACACTGTTCATTTCACAGCCCCTCGGGCTTCTCCAGCAGCTCTGAGCTGCCACCCGCATCCTAGCGACACAAAATCAATACTCCGGAAGGCAGAGATGCCAGCTAATCAGTGCAACCAACTCTTCGAGGGAGGGCAAGCAGTGGGCTGGCAGAAGGCAGGGAACAGAGCTGCCTCACTACCCATCCACAGCCCACCCCATTCCTCCACAGAGATTAAGCCCCAGACTGGGTGACAATGTGCTGCCAGACAGAGGTAGGTAGCAGGGAGGTTTGTGGGCGTGGGAGATCTGGGTTTCAGTCCAGAAACCAGCACATCCCCTACCATACTCCAGCAAAGACAAGCTGGGGACAAGTTAGTATGGAGCAAATCATCTTAAATATTTCATCAGTGCATTAGGTGCAGTCAATTTCAGTTAAGTGTACGGCCAATTCATGTATAATTCACTGCCGAGGCCCCACAGTCAGAGCAAAGAGGGCTCTATTCTGTGTAGCGTTATTGTTTATTAATAAAGCTTGTGGGGAATATTGTGGGGCAGGGGGAGATGAGCTGTGAGGAGGCTGCTGCTCTGCCTTTCTGCACCACTCCCTTCTGCCCCCCTTGCTCCCCAGTCAGTGGCTTTCTCTCCCCTGTGCCCAAGAGATTATAGGCAGGGTTTGGCCCGCGAAAGGATCCATCTGGCCTGCAAACGCTGAAAGGATTTCAGTGTGGTGGTAGCAGATAAAAATATTGCTTTGAAGGTCAGCTTACTGCAAGGGAAGCCTGGGCACTTCCTCAGGCCACCCAATCCTGCCCCCAGCCCTGCCCTGCAGGAGGGAAGGAAAGCTCAAGCACACGTAATGCTCAGGAGATGGAAGGGCTGCGAGCAGCAAAGTCAGGCTGAGTGCAATGGCTTCTGTTGAATGCAAGGGAATGGGGGGGCTCCCACCTTCTGGTCTAGCCTCTGCCTGGCAAATGCCCTTAGGTGCATTGCTTTGCTACTCACTTCATCTCAATCTCTGTTGGCAAAACTCAAAGACTGAGGCAGGGACCAGGTTCCAGACCAGGAGGACCAATGAGGTAGCAAAGGGAAGCACTATTTTCACTGCTGCTCTGCTGGTGCCCCTTCCTCCTGACGCCCCTGCCCTGTGCCCACCCTGGGCACTGCCCCTGCACAACACCTCTGCCCTGCCCCTGCATCCTGACTTTTAGCCAGCTGCTAGTCTGAACAGGGGAGTGCCCTCCAGGCAGCTCAGAGGCTGCACACAGCACAGCTCTGAGGTGGGAGAGAACCATGTGGCCTGGCACCTGAGGGCACCTCAGACATGGGGAGCTTTGGGACCCAGGGTACCAAGCAGCACCGACACCCTGGCACTGTGCGCAGACAAGCTGGGGACTGGGAGGAGCTCCGGCTGGGGCAGGGCTGGAGAGGGTCTGTTGTGCCAGACGTTGTGTGGCCCAAAGGCTTCCCGTTTCCAAGTTTTTTTCCATCAAATTGCCCATAAATCGACTAAGCAGCAATTAAAGCTCTAATCGCAGCCGTGTTACGTTAAATCAATTTGGGCTACATCTGCCTCCTGCATTATTTACACTGTTTACATTGATTGGCTTCCAGGGAGCCAGGGTTGGCATAGCTGAGCTGGCAGCCCCACGGCAACAATGGCAGGAGAAAACAGGCCCCCACTACTGAGCTGGGCAGAAAGGGAGGCAGAGATGGCCATCACCTCTCTCCCCTATGCCCAACTTCATTCTCTCACCCCAAGACTTGGTTACATCTGTGGCCCACAAACAGTGCACAGGGTAGGACCTCACCACAGGCAGGGAGGCATAAGTGAGCTGCGAGCAGTTCACTCAGGTACAACTGTAGCACAGCTGCAACAAGCAGGGCTTCAGCATAGGCTGCATGAATGCCTGGGCATGTACTGGGATGCGGTGGGGAGCTGGCACTCCCACTATTCAGGCTGTGCCAGCTTTGGTGGAGAGAGAAGTCAGATGCCAGGACTCTCAGTGGTGCTTATTCTCAAGAGTCAAGCTTCCCTAAGATGCTTGGCACCTGATGGCTGGCACCACAAAGCTTTAATGCTCCACCTCACTGCATCTGGCACACCCTTCACCACCCTTCTAGTCTGTACCCAGGCTTCTGTCTTTGCCCATCCTAGCCACCCCCTGAATCTCCCCTCCCCTGGCCTGCTTCTTTCTCTTCCAGGCTCCCACAGAAGAAGAAAATCTCCATCTTTTTCCAAGAGCTGGTTCTGGCACTGGGCCACATCCCTCGAGGCTCCATGTGGCTTCAAGACACAAGAAGCTCTCTGCTCAGAGCACAGAGCCCTGTGCTCTGTTAGCAGGAGGCACGCACTGAGTACAAAAGATCCTCCTGGAACTGGAGAAGGCCTGCAGGCAAACTCTCTCCTGTGTCCCAGCCCCGCTGGCAGTAGACAGAGCTCAGGGAGCCCCATTCGCTATCCACAGGAAGAGCATGGACCAGATATGAGGCCATGTAGGGGACAGAGCAGGGGAGGTTTGGCTTCATGTCCCTCAGGGGCTTGGAGAATCTTGAACTCTGGTGGAGAGAAAAGCATCTGCCTGGGGGCTGTTCCAGAGCAAGTGGGAGCTACCACATCCAGTGCCTCCATCCAGAACAAAGCACCCTGCTTTCCCTCTCACCCCACAGATCAGCCTGTGCTGGGAAGGCCAGCCAGGTGGGTCCAGTGCAAGGGTGGGAGCCAAGATTCCTGGTTTCTCTCAATGCCTTGTACAGTACAGTCAAGCCCACTCTGTGACTGAAGTTTCCCTCTGTTACAATGGGTCTCATGAATATCACACACCGTGCAGGTACAGGGGCCCATGGGGTATTAGGACAGAGCCTTGCATGATGAGCTCCTGCTCAAGGCCCCCTGCACACTGCCCTCAGAGCAAACAGACCGGGCTCTGATCCCATCACCTGGGACCAATTCACTGTGTATCTGACACCACATGCCAAAGCTGGATTACATTCAGGGCACGTGTATCAGACCTCTGAGGCCAAGGAAATCATAGAATTACAGCAAATTAGGGCTGGAAGGGACTTCAGGAGGGCATCTCATCCAAACCCCTGCTCAAAGCACGGCCAAACCCAACTACATTATTTCAGCCAAGGCTGGTGTCAGATGGAACAAGGTCCCATCAGCTGGGGGAAGGTGGAAGGACATAGAAGAAGTGGAATAAGCCTAGCTCCCATCAGCTTCCCCACCACTGGGCTCCCTTTGGCCCTACCTGGTGTAGCTGCAGCTGAGTCCCCATTCAGCTTTCAGCACTGGGACACTGACCTCCAACAGCTAGAAATTCAGAGGCTGAGGCCAGAGCTCTGCTGCCTTTTCAGCCTGGGCTCACCAAATCCTGCAGGGAGGTATGTCAGGCCCACAGCTCTGACTATTCCCTAGAGCCAAGGAGGTTGCAGAAGTATCAGCTGAGCTCCTACCACCCCCCAGAAAAGGGAACCAAAGATGCAGCTGAGGAAGGCTAGAGTGCTGCAGATCTCTCTGAAAGAACAGCAGCCAGAGATAACTAGACGTGGGGTGAGTTGGCCAGAGCTATGCTGGGCCAGTCTCAGCAAAGGAGTATTTTCAGCCTGTAGCCATAAAGAAACCCTCACTCCTGGCACTCCAGGAGCCAAAAAATCCAAGCTGCTGGAATGAGAAGGGGCTGGAGGGACAGGCCCAGAGCAGTGATTTCTACCCCCACCCCAGAAGCTCTTGGAGAACAACCAACTCCTGCCAGGGATCATCACTTGGGAAGAACCTGCAACAGGTGGCAGGAGTTGGTATCAGCAACAATTCCCAACTGCTGCAGCAGCTGCCTGTCTGCTCCCTCCTTCCCCACAAGCCTCTCCAGGGGCTGCAGTGAGGAGTACCTTAGACCTGTGGGGAACCCATGGCTGGGACAGCAGGGAGGCCAGGCTAGCCACTGGGATGCAAGCCTGTCTGGAGCATCCTGCTCAGCCCCGGGAAATATTTGGTTTATAGAGTGATACAGCAAGCTCCCTTGGCCACCACACAGCAGGAGGTAGCAGGCAGCTGCTCCTGCTGCCCCAGGGGTGGGGTGGGAGCCCCAGTCATGGAGCAGCTTGCCTGTCCGGAAAGACAGGAGCAGGATGTATGAGCTGCTTCAGTGAGATGCTAAGGAATTAGCCCAGGGGAGACAGCACACCCACCCTGGACTCCGCAGGGAGCAAAGATCTCCTGCTTCCACCTGGCAAGGGCAGGGGGGCAACTCCAGTTGAGTCCATGAGTGGGGAGGCAAGGCCCCTCGAGCTGACTGACAGCCAAGGACTGAGCTGCCCTCCAGCTTGGGCAAAAAGCCTGGACTAGGGCTTCATGGGGCAGCTGTAAAAGATGTGCAACACTATGGAAGATATGCAGCTAAAGAATATGTGTACCTGCTCCATCCTGCTTTCTAGCCCTCTTCCCACCCCCAGCCAGTAGCAGCCTTTGGGGAGGGCAAACCGGGCGGCCACCCAGAGCCCCACACTTTAGGGGGCCCATATTTGGGGGGGAGGGTAAATTTTTTGCAAGGAAGTGGCTCTATTTGCATTTTAACACTTGACTATTTATCTAATCCCCCAAAGAATATTAAAAAGATCCATGATACAACTGTGGCAGGTTAGTATTTACCCAAGTACAAACCTCTAAGGGGCCCCAAATTACTGTCTTGCCCAGGGCCCCAACAACCCTAAGGTTATCAGTGCCTCAGCACTCCCTGTCTCTGTGCCCTTGCCCTGCTTCCCCCTTCCTGTTCACCCCATTGCTGGATCTGCTTTCACTCCCACTCCTCAGCCCAGCCTGGGAACTGAAGGAGGGACAGGAGAAGGGGTTGAACTGGGGAACAAACAATAGAGAAGGGAGATCCTTGGTGTCCCTCAAGAGCCCAACCCCAAATGAAACTCAGCTTTGTTTCCCAGCCTAGATTTCCTTATAGTTCAGGGAGTGCTGCTTGGGCAAGGGACAAAGCTCAAAGTATCCAGCTTCAAAAACAGCATGTCTTGCTCTGTGCTGCATAGTACCACCCCAGCTACTGCCAGTACTAGCAAAGACAGGAGTGCAACTAGGGTGGGGCAACCACAGCAACAGCCCCAGGCACCAACTTGAGGTGGGAACAGAAAAATAGCAGGTGCTACCACAGCTGCACAATCACTCCAGCTGCACACAAGGCACCGCTGCCCCCATGCCTATCACTGCCCCAGGCATCCGGCTCCTTTGTTACACCTCTGAGCAAAGGGATTCACAGACCAGAGAGCTATGAAAATACAATGTAAACCCTGCTGCCGCACCCAAGAGCCACACTATTCCCATGACCAAAGCAGCTGGGAGCCTAGCACTACAAGCTGGCCTGCTCACTAAGCCAATCCACTGCAGCTGGAGGGAAGAAGCCAGCTTGCAGACCCTGCACCTGGTGTCCTAACCCATCTAGAGCTGCCCTGTGTGCAGTCATTACAACAGGCAAGGTTAGGCCAGAGCAATGGAAATGGGAAACCACCAAAACCATGAGTGAGGGACCAATGCCAGACACTGCCTTTAGAAAACCACTGCATAGTGGATAGAAAAATGGACTCTATTTTAGAGTCTGCCACCAACCTGGCCCATATGTCACAAGCACCTGAAGACCTTTCTGTACTTATCCTCCCAACCTGCCCCACTCCACACCTGAGCACAGCTTTGCTCTATTACCACCAGGGAACTGAGGTCCAGAAAGAGATTAGGTTTCTGAGGGTGTATCCAGAGGACCATAGACATTTGGCTCCCTGGGGACAAGTAGCAACGGCACACCTTGCACTACAGCTACTTGTCCCTGAGGAGTGCCTGTGCCATGGCAAGTTACCCAGGTGGGGTAGGGGAATCTGGGCCAGCACTGCATCTTACCTGCAGTCCTGGGGGCCTCCCAGGGCTGCAGCTATGGCAATCCTGCCACTTAGAGCCTAACTGGCAGTCAGAGCATTGCTTTGGGCAGTCCAGCTCCACTTTTCAGCAGCATGCGGTGCCCGAGTATGCACTGCTTTGGTTTCTTTTTCTGCAGGTGTTTTTTTGACCCCTGAATATTCAGGGGGTCAAAAAACTCACAGATAAAAACCCAGAGCAGCATGGGCAGCATGCTCTTCTAGCACAGAGAATGCCTGACTGTGTGGCACGTGGTGCTGCAGACATGTTTGTGGCACCACGTGCTGCATAGCCACGGTCATCTGGACATGCTCTGAATCAAGCAAGGACTCAAACTGAGGTCTCTCAAATCACAAGCTGGTAGCCCACTCTCATTGCATCTTTTTTCTACACTGTGCGGTGCTCCTCATGCTTCCCTATGCCTCCTCAGGCAACAACATTCACTCCAAGGAACCATGCAGTTGCACATGACTCTGAGACCCTCCAGAACCAGGGCCTGGGCTGAGCAAAGGGCTCCTGTTTCCTCAATACAATTTAAGAGGCTTTCTCTGAGGGCTATGTCCTGGTGGGAGCTGAGAGCAGGACTCCGCTTTTCCAGGTACAGGCAGCTCAGAAGGATTCACTCTTGGACAAGCAAGGTTCTCACCTGCTGCAAGAAGAAAGACAGTATGTATCCCAGTCTGCCAGCTCAGGCCAGCAACTCAGGAAAGCAGGGACTCAGCCGAGACAATGTATCCATCTGCCCCAAACTGCCACCATCACTTCCTCTAATACAAGGACATTTAATGGAGGGACTCGACTCACTGGGGTCCTCTAGGTACAATGCCAGAGAATCAATGTGAATTCTGCAGAGCCCACTGCAGGGAGCCATCTCCATCACATGCCCTACCCATCCCTCAGAAATTCAGGTAAAACCCCAATGAGGGAAAGCCCCATCTCATTTGTCCTCCAAACCAGACTACAGTTAGAGCTTAGGCCTCTCAGCTGTGTGATCCTGCACCCAGGGGCAGATTAAGAGTTGTTGGGGCCCTGGGCCTAGGGACCTTTCCCCCCACCATGGCCCAGGGCCCTTGCTGATCTGTTCCCTGCCCCACAACCACCAGCTCCATCCCTAGCCAGGATAGTGTGAGTGGGACACACTGCCCCACAGACCCATGGCAAAAGCCATGGCTGCCCCTGCCCTCAGGTCCATGTTGGAGGCGGCTCCGGGGGTACAGAACCACTGCTTGCCAGGCACATGCAGTGCGGACCGAGCTGCACAGGTGGCCCCTCACCCTGCTGTGGCTCAGTCTGGCTGCAGCAGCACCCAGTAAACGGTGCCCAGCAACCATGGCCTGCCGTGTCATGCATGCTTAGCCCAGCCCAGCTGCCAGTTTCATCTGCGCCAAGGCAGAGGCCCCCAGGCCCAGGCTCAGCTGGCCCATTTGTTAATCTGCTTATGCCTGTACCACATCTGTATTCTCTCCCTGCCCCCCCCCCAAAACACCAAACATCTGGAGCTTTACTCTCTGTTGCATCTGGTTTCCTCACTGTCTCTTCACATTCCCCCTCCCAGAGCAGGTCCCAGCCTAAACACAGCACAGGGAGCAGCAGAAGCCCCCCATATGTTCCTCAGGCTTATAACAATGCAGAAGAGGAGCATCCTCTCCCGCCCCACCCCAACCCAACCTCCAGGTCCAGGTAGGCAGAGCTTCAACCTCTCTGCTGCTTCAATTAGAAATGCATTTCCTGGCTGGAGGCAGGAGCGGGATCTTCAAACACCCCTGCAAGAAAGGGATTTCATTTCTGCACACAGAGTGCAGGATCCAAAGCCCAGTGTGAGTCCTTTCAGCGCCAGGAAGAAAGACGCAGGAGATGAGCTCGCTCTTCTCTTTCATCTCCGAGGCCAGCTCAGCCTTCAGAACCTGCAGCTGCCTCATGCCATAATTAGCTGGCAACAAACTCATGTTCTTTTTTTCCCTCACAGCTTCGTTGCTGGCACAGCCTGGGTAGGAGTGACCCAGACACACAGGATCCTTTATCAACTCCATCCACACAGAGTGGCTGAAACGGTACCAACACTCCCAGTATGGCACAGCAGCATGCAGTAGCCCTTGGGATGGGGTCCCTGGACATTGGGCTGCTCAGAAGGGCCAGCAGAGAGGAAGATTTAGCAAAGAAATTATATCCCTGGCTGGTCAAGGCCAGGAGGGACAACTGCCAGGCTCAGCTATGTCTCAGCACTGTTAACACACTACATGCTGGGGTTCTAGATGTAACCCTTTACCTAGGCTCTGTCAGCATGGTTAGCAGAGGAATGAGCCCCTCCAGAGTGGCCAGGGGCTTTGCAAATCATTTAGGACAGGATTACTCTTAATAGCTCTGCTCCTGCCTGGGGCTGGCAGGAGCTGGGGTGTAGCCCAGTCTCTGCAGGTCAAGGTGCATTTCTGATATAGCAAAGGATGCCCACATCCTTCCCTGTGACCCAAGGGCCAGGAAGGGCCCCTGTGCAGCCTCTAATTTTCTTGTGTTTCCCAGAAACCCCCAAAACCAGCATGGGAAGCAGAGCTAGTGCCAGGCAAGGGATATGCATGGGCTATGACGGCTGAACATGCCTTTTGTTTTCAGGATGAGCCCCTTCAGAGCATGGCGGGGGCGGGGTGGGGGACACCCTGAGGCAGGGAAGCTTGCAGCACCGCTGTCCTTGCTCTACCTGTTCTGAAACTATGAGGCCTTCGCCCCTCCAGGCAGTCACACCAGCCCATGTGTCCTTCCCACTAGCCTACCCCTTTGATTGTCCTCAGCAGGCGAGTACTTGCCTACCCCTCCACCAGCCTGGCCATACCCTCATCCTCAAGGGAACTTCCCAGCATGGATGAAGGAAACACAACAGTATATCTGCTCTCCCCTCCAGATGGTTCCTGAGACCCACTGCTAACAAACACAACCTCCATACCAATCTCCCAGCCCAACAGTCTCATTTGTCTGATCTCAGCTCTACAGGGCAGTGACTGTCTCTACCTTTGTGCCAGTGCAATGAAGTCTCTGGGATGACAAGGGAGCTGGCAGCCCCTCATTGGTTTCCCTTCACAGGGTTTGGGAACCCCCCACCCGGAATCACTTTACACAGAAGCTGACAACTGCTTCCCCTGCCATATTTTGCACATGAATGCCCTTTGAAGTCAAGGCAAATCTTGGGTGAAAACAGAAAATTGCATTTGGTTTCCACCACCCTAAATACTTGAGTAGTGGAGCAGAGACTTCCTATGCCTGGAGAAGGGCAATTGTGCCTGAAAGCTTGCAAAGAACTTTTTGCCAACTACTCACTTGGTCTAGCAAAAGATATCACATCTACTCAAAGAACCTTGTCAACCCAAAATACTTTGAACTCTGCTCCCCGCTCCCTATGGTCTTATGACTCATTGCCCCTTCACACAGGCAATACCCCAAAACCCCTCCCACATTCTACCTACCCAGCCCTGTGTCCCTCTAGGGCAGGGGTGGGCAAAATGCAGCCCAGAGGCTGGATGCAGCCCACCAGGCCATTCTATCTGGCCTGCAGGGCCCCTAAAAAATTTAGAAAATTAATATTTATCTGCCTATCATGCAGCCCTTGATGGCTTGCCAGAACTCAGTAAGTGGCCCTCCACTCAAAATAATTGCCCACCCCTGCTCTAGGGAAACTGTAGCCAGGGGAAACTTAGGAGTTGCAGCAGAAACCAGGTATGTAGCTCCAGTGTAGAGCAGCCCCATGCACTACCTTGCGTTCACATAAACCCCAACCCTGGATCTCACACACCCACACACCCATCACAGCTGGACTGGGGAGTGGGAAGGAAGAGGTAGAAGTCAGGCCAAATGCAAAACCAAACCCTATATGAAAAGTAGAGCAGGGCAGGAGCAGCTCCCCATCTCCCTCCCCACAGGCCTCCCAGGCAAACGCTATGATTCAGTCTCTTGGTTTGCTTCCTCAGAGCCAGCTTTCAGGGTGCAGCAAAAATGCCAGGCTCAGCAGGGAGGAGCAAGGTGGCTGCATGGACAAGCCCTGTGAGCCAGGGTTGGGGAATGGCATCACTCTGCCTGTCCTGGAAACACCGCACACCCAGCACAGGCACCAACTTGTCTAGGAGGGCTGCTTGCAGAAACATTAAGTGCGCTACCAAGCCACTGACATCAGCTCTGTTCCCCCATCTCTCAGTAGCTACTCCCTGCCCCCACCTCTGTTCCCCAAACCTTTCTTCCTAGGCCTGGTGAGGCAGCCACAGCAGGCTCCCAGGCTACAGAGGGGCAGCTCCGGTGGCACCTCCCTATTCCCAAAATTGTTGCAAGGGGGGACAAAGGAGCCACCCAGGCTGGGGGGAGGAGTGACACTGCCCTAAGCGGATAGACCAGGGATGGGCAAAATATGGCCCGTGGACCACACACGGCCCACCAACCCATTCTATCCAACCTGCAGGGCCACTAAAAAAAATTAGAAAATTAATATTTATCTGCCCCTGGCTGCCTGTCAAAGATGACAGGAGCCAGGAGCAGTAGGACCCAGGGGGAGCCAACAGCAGGATTAAGCAGCCTGGGCAGCAAGGCTGGCCCCGCCCCGCCCCGCCCCACCCCCAGCCCCAGCCAGAAGACTCTGCCTACCAGGGGCTTCTGGAATGTGTCCCTGGAGCTGTTCCTACCTCCCTGCTGCCAGGGACTCTATAGAACCGGGCTGGCTTCCCCCTCTCCCTGCTAGTGCAGCCCAGCCCAGCTCCACAGAGTGCCTGCCAGCCTGTGCCCTGTACTCCTGCTGCCCCACCAACACTGGCCCTGATGCCCCACACTCCCACTCAGCTGTTGCTGCACTCTGCATACCCGCTCACTGCCCTTTCCCCCACCTTCCATAGCCATTTCCCTACTCCCCTCTGTCAGCTGCGCTCCAGTACCACATGGTTCCCAGCTACAGTGCCAAGACTGCAAGAGCAGCTGGGACATGGTGCCAGAGCAGCAAGTGGGAAAGTGGCAGGAGAAGGGCAATGGTAGCAAACAAGGGGGGGCTGCAAGCAGCACCACAGGGCCCATGCCTGTGCCCCAGGGCCAGGAGCAGTAGAAGCACAGAGCCCAGGCTTGGAGCAGTGCTGGCAGGAGCTCTGTCAAGTGTTGGGGCCCTCGATGGCCACATGGCCCTCGATGGCTTGCCAAAACTTGGTAAGTGGCCCTCCACCCAAAAGAATTGCCCACCCCTGGGATAAACTATTTCTGTTTCATCCTCCCCCCTGCTAGGACATGCCAAGCAATGGGAGTGGGAGGGCACAGCCTGCCTCCTGAGCAAACCTGACTAGCTGCTCTACCTTAGGAGGCTGGTTTGCACAGCAGGCAGCCAATGAGAGACTTCCCATCCCCAAAGCTGGGTTGTAATTCGCAAAACAGCTGCAGCTCCTGAATCAGGTCTAGCTGAAGATGGAGCAAAGTCCCACAAGTGGTAAAAAAATACATATCACAGCTGGCAGCAATGCTAATCCTGCCCCTCCCCCCCTCCCCTCCCTGAGCCCCAGGGACCCAACACATGATGGACTGTGCCTGGAAATGGGGCACAATGGTTCTTGTACCTGTGATGCCTCTGCTGGCCAGGCAGCCAGAGGCACTTGACACTCAGGTAAAAGCATCCCTCCCAAGGGCAGGTGAGTCACTCCAGGAGGGAAAGTCTGGATGGTGCCATCTTTTCCCCACCCCTGCCATCAACATACTGGGTCATATAGCACATCTGTGCTGCAGGAGGGCAGCTAAACACAATAGACAAGGACAAGGCACATCACAGCCCAAGCAAGAGGAAAATTAGTCTCTGGACCTCGTAGAGGCAGAGGAAGAGGCCAGCAACCATAGGCCTGGACAAACATGGCCTATACTTTAGGTGCCCCACCTGTGGCAGCTCAGCAGGAGCCTAGTGCTCCCACTGGGTTGTGGCTCTGGAGCCTTGAATTGGGCCACCACTTTTCCCAAAGATGGAGTCCCTTTGTAAAATGGGCTTCACTCACTGGAAATGAATCACTGACAGAACAGCACCCCGGGTACTGACACAGCTCCTGGCAAGGAGGAGCCTGAAGCAGGCAGAAACCTGGAGCAGGGCAATGCCACAGGGAAGCCGAGGGAGGAGTATCTGCAGTGAATTTAGCTCAGGCAAAAGGTGCTGCCTTGACTGCTCCAGAAACAGAGGCACTTCTTCACCAGCCAGCATGGCTAACATAGGCAGCTCTCTCATAGATGGCCACAGCCCCAAGAGACACACCCCCATAAGAAAGCTTTGCTGTTAAGCAAGGCACTACCATAAGGATAGCTCCTTCCTGTCAAGGGTTCCCAAGCAGGCCTTGTTGCTTCTCCAGGTCCACTGCAGCAAAGGGTATCATGAGACTGAATGCACCCACGTCCAGATTGCACGGGGGCCCAAACACAAAGCATCCTCCTGTACAACAAGAGAGGGCTGGGGCCCATACCTGACACCTTGAAGCCCTGGTCCTGTGATCCTCAGGGCTGTAGCACCCAGGCCCAAGCCCCTGGGTCTGCAGCAGGACACAGCAGAAGTCAGTCATTCTGACACCCCAGGCTCCAGGACTGCTTTCAAGAAGCCTTCCCTTTTCTCTGCTATCCAGCCCTGGTTCAGGCCCCCCAGACACACACCCAATCCCTGGCAGCCTCATCTGAGCAAGTGCTCACTACAGGCATTAAATGCAACAGATCTCCCTAAATCTCAGCCAGCCCACAATGTGGCAGGATCATCCTCAGCCACAGCACTCTTTGGCCCCCCTCCCTTCCCTGCCCCCCCCCACGTCCCCCAGGCAGAGCAGCATTGTGCAATGCAGCTCACTGCATAAGGCTGAGCCCTCCTAGCATCCCAGTTACACTGGCAGGAACCTGGGAATAGGCTGACAGAGCCAGTGCAAACATTTATAATCGCCCTATGGCCTTCAAATACCTGAAGGGTGATTATAGAGAGGATGTAGATGTGCTTTTCTCTGGCTGCAGGGGACAGGACTAGGAGCAACAGCCTTAAACTGCAATAAAGGAAATTTAGTATGGAGATTCAGAAGAACTTCCTATGTGTGGGGCCAGCATTGGAACAAGCTAAGAAACTGGAAATGCCACCCTTGGAAGTTTTCAAGAGCAGGCTGGATAGACGTTTGGCTGGGATGATTTAGTCAGGGATGATCCTCCCTTGCAGAGGGCTGGACCAGATGACCTTGTGAGTCCCTTCCAGCCTTGCTTTCCTATTATCTCCCCGCAGCCTCCTCAAGGCTCACAGTGCCACCTGCTGGAGAATACTGGAAAGCTACCCACCAGGGTTCAACTCTCAAGTTCACACCAATGACGTCCCTGAATTGCCAGCCTGTGCCCTCTCTCTCTGCGGTCCTTAAGCCACAGCTGACTCTGGGCACGCTGTTCCCCCATCACTTCCTGAATTTTGCCCCTAGGTTGTTGTCAGGACTCTGAGCTCCTCCCTTCTTCCCTCCAGGCAGTACCTCCTTTCCCTTGCACCCTGCTCAGCGGTAGCTTTCACTCAGTCTTTCCCCAACCCCGGCTCTCTTGCCCCATGGAGCTCTGCCATGCCCCAGCTGGCCAGAGTGGAAATGGGAGCACCCTGCGGTTTGCACTACCCTGGCCACATCTGTAGACAGCTGATGGCACTTCTACAGCCCAAAAGAATTGACCTCTGTGAGTAGGGACGGACAAGACAGCTGCTCTTTTTCATAGTTCTCAGGACAGGAAGGTCAATTGGGACTACATGGTCTAACCACCCATGAAACACAGGCCAGAGTCATCGTCCTGTTGTTCCTGCACTCCACCTGGTCACTGGAGTCAGCTACATCTCCTTTAGAAAACTCCACATAAGATATCTTCACCCCTCCAGGTGCTGTAGAATCCCCGCCTCAAACCAGTGACTGGATCAACTGTGGTAGATACCAAGAGCCCTTGAGCTTTAGCTCTTTTCCCCAGGGAGAAATGTATAAAGCCTGTTCAGATCACTTCTTACCTCCTGATAGATGAACAGGCAAAGTACCTTCTGGCTCCCACTGTGATATTCTTTGCAAGCTCATGCCTCTATTCCCAGCACCTTCTCCACTACAAGCACAAGCACCAGGGGCAGAAGCCAGCCAATCTTGCTACTGTCCTACATAAGGGGTGCATCTACACATCACCCTACACCAATGCAGCAATGCACTGCATTGATGTACAGTGAGCTACAGCGCTGCAGAGATCATGTGAACCTACAAGCGATCACCATACCAGCAGGCTCCCTACTACAGTGATGTTCATCTACACATGATCACTAGTTACATCGCCATAGTGTGCCACTACAGCAATGTTACAGGTGGTTACCGTGCCATATTTTAGTACTTCCAAAAGGAAGTACTAAAACACAGCGCAATGTTACTGTATGGCGATGTGTAGACACACCAAGAAGAATCAGTTGGCCGGGCTGGTGCACACAGGTCGTTGAGAGCAATAGCAAACACAAAGGCCCCAGACGGTAGTGAAAGGACTGGCCAGTCAGGGTTTTATTACAAGTTTAGTACCAAAAAAAACCTGTAACAGCAACTGTACAAAGGCAGGATATATTAAATTAACCAAGGACATTACAAGGGGCTGGTCTAAAACTTCCAAGGCACTTAGGGCAGCTGAGCCAAGTGGGGCACCCCCACCTCACAAGGCCCTGAGCTGCAGCTGATGTACAGTATGATGCAGGGTGCAGCTGCCTCTAGGAAACTCAATTAGCCACCACCCAGATCAGAGCAGTGTGTGCTGGGAGCAGCAGCCCCATCCTTCAAAGGAAAAGGGCATGGGGGGGAAGGGGTGCTGTGTAATACCTTTGACCTTCAAAGGGATCTAAAGTGTGTTGTCAGAGAGGTAGCAGTAGGGCATGGAAGACTGCACTTTGGTTGTGTGCTTGCACAATGGTCCCAGCATCAAGCATGCTGCATAGGCTCCTGCTGCTAAGAGAGGCAGAGAAACTTCTGAACTCACAGAAGGGAAGACCCTGGCCTCAGATTGCCTGGCAAAGAGTTGTGTTCATCCCCAGGTGAGCACAAAACACCAACCCCACTCCCAAATCCCTGCAGGCATCCAAGACCCTATAACACAGTGACAAGATGGGGGGCCAAGGAGTTGGATCAAGGACCTTTCCTTCATAGACCAAGGGCAAAAATACCTGCTCCAGATGGTTTCCTTTGGCACTGAAGTGGATCCAGGTTTCAGTCTCACACACAGACACTCTTGCCCTTCACTTCCAGGGACATGGGCTCTAATTTAACGTGAGTCACCAGTGACGTGGGCTTTCTGGGCCTCCTTGTATCACAGCCTTTGCTAGGCATCAACCCATGTTTAGACATCCACCGTAGAAGCCACCATGTCATAGCCAGCTGGACACTAGTCCAAGGCTACAATAGCGGCAGGGCCACAACTCAGATTCAGGGAAGCTGGCAGAGAGGGCTACAAGTTTGGATAGAGGGGCACTGGCAGAACCATGGGGACAGCCTAGGGCTAGAATAACAAGGGACCAGGACTGAGATGAAAGGGTTTGGCTGTGAGCATGGTAGGGGGTCTGGTCAGCCCATACCGACATTGTGCCTTGCTCTCACCTGCCGCTTACTGTCACAAGAAATGTTCCCATCCTCTCAAAATGCATCAAGATAATTTAAAACCAAACTGGAGAGCTGGTTCCCTCAGCTCTGCAAGATCCTGCTCCTTCTTCTCTCAGCAAAACCTCCAGTCTTGGCCTTGCAGGTTTTAAGAGCATATTCTGATGTGGCTCCAATAGAGGTACCTGAGACAAGCCATAAGGCCCTAAGGCAGCTCCCCATATCTGGCTGTAGACTGGGAGGAATTTCCTTCTCTGGAGACCCAAGGAGGAAGCCATGAGCAGCAGTTCTGGGAGCCCACGTTCCTCATATGACAGGAGGAAATTATTCGAGTTATGCTTCCACATCCTCAAGTGGCCTCACTACCCAGTGGGAAAGGCAGCCAGAGGTGCAAAAGGGGGATCTCTAAAGCTGTACATTAGTCTGGAGGTAGGGGTAGGATATTCAAGCACTGCAGAGTGATGGCTCATAGGATGAGCATGCACTTGTGACTGGCTCAGGGGTGCCAGTGCCTCGGAGCTCTGTTCATTGTTTAGGAAGGTTTGAGCCCCAGAGAGAAAGGCAGAGGGCTCTCCGTAGGCTGGGGCACTGGACAGGACCAGCCCCTCCCAGGTGGGTCTGAGTCTGAGCCCCACAAAGTTTGTGGGAGCTCAAAGTCATGCTCCCTGGGGAGCCCAGAGGACAAGGTCAGCTGGGGCCATCCCCATCCAGCTCCTTTGCCCCAGGCTGATGGGGTAATGGGGCAGAAGGGCACAGCCCCTGGCTGCAGCTGGTGTTGGACCCCGACGTATGTGACTCATCGGGTCTCTTCTGCAAACAAAAAAAACAAAGGCTGTTAGGTGCAATCCCAGGCAGTCTTCCCAGGGGAGTTTCCCAGGTAGCAGCCAGGAAGGACAGTCAGTTCCCAGTAATTCTGCCTGGGGCACATCAGCAACACCAGTGGCAGTACAGGAATGACAGTGGAAAGCAGGCAGAAGCCTCTCTGGTGCCCCTTGGCCAGTGAGTGCAGGGAACATGCAGAGTGCCAGCCACAAAGGCAGGAAGCTCAGGCTCACAGTGTGTCCGGGCTCATCCTCACACCCTCTGACCCGGAGACGTTTCTGCAGCCAGTAGGCATCACATGCCAGCCATTCACGGTTTCCTCCTTACTTCTGACTCCAAGGGCCATTTCACCTAATCTCATGGAGCATTGGATTCAGTAAAGTGGCCCCTTCCCCACTAGCTACCAGGACAAATGCTGAAGGAAGACTCCCAGCTGTGTGACATGGTGTCCACAGCCTGCCCCGTTCCATGAGCTCTTGCTATTCTTATCCCAGTGCCTGTGGAGTGGGAAATTACAGTGCTCCTGGAATGAACAAAAGAGGCTGCACACAAACATACACCATTCCCAGGGCCATGCAGACATCTACAGGAAGATGGACGGAGGGATAGAGGCAGACAGACAGACAGACAGGGCCAGGCTCATCCACTAGAAACACCAGGAGAGGAGAAGCAATGATGGACACTTGCCAACAAGAATGAGACAAAGGACACGAGTACTGCGCAGCCTCTAGGAGTGTTCAACCAGCAGGCACCAAGGGAGGTTTTTGAACACTGTGCAGGGGATGGGACTCCTCCTCACCCCGGCACTTGTGCAGTTTGCTGCACCCAGACTGCTGCTCCTCTCAACTCCATGGGCCCAGCCAAAGCAGGAAGACTCTTACCCCAGGGACAGGCAGGGAGGGAGAGACTGTCCCGCTCCCAGCATCACACCAGCCCCCAGAAATAATGGCTGTCCAGGTTCAGTAACCTTGATCTGCTTTGTCCCCTTTGGTCTTGGGCTCCTGCCACCACTCTGCAAAAAAACCTTCCTCATAGTCGCCTTCGCCTTCAAACTCGCTGTCCAATTCCAGGTCCTGCCCAGCGGGGGCTGGGCCATCATCCAATTCCATCTGCAATATGGGACGAGACAGTCTGTCACCAGGTTCCATCTAGGTGTTCAGAGCAGGTTTGGCCCCAAAGCCTGGTGCCTAAGCCTTTCTGCTCAGCAAAGCCCCACAAGGAACAATACTGACCACCCCAACCCCATACAAATAGATTAAGGATCACACTACGCTGTTCTCCAGAGCTCTCCATTATTCCCTATCCCCCTCAGGGCTCATGTAGTCCTTCCCCACCCCAGGAACAAACCCCAAATTGCCCCCTCAAGTCTCTTCTCCAAGGCTTTGGGTAATCTAGTTTTAAATGGGAGCTCCCCCTTTCCCTGGAGACTTTTCTGCAGCAGCAGAACCTCCTAGTCAGCCAGCACTTCAGAAACATCAGTCAGCCTAAGCAATGATGTAGGAGTCATCTCTCCCAGCACCAAAATGCAGCCACCTCTGAGGTGAAGCACAGCAGATGCACCAGGTATCAGTGCTGAGTTCCCATTATTCCATCTCTGATGCAAGCCAGAGGTTCTTGGAGGTTTCCCATTCACACAGTGACATGGCCCAGCCTTGCTTAGCAAGCAAAACTGGCTCAGGTGCCAGAGCACAGTTTTCTAGCAGCAGAATGCTATCCAAGGGCTCCTCCCACCCCAGTGTCCTGCTGTAGCCCCAGCTCACCTCATCATCAGCCTGCAGGTACTGTCTGGCAAACTCCAACATCTTCTTCTGCATGGCGGTCTGGTTGTGATACCGGAGCGCTTCCTGGAGAGAGGATGGATAAGGACACCATCAGTCCAATTCCTCCTACTGCTGCCCATCCCCTAGGCAGCAACCAAACAGTTAAGCTCCCATGCAGGGCTGGCATCTGCTTCATATGGAAAGGGCTGAAGTAGCCAGAAGCTGTGCTGTATCTGTGCTGGGCAGGACGGCAAGGTCTCAGAACCAAAGGCCATGAGGCAAAAACAACTACATTTGCAGCTACTATTGTTCAGCATTCCTTAAATCAGCCTGTACATTGCAACTCCCAGCTGGGACTGGAGAGGGTGCCCCTCACAGTGTATTAGAGCAGTTCAAAGCTTCCCATCCCAGGAACTGAAATCACTCCTGCCCAGGTCTCCCCATGCCACACCAGGCTGGGTCTCAGCAGGGTGAAAGAGGAGGACATGATGTCTCCCAGAAGCCCATGGGCTAAGCTCAGAGGGGCTCAAGAGGCAGCTATAAGACCGTGCAAATTAGTTCACCATCCCTCTCCCAACCCTGGCCCCACAAGCCCCTCACCGGGCGGGCGTTAAAGTCCTCCTCCTCCAGATGCCAGCGCTCCCGGTAGAAGCGGTAATAAACAAGGTTCTGCTGCATCACCTCATCACCAGGGTCAAAGAGCATGTAGCTGGAGACACTCTGCACTGCATTCTTCACATCATTCACTGCACAGAAAGGATGGAAGGGTGGGGGCATGAGGCAGAAACAGGTATGCCCCACTCCATGGGGGCCAGGCACATGATACAAAGACATGCCCCCTGGCACAAGGCTGGGCACAGGGAGCATGGACAGGAGATACTCTGTAAACAGATAGGAGCTGAGCAGCCAGGGACATGGCATGCAGAAACATTTTCCCCTTGGCCTAGTGGCCAGACATGGGGGAATGTGACTGGTGGACAGAGAACAGAGAAATATCCCTCCCCTCCCTTTACAAGAGCAGAGTGTGATGAGGAGCCCACCCTCCACCAGGCCTCACCAATCCTCCATCCTATGCAAGGGACTGTGTTGTGAGAAGTCCCCAAAATCATAGCACTGAGAGGTCAGAGGGGAAGGAGATCTCAACAGGAATGGAGATTTTGAGATGTCAAAGTGCTGGCTGCAAACAAAGGGGAGCAGGCAAGGAAACATTTGGGAAAAAGGCAGAGGGGTTATCACTCTCCCCTCCCCAACTCACTCTGTGAGCAGCAATCCCAGAAGCAAGCACAAAGACTTACTTACACTTATAATACGCAAATTGCAGGTAGTGGTACATGGTAGCCACAAATTTCTCCACAAAGTAGCCACCCACATTGGGAGTCAGGTCAGTCTCACAGTCCACCTGGCACTGCAGGACAGCCACATAGTGGTCTAGGAAGAGATGTTCATCAGCACATCCTGGCTAAGCTGAAGCACATCTCCCACAGCGGCCATTACAAGCTGCTCCAGGAGGTAAGCCCTTGTGCCCCCATCAGCTGCTAGTTAGAGGATAACCTGTTCCTGGGGTGGCTGCCCTATGCTCCTGTCATGCACAGGATGATTTATTCCAAATAGCAAAGGGTTCTGCTCTCAGCCAGATCTCTGAGGTTTCTGGGGCATGAAGGGTTTATCCTTTCCATATGTCCTTCTTGCTATTCCTGCTGGCCAGATGAGCAGCCTCCGTCTCCATCACTTGATCAAAGATAGCAAAGGTACTATCTGAAATAGTCCGCTCTGTACAACCCTGAACTAGGTGCAGCCCAGATAGAAGGAAATCAAGTCCCGGCCTCCCACATAGCAGCCCCCCAACTCAGCCCTGACAAAGAGGAAAGGTAATCTCTGTGGACAGACAGGATCTCCCTTCCATAGCCCTGACAGTCTATAGTTTACGTGAATAGGCTGACACCAAGGAGGTTGGTTAGCCACTGATAATCTGTGCACTACAAACAACCAGTCCATAAGGAAGTCATTGCTAGTGATCATTTCATGCCAGACATGGAGTCACCTTTTACTGAGACCCACAGGCAAAGGCTCTGCACCCACACATTTGTATTAAAATGAAGAGACAACCTGGCTCAGGAGAAACCCAACCTCTGACCTTTCCTCTCCTGGTTGCCATTGCTCTGAGCCCCTGAACCCCACCATAGTTCCATAGGCTAGAAGGCCCCACGCTCACCTGCGATGGCTGGGTAGAAGTCCTTGAACTCTTCCAGTTCGTAGGTGCTGTCACAGCTTGCCAGGCAGTTCTCATAGGCCTTGTAGTACTCCACCAGTGCTTGCTCCATGTCAGTGACACTGCTTCGGAAATCCCCACTGTTATACAGCTTCACTGACCGCACGAACACTGTCTGCAAGGAAGCAGCAGGTCTCACCCACTGGTCTTGTCCAAGGCAAAGTCATGCGTGGTAACAGGATGGGATTCACTCAGTCATTCCTGCCCCACACACAATGGCTGAGTGGAATTCAGCCCTATGCAAAGGACTCCAGACCAGGCTCGGGCATCGCCCAGCACCTTCGCATGAACATTTTCAGTAACCTAATGCCTGTGATTGAAGTTGTCATCTCAGGCACGTGCTGATCCTTCTGCCTAGGCTCAGTCCACATAAAGCCCAATCTTGTTCTTGAAATAAAACCACATCATCATCTCTGTTTGGATACCAGTTGTCTGGACACTATTAACTTATGTCACAATACCAGACAGAGGGGGACAGAACAGACTATCAGCAACACAGGACTCTCCTAAAAAGCCCAGCTCCAGGACCCAGTTAATCCTGGTCTAAACAGGCAGATAGCTTCCTTTAAGCGCCCTCTGGCGACAGCCACGTGTACTTGTGCCAAAGCCAAATCCAGCTCCAATATTGGCATGTGATGGTGATGACATCACCACCTACTTTCCTGGGGTGTTTCCACAGATTTCCCCAACTCCTTCCAGAGTTCCAGAATTGTGCGTTTTTTCCATCAGCTACAAGATGCTCCCAGCCTTGGAGCAGCAACCACAAGGAAGGTCCAGGTCAGGGAAGAGGGGCTTGGCCTTTGACTAATATTTGCCTTTAGACAGCATTTATTTCTAACTCAGCTCTTATCAGCTAACATTGGTATACGCTGAGTCATATGCAGTTGTATAAGTGACAAAATGGAAATCAGCTTGCAGAAAATAGCAGCGGTGCACTTTTGAACTAAAGCACCTTCTACGTGTTTTAGTTCAAAAGCACACCACCAACATTTTCTCAGTGCTGATGCACATTTTGCTGCTTATCCAACTGCAAGTGCTGCAGTGCCAGGCACTTTTCAAAGTGCCCAGTGCTACAGCACTTATATGTGTAAAAATGTCCCTAGTTTCCTCTCTGTCCTGACGGAACAGGGAGTTCTGCAGTTAGAATAGCTGCAAGTTGCCATTTGTCAGGCTCCATGACCTTGGAGCCTGCCACCTCCAGCAAAGAGCAGCCAGATCAGTCTAAGAGGGGATGCTGTGCAAAACAGCCCCTCCTGCTACTTCAGATCAATAGCTTCCTCCAAGCAACCCTTAAAAAGCAAAGCAGGAAGCCCATGCGAAGGACAGAAAGGAAAAAATCAGCCTTTGAAATAACTTGTTTTGACAGGGACCACTGCCAGGAATGATGCAGGGAGAAGATGCCAAAGTTTCCTGCCCAGACCCTCAAAATTATCCCCAATCCTAACGTGTAGCCCTCTGCCATGCCAGCTACAGGCACCCTATAGGCCTTTGTATTAAGCTAAAATCCTTTTAGCTTGCATTATAGTAGCTTTATATCTATTTTAACTCTCAGTTAGACCACATTATTAGCATAATGCTAAGGGAAGTAGCGTAAAAAATGAAACATAGGCAACAGAAACATCTTGAAAATACTAGCCAATCTTGATTACAGGTTCAGGTCAGTGTGTTCTAGCTTGACCAACAGAATGACATGAGAGTGTCTCCTTTCCGATCACATTTGTCAAAGTTTCTACCACGTAATATTATACGTCTTTGTTTGAGGAAGGGGATAAAAAGGGGTTTGATGCTCTGAGTTGTGTTCCTTTGGCATTCTTTGCTGAGGTTCCCTTCTGCAGACATAATGAAAATCCAAGACTTCTTAGAACTTAATCTCTAGATTTGAGTAAGATCTCCCTAATAGGCTGACCACCTATCTGAAATTCTTGGAGTCTCTACATTTTATAGTCCTAAATTTTAAGACTTGTTTATTCCTGCTAGGATCATAAAAATAATCTAAATATGAACTGTTTTATTCTTTAGTTGCTAGCAATATTTGTAATTGGAGAATCCTAATACAATCTGCTTTCATGTTCAGTGCATTGGATTCATTTTGCAGGAGAAAAGGGGCTGTCAAAAAAACCCTCAGATGCCCAAATCAACTCTAAGGATCAGCAACCCAGCCCTGACTCACATTTTCCCTGCTGTTTCAGCCCTGGGCTCCCCTATGTGCATAGCTCTGCTGACAAGAGCTGCTCAGGAATTTTTCAATGAAATATCAAGATTTCTGATACTCTGAAATAGCCATTATCCCAGTTCACAAGAGAAACCCAGATTTACATTTCTACTCCACCTGACTCAGAGCAGAGACTTGGATCTACGTATCCCACATTCTTAGTGAGTACCCCACTCAACAGCATTTGATTATCCTGGGTATGTCAGGAACAATGGAAGTCAGCTTTCTGCTGAAACCTCAAAAGTTTTGATGCAATGGGACTCTCATTCTCTAAAGGTTCTCTCTCTCTCTCTCTCTCAATCTTGAGGTTTCCAAGAACCTCCAGCTTCGGGCCCCAGCAGAGGAATGCCAGTGCTCCTGCTGGGACCTCAAAGCCAGAGGTTCCCGATTAGAGGGTCTTGACCCTTCACTCAAGGTCAGACTGGTCACCATATTTGGGGTCAGGAAGGAATTTTACCCTATAATCAAATTGATAGACTCTGGCGGGTTTTTGCCTTCCTCTCTAGTGGGGTCATGGCCCTCTACCTGGTATCGCTTGAGTGTATCTTAGTAACCTTTACTGAAGGAGGTTAGCTGCTATGGTTCCTCTGCTTTACCTGTGGTAGGTTAGGGTGTTATGTCTTGTGTTGTGTCAGGGCTGATGGTAGTTTTACAATGAGGTTGATTATGGATTTGGATAGGATGGTTTGGATAGGGCTGGTTCTGCCTCAGGCAGGGGGTTGAACTAGATGACCTCTGAAGGCCCCTTCCACCCCTACTTTTCTATGATTCGGGTGACCATATGCCTACATTTGATAAAGACCTTGTGAGGAAACACCTCGAGAGGCTGGACATCCATAAGTCGGTGGGCTTTGATGGAATGCACACAAGAGTACTAAAAGAGTTGGCCAACATTACAGCTCAACCATTGGCACGGATATTTGAGAATTTATGGCACTCAGGAGAGGTTCCAGAAGATGGGAAGAGGGCTAGCGTGGTAGCTATCTTCAAGAAAGGGAGGAAGGAAGATCCAGGGAACTACAGGCCAAACAATTTGACTTCAATCTCTGGGAAGATCTTAGAAAAAATTATCAAAGAATCCATCAACAACAGGCTGACAGAAGGTGCCATTCTGAGAGACAGTCAACATGGTTTCATTTCGGGTAGGTCGTGCCTGACCAACCTCATCTCCTTCTATGACCATGGGACGTGTCACCTGGAAGGGGGCAGAGCTTGATGTCATTTACTTAGATTTCAAAAAAACCTTTGACTTGGTCTCCCATGATGTCTTCATGGCAAAACTGGGGAACTGCAGCCTCGACAACCTTACAGTCCAATGGCTTGGAAACTGGTTCCGTGGTCGGACCAAGAGAGTGATTGTTGATGGAACCGAGTCAGCATGGTGTATGGTGACCCCCAGGGATCAGTACTTGGACCAGTACTCTTTAATATATCCATTATGAACCTGGATTCAGGTGTCAAAAATGAACTGGCTAAGTTCATGGATGATACAAAACTGTGGGGAAGCACAGACACAGTGGAGGATAGGCTGGGGATTTGGGCCGATCTGGACATGCTTGCAAGGTGGGCAGATACAAACCTGGTGACCTTCAACATAGAAAAAAACAATGTTCTCCACCTCGGGAGGAAAACCCCACATCATACCTATAGGCTGGGGAGTGGTTCACTCACTAGCACTGTCTGAGACTTGGGGGTAATGACTGACCACAAGATGAATACGAGTGTTGTACGACACTAAGGTTCCTGATCCTTTAAGGGCAGAAACTGCCTAGGGAGAGAGCCCTAGCAGTCAGGCAGGAACCCCACACCTGCAGGTTACTGTGGCAGCAGGCTAATGAGGGAATCATCCTGTACCTGCAGCTGGTCAGCTGCCTGGAAGAGGCAGGGCCCTGGGTAGGTATATACCCCAGGGACTAGAGGGTCAGTTCTCTGCCAGCAGCCAAGGGGGAAAGAGCTCTCTTAGAGAAAGCTAAGTGGAGATGCTTGACTGCCTGTTCTATTTCTGGTAGGATTAAGGGGCTCCAGGAGCTCACCAGGGACCCTCACCTACAAGGCATTTAGTGCAAGGGGGAGCTTTAACTCTTCTAAAGGGACAGAGCACACCCTGAACTGCTTGCATTATGTTATAGCCCAGGAGCTCATACTTTGATTTCTGTCTGTAAACCGGTGGATCTGGCCAGTGCAGGTGCCATGACTGGGGGTGAACAGACCCCAGCACCAGTGTGGATGCCGTGACCAGGAGTGAGCAGACCCCAACTCCAGTGTGGGCATAGTTACTGAGGCTGGACTAAGCTGAGGCCTCAATACAAGGAGACCACGTTTACATAACATCTGCAAGGCATGGGGTGTGATAAAGGGGTGGTTTTGGAGCTGCACATCTAGCCCATAAGGCTGGGAGGTATCATAAGACACCTGCCAAATGTGGGGCCCAATAAAGGGGTCCAGTAACCGACAGGGTTCAGGGGAGACTGTCAGGACTGTGACTGAGGAGCAACTTGAGGGCAGCCTCCCAATCCATCATTTATAACAGCAAGACATAGGCAGGTGAGATTAGTATGTGCCCATTGGGTGAAGCCAGCACAGTCACAGTGTCCTAGGGACATCACGTCTATCCCAGGGGTGGCCCTACCGTGACAATGAGCCACCAATGTGATGCCACAGCTGGCAAAGCAAATAAAACCTTGGCCCGCGTCTACTGATGCAGCTCAAACAAGACCCAAGAAGTCACTCTCCCTTATTCGGCCTTAGTGAGGCCGCAACCAGAGTACTGCATCCAATTCTGGGCTCCATACTTTTAAAAGGACATGGAGAAGCTCAAGAGTGTCCAGAGGAGAGCTACGCATATGATCAGAGGTCAAGAGAGGAAGCCACATGAGGAGAGGCTGAGAGGCATGGGACTGTTCAGCCTGGAGAAGCAAAGGCTCAGGGGGATTTAGTGACTCCCTATAAGTATATCAGGGGTGTTCATCAGGACCCATGAGAACATCTGTTCACCAGGGCTCCTGCAGGGAAAACAAGGTCTAATGGTCACAAACTGCTGAAAGACAGTTTTAGACTGAACATAAGGAAGAACTTCTTTACAGTCTGAGTATGCAGAGTCTGGAATAGACTCCCCCAAAAAGTGCTGCAAGCATCTACTCTGGACACATTCAAGATGCGCTTGGACAATTATTTTGCTGGAGTCCTTTGACCCCAGCTGACTTCCTGCCCCTGGGGCAGGGGGCTAGACCAGATGATCTCATGAGGTCCCTTCCAGCCCTAATGTCTATAAAATCTATGAAATTCTCCACCCAGCCGAAAGGCAGTGCCCTCGATCCTACCCTGCAGCCTTACTGCCCCAGGCATCCCATCAACCTCCCTCCACTTAAGCCCCTGAGGCTCACTCACTTCATACGGCTGGGCCTCCAAGTCCACAAGATACTCATCCACGTCCACCATCGTCTTGTAATAGTTCAGGTACTTTATGGTCATCTCATGTTTGGGATTCTTCTGAAGAAAGGTGTGGGCAGCAGACACCGCCTTCTCAATTTTATTGTCCTGAAAGAGAGAGACCTGTCTGAGTCAGCTGCCACAGTGAGCCACTGTCCTGCTGCTACAGGAACATGGCTGTCTACAAATTTGCAGAGGTCACCCAAACCCAAAAATTTCCCTGCCTGTGCAACCAATTCATTAATCCTGAGTCATCACAGTGCATTCATAGCCTCTAGGCTTGCTGCAGACGCACCTATACAAGGCTCTCAGAAGAAAAGGCTTTTCTGCTCTCAAAAGTCACAGCCTCAAACCCCACTGGAAAAGTCTTTAGGATTCCCAGGCCTTGTCTATACATAACTGTTGGAGCAATCGACTCACACAAGTATTATTAATACAGTACTAACCCCCAAACGCAGAAGCAGTCAAATCAACACTAACCCAGCTGATTCCCCTTCCCATACAGGAGAAGTAACCACAAGACAAGGACCTTTATTCCAGGCAACTGTGACCACAGTAGTGCAGGGTGCAACATTTTATGAATCTGCACAAGCAGACACAAGAGCCGCTTGACAAAGACACATGGCCACCAGAATGTGTGGAATTGCCCTGGTGGGAGAGAAATCTCAACAGGACATGGCATGCATCTACCTAAGAAGGTTTAGGGAGTTTGATACCAAACTTGTCACAGGTCACAGAGACCCACGGAGACTCAAGACCCTTTGCAACCAAATTAAAATCACTGCATCCTGCTCCTACTCAGCCAAAACCAGTCCTTTCACACCTCTCTCCCATGGCCAGGTCCCCACCTGAGAAGCTTCCCTTGTCATTAAGTTCAAGGGTCAGCAGACTCTTCCTCTCCCAGAGATGGTGAACTGAGGTTCAGAGCTGTAGAAGCAAGCTTTCCAAAGAGCTCAGTACACAAGCTGCAAATGCCACTCACTCTTCTGAGAAAATGGACTGAGACACTCATGGTTTACCCCAGAGGAATCCCCAGAATCTGTAGCAAAGCCAGGATTTGAACTTGGAGCAGGCAAGTCGCAAGTCAGCACATCAGCAATGATACCCTCTGCCCTGCCCGCTTTTAAGACCCAACTGTGAGGTCCCAAGATCATACAGGCTCTTGAAACCAGCTCACGTTGCCTACTATATAGATACTGCACCCTCACTAATGCAGCCAGCAGGGCTCCACAGCCATCCCCCAGCCAGAAAGCTGCAACAGGATTCCCCAGGAATGCATGCATTCCTGAGTTACATGATTTCAAGATAAAAAAATACTAGGGCTATGAGAAACTTTGACAGCCGTTTTGTTTCGGAGGTGTTTCAGCCCGTTTTGGCACTTGAAACACCAAATCTGAAATTTCATAGATTTCATAGACATTAGGGCTGGAAGGGACCTCAGAAGACCATTGAGTCCAGCCCCCTGCCCCAGGGGCAGGAAATGAAACAGAAGGCTCCAAAATGAAACTAAATCATCTGAAACGTTTCGGAGGTAGGTTTGCGGGGAAACAGAAACTCGGAAAAGGGAGGGGGAAGGACTGCTCTGATATTGATCTGTAAGGGGCCAGTGTCTATGGTCTGTCTGCAGTGTCTGCGGAGGTCCCTTCCAATCCCAGTGCCCTGGGGGAGAGATAGCAGCCTGCTGTAATCCCGGACGCAAACCCAGGGCCCACACTTCCCTGGGAGAAGTCTGGCACAAGCCTGCAGCCCTCAGAGGGGTGGGGGGCCGCAAGCTCCTGGATCTGCATGCAGGATGACAGCATACTTCCACTGCCGCCTGCGCCAAGCACCAGAAAGAACCCCGGGTGGCGGCAGCAGCCTGCTGTCATCCCGCGCGCAGATCCAGGGGCCCGTGCCCCTCAGGAAGAGTCCGGCAGTCCCGCAGCCCTCCCAGGGGGTGCAGGCCCCCAGATCTGTGCATGGAATGACAGCATGCTGTCACTGCCGGTTAAAGCCAGCAGCAGAACCAGTCTTCCTGGCATTTGGCACGGGCTGCACTGAGCACTGGTCCCAGCTAGCAGTGGCAGCCTGCTGTCATCCCCTGCACAGATCCAGGAGCCCGCATCCCCCAGGAAGAGTTTAGCACAGCCCCGCAGCCCTCCTTTTAAAGTTCTGGGAGGCGAGGGCCAGGCAGGGTAGTCAGGGGGACTTCTCCTGTGACTCCTACCTGCTGGGGCAGAGGCAGGCACAGCCAGAGGAGCAGTGGGAGAACCTGCAGCTGCCCAGCTGTGCTTGCCTCTCCCTGGCTAATCTGAATCTCTGAATCAGTGCTGAAACACTGTTAAAACTCTGAATTCAGCTGAATCAAAATGGAACAGTAATCCAAAACACCAAAATGAATCACTGTCCCTCCAAAATGGACGAATCTGAAACGGAAACAAAACATAGCCATTTCGCACAAACCTAAAAAATACCCCAAAGGGAACATTTTTTTTAAATTGCAAAATGGGGAGTATCAGAGCAAGCAACAATGCCCCGCACCCCGTTAAGATTTCTGCAGGTGCAGATTTACATGTGGGAATACAGTGTAGATTAGTGTTTGGGAAGTACATTATAAACATCTCCACAGAGAATAAGCAGGCACCAAACCTTTTGATCCATGTGGGCATAGCTACCAGGGAGATCAATGTCAAAACTGCTGGCATGCAAAGTGGAAGGCATGGGACCAGCTGAGTGTACTAGCTACTGAAGGAGCACTCACATTGTTCCTCTTGCAAATATATGGCAGGAGCTGGGCACTCAGGGCACTTCCTCCCTGTGTTGTCAGTGCCACTAGCTGGGTTTGCTCAGCCCTTGCTGAACTCACCAAGCCCATGGATAGCAACTCCTTTATCCAGCCCAGGGCAGCTGGGACATTCAGACTGTGCTTTATCAGGGAGCATACTGCTGTATTACCCAAACCAGGCCATAGGGAACATGGTAGGTGTGACTGGCCAACAGATGAACAGAGCCAGCAATGTAAGGGAAGCTCAGGACATGGAAGAGGCCTGGCTCTCTGGGGAAAGGATAATGCTGCAGCTGGGAGTAGCTATTCCACCAGAGCACCTAGTATTGCTGATGCCAAACCTAGAATGAATCATTCTCTGGCAGCAGCCAGTGGACAAAATACTGAGTTGATAGCTTTTGTATGGCTCCAGATGACAAACTTCAGGTCTGATCCTACAATGCTGCTGCAGATAAATCCCTACCTCATAGCTCACTAGCTCAGACTACTCAGCGCCATGGATGCTCAGGCCAGACCTATTTTGGTGCCTACACAGTGATTTGCAGAATTTAACCTTGGAAGCTCTTGAGTCAGGGCACAGAGAAAGCTGCACAGCTGCAGGGTGGATTCACCTGCCAGATTTCTTCCAATTCAGCCACTATGCCATAAGAGACTGTCGCATTCAACTGCATGTCAAAAGGGTCTTTGATGGGGCCTGATCCCGCCTGTTGACACCTCCAGTGCTTTGTCCCTTGGCCCTAGGGCTTGAATCTCTCTAAATTCTCTTTCCCATTTCATTAACTGCTGTGACTTTCACCTGAAGTCAATTTTTAAGGAGTTGATTTTTTTTCTTGTAAAACCAACAGTCCCTGAAATGGAGGTTTGGCTGGTCAGACCAAAGGGAAAATTCATTATGTAATCAGGACACGCTGTCTTTCTGCATTCTTGGGCAAAGGAGACAGCAGAGCTGGGCAAGAAACTATTAACTTGAATCTTCAGAATGTAGGAAATTAGCCAGTAAATCTACACAAGAACCCAAGGAATACTTTTATTTCTTACTTTCTTTACACAAAAGGCAGACTTCTCTCATGAAAAGCCAGACTTCTTCCCAGAAAAAAAAGGGGGGCCTTTGAGTTAATCAGGGAGTTTTACATTAACCTTTTAAAAGAACCAGTTACCCTACATGGATCCAACAACATATCCTCGCAAGAAAATTGGATTGTGGTCTTAGCTCCAAGACAGTCAGGTGGGTGGAAAGCTGGCTGCAGAGTAGGACCCAGAGAGCCCTAATGAACAGATCTGTTATCCCGGTGAGAAGTGGCCAGCAGCGTCCCACAAGGGTCAGTGCTTGGTCCAATACTTTTCAACATTCTTATCAGTGACTTGAATGTGGGGGTGAAGAGCTCACTGACCAAGTTCGCAGACAACACCAAGTTATGGGGAAGCATGGTCACACTTGAAGATAGGCTACAGATACAGGCTGATCTAAACAGGCTAGCAAGTGGGACGGATCAGAACCAGATGAAGTTCAATGTTGAGAAATGTAAAGTGTTCCACCTGAGGACGAACAACCCCTTACACACCTACAGGCTTGGTGGCACCAAACTGACCAGCACCATGAACGAAAGGTACATGGGGATAATAATAGACCACAGTATGAACATGGGCCAGCAATGTGATGCTGTAGCCAGTAGGGCAAATAATACCCTGGCATGCATCAATCAATGCATCTCCAGCAAAACTGAAGAAGTGATTCTTCTGCTCTACTCAGCATTGGTGAGACTGCAACTAGAGTACTGTGTCCAGTTCTGGGCGCTACACTTTAACAAGGACATGGTAAAGCTTGAGAGAGTCCAGAGAAGGGCCACCCATAAGACCAGAAACTTGCAAGGCAAGCCGTACGAAGAAAGTATGAAGGACCTGAGACTCTTCAGCCTGAAAAAAAAAGGCTGAGAGGGGACTTGGTAGCAGCTTACAGCTACAGCAAGGGAGTACATCAAGGGCTCAGTGAACAACTGTTCACCAGGGCACCCTTGGAGAAAACCAGGAGTACCGGCCACAAACTCCTGGAAGACCGTTTTAGACTCAACATTAGGAAAAACGTTTTCACAGTCAGGGTGTCCAGACTATGGAATAAGCTCCCTCCAGAAGTGGTGCAATCACCTACCGTGGAGATCTTCAAGAGGAGACTGGACGGTCACCTTGCTGGGCACACCTGACCCCAGTTGTCTTTCCTGCCTGGTGCAGGGGGCTGGACCCAATGATTGTCCGAGGTCCCTTCTGGCCTTACAATCTATGAAACATACACCATTGCATTTGCTGATGATGAAGTCACCCACCTCTTGCAAAAATTGCTCGTGACCCAAATCCCCTGTAAGAACTGAAGGGCTGGACCCTAACTAAGTAACTCTGACACATAGTCAGTCGCCTCCTCTGTATTTTACTGATAATAACACTGAGGCACAGAAAGGAGAGTGACTCTTGTGAGCATGCAGAACAAGATCTCAGCATCAAAACCAGAATTAGAACTCCTGACTCCTCTCTTTGCTCAAGCCACTGGACTCAAGTCTTCTTCTAAAGACTCAGAAAGAGGAGCTGGATTTGCAAGGAGAAAAAGAGTGAGAGACAGATTGGCTAGGGTCTGCCAAAATGTTGTACAATAATAAGCACAGAGGATGGAGCAGCAGGGAAAGAAACTGACTTCTCTTGTAGCCTAAACTTTCTCCTTCCTCCTGTTTGGCCTCCAAAGGCAAAACACCTTTCATAAAAGCCTCTTAAAATAGCCCTTCCTGAGCACAGTACAAGGCACGCATATCATGGGGGACATGTGCCTCTCCTTCAGATTGCTGGTACACCCCCCACCCCACACACACAGAGCAAGCGCGCTGGCTAGGAATGGAGCACAGAGAGCGCTGGTGCCCCCCCTGAAATTGGCTCCCCCCCAGTTGCCCACTGGGGGACCACCCCCACAGTCATGCCCCATTGGTGCCCCCCCAAACTCAGAAGGCATCAGTCACCCATGGAGGCACACGTAAGTCTGGGAGCCCTGGCAAAGAACCTTCATTTCTGCCTTCTCCCTTGTGGTCTTTGGAAACTGTGTGCGTGCAACACTGACACCAAGGAACATTAAATCATGCCGACAGCCTGGAGACCCAGTAACACTGTGGCTTCCAGGCATTCCCCAGCAGGAACCACCTCATCTTTTCCCACATATAGGCTGACTGCACTGTTGGCAGCACCCAGAAGTTGTGAAGTTGATAACTTCTTGGAGTTCCAAAGAAAGTCTGAGCCCCAAAACCTGACGATTTGGAACTTTTACCTACGGAGACCTGGAGTGGAGGGACCAGGGCAGAGCTAACAGGCCCGGACTGCTTGCAAAGGAAGCAGCTGCTGGGGATGATTCAAAGGAAAATTGTTCTCTTCCTCTACACACACCCACCCCCGTCCTCCCAGCAAATGGGGATCCCTGCAGTGGCTATTACTCAGGTCTGAGCTAAGCAATCCCCCAGGCTTCTACTGTTCTGGATGCTGAAGACGTGGCATTTGTACTCCTTCCGTGACTCTAGGTCTGGGGGATTCCTGGCGGCAGCTGTGTGGAGAAGCAGTAAGGGAGGGGTAATGGAGGAAAGGAGGAGGAGGAAAGAAAAGACCAGGAGCAACTGGCATGGTTTTGAAACTCCTTCTGCGCGCACGTTCTGCATGCTGCACGGCTGCCATCTAGACTCTGCTGACACGCATCCTGGAGCTCCCACAGGATGGACCCAGTTAAAAGGTCCCCAAATGCCACTGCAAAACAGCTATACCCTACATCTTACATAATTAGCACATCTCAGGACTATCCATCTCCCAAAGGCTGGGACAGGCATCCTGTTAGGAATACAAAGCTGGGAGCAACCAGTCATCCTCTGCCCAGAGAGAGCAGACTCTGGCAAGCAGGCTGGGTGCCATGCCAGAGGTGGCCTCTGCAAAGCTCTGTGCTCTGGAGGAGGGAGGAACCGGACACCCAGGGGCATAGCCCAGAGCATCTTCATCACCCAGCATCCATCTCCTCCAGAGGCTCATTCATCGCTACAGGCCCACGCTGTGCTCGGTCCTGAACGGGGCCCCCCTGGGGCCCGATCCTGCAGACGCAGGCATGCCCCAAGTAACTCTGCACCCACAAGCAACCTCTGTCACTCTGGGGAAGTCGCAATGTGAGCTTTTGGGAAGGGACAGGGGGGGGGTGCAGGAGTAGGCTGGCCATCATAGAGGCCAGTCTGGTTGTCCTCTATCCACACGAAACCAGTCGCCTTTACGTCCTCTATTTTTCCCTTAAAGAACTAGACAACCCTGGGGTAGGAGAAGGAAGGAGCAGCAAATTGACCCGTCTTTGCCTTTCCACTCACGGGATCCCCGCTCCTTCCCTCATAAAGCGTGCGCACGCGTGTCCTCGAAACACAGAGGCCGTCAAGGTGCGGGCTCTGGCGCGGACAGAGCAGCAGCAAAGCGGACCGCCTCACCTTGAAGAGCGCGTAGTGCAGGTAGCTGTAGGGCAGGCGGCGGCGGAAGGCGCGCAGCGTGTCGGCGGGCGGGTAGCGCAGCTGGAAGACAGGCAGGCCGCGCTTGCAGCGCCGCAGGCAGCCGGCGCGCCGCACCAGCCGGCCGAAGAGCTCCAGCTCCTGCTCCCACTCGGCCTCGGCCCCGGCCCCGGCCCCGACCCCGGGCGCGCTAGCGGGCGCGGCGCAGTGGCGGTGGCAGTGCGCCTCGCTGTCGCGCAGCAGGCGGTGCAGGCGCAAGCTGGCCTCCAGGTAGCGGGCGCTCTCTCGCCAGCTCTCGCCCTCGTACTGCTCCAGCGCGTAGGCGTAGGCGCTCTGCAGCGGCATCAGCTCGGCCGGCGGGAACCCGCGAAAGCTGTACTCCTCGTACTGCGCCGCCGCCAAGCCCAGCAGCACCGGCACCGGCACCAGCAGCGCCAGCCCCGCGCCAAGCCGCGCCATGCCCGCCACGGGACGGGACGGGGAAGGGAAGGGAAGGGGTCTCCGGGCTGCAGGCGGGGCCGCCGGCCTCGCACCGCCTCCCGGCCCCGCGCGGGGGTGGGGATGGGCAAGGCCCCTGGGCCGGCAGGATAAAATAGCACCCTGAGGAGACAGACAGGCAAGCACAAGGTTTCCCGACCGCAGCCTCGCCTCATCAGATCATAACAAATTCAGGTTGGAAGGGACCTCATCTTGTCCAGCCCCCGGCTCAGAGCAGGACCAGCCCCCAACTAGATCATCCCAGCCAGGGCTTTGTCCAGCTGGGTCTTAAAAACCTCCAAGGGTGGAGATTTCACCCCTTCTCTGGGTAACCTGTTGCAGTGCTTTCCTACCCTCCCAGGGTGGAAGGTCTTCCTATTATCCAACCTCATTTTCCCTTGCTGCCACTTGAGGCCTTGCTCTGTCATCCACCCCTATGCTGATGAAGGGAGCTTCAGTTCATGGAAGTGTGCTCACTCTCTCTGCTTTGGTCCATCTACACACACATGCACACTCACACACGCTTTATGAAGGAAGGAGCTGGGATTCCCACGAATGGAAAGGCAAAGACCCAGTAGATTTGCTGCTTCATGCTCTTCCTTCTCCTACCCTAGAGGAGGTGAATGCTGTCCTGCACGGTATTTAGTCCCAGCTCCTCCTAGGAGCATTCCCCAAGGAGCAGCACTCTGCAAACGGTCTCTGGCCTCACGTGCCAGACAGATAGGCCACCTCTACATGAGACAACAGCTGCACAGTAGCCCATTACTATGGCACGGTAGCGTTCAATGGTGGGAAGCATGACATGACACTACTGGGCAGGAATTTCAGGCCACTGCGCAGTTAGGGTCACGAAAAAGTCATTTGGCAATGCTATGTACTGCACAGTAACTCTGGTTACTGCGCAGTCATTTAGTATTGGTTTATAAGAGTACTAAATGACTGCACAGTAACAACTGCACAGCCAGTATCTCATGTAGGCCACCGACAGACAGATAGCAAGAGCTTTCGTGAACTGAACTTCACTTCTGAGCTTCACCTCGCAAAAGCCTATTATGCTATACATCTGCCTTGGTTAGTCCATTAGGTGCTAAGCCTACCCCGCCTTCACACAAATCCACACACACTCTTTATGTTGGACTTCTCATGACTGGAAGGGAAAAGACCTTGTAGATTTGTTGCTCCATGCCCTCTTCTCCATCCTACCCTACAGTAGTCTTACACTACCCTGCCATCTTCTACTTGGCTTCAGACTAACACAGCTAACTACACCCCTCCACACCATATTCAGTCCCAGCTCCTCTTGGGAGTGTTCCCCAAGGATCAGCACTCCATGAAAGGGCTTTGGCTCTGTGTTGCTGACAGACGGATATATATCTGAGCTTCAGTTCACAAATGCTTGATCTACCTATCTATCTATGCATGCTTTGGTCAGTCCACTAGGTGCTAATCTACTCTGCCTCCTTCTAATTCACTTCAGACTAACACAATATGTCCCTCCACACCATATTCAATCCCTGCGCCTGCTACAAGCATTCCCCAGGGAGCAGCACTCCACAAAAGGGCCCTGGTTCTACCAGCCTCATTAATTGAAGTTCACTTCTGAGTTTCACATCACAAAAGCCTAGCAATATATCTGCCTTGGTTAGTTGTCCATTGGGTGCTAAATCTACCCTGCCTTCTACCTGACTTCAGGTTAACAAGCTAACTATGTTCCTCTACATCATATTCAGTCCCAACTGTTGCTGGGAGCATTTCCCAAGGAGCAGCACTCCACAAAAGGGCATGGCTGTGTGTGCCAAAGGGGCCAGCCCTGGGGCACCAGCACCAGAAGAAAGAAGAGGGCATGAAGCAGCAAATCTACTGGGTCTGCCCATCCGCTCATGGGGGAAGCCCAACTCCTTCCCTCATAATATGTGGATGTGGAGGGCAGTTCAGCCCTGTGTGGGACCCTTGGCGCTGCTGCTGATGTTGCAGGAAGCTCTGCAGTCTCCAGATCCAAGCTCTCGGGGTCAGTGCTGGAATGGCTAATTTTGTGCTGAAATACCGTTAAAGGAGCTGCTGCAGTTTTCAACAATGGGGTAGGAGCAGCATCCTCAAATAGGGATAAATCTGGTCACTTAGGGTGCCATTTGCCCCCTGCAGAGTGATTACAAGCTATATACATCATTCTGCTCCTGTTCTGAGGGCATTAGGGAGACCTCAGCTCTGTGCTGTCTGCCTCGGGGTGAATGTTACCCCTAGAGCAAAATGAATGTCATGGCATTAGGCATGAGGTCTCACAGGATCAGGCCCTCAGCCCCGAGGATATCAGTCCCATGGTAGCTTCTCCCAGCTGAAGGATAGCAAACAGGCACCCTGGTAAAAGCCTTCATGGGGGAGGAATTTCCTTTTCTTCACCACAAGCAAGAATTGCTGCTCCTCTTAGACAAATCTGAGCAGTGGCAGAGGCTTGCTTCATGTCCCCTGGAGGAAAATGATTTGCTTTCAATTCTATACTAAAGACATTTGAGTAGATTCAAACCTGAGAGTCTGCAAAGTCCCCAGGCAAACAAAGGGGCATGTGAAGTCTCAAACCGCCTCCAGCAGCTCAGGCTAAGGCATGGATTTCAGCTTCTTCCATACATCAGCCTGGGACGGACATTAGTTGAGTTCAGGAAAAAGCCTCATCTACATCAGGCCTTTCTCTCTAATATTGTCCACGCTGGATGCCACCAGTTTACTAAATAACACTGAGGGCCCTGGTGTAGATGAGGTGAGACAGGCCCTGGCATTTTAACCACCATCTATTGTAGAGTGGGGGAACAGGATGGGTCCTGTTGCAGCCATCATGGCAGAGGCTTTATAGACAGGTGTGAAGGTCTCTTCCCCAAAGATATTACAATCCACATATATTGTTGATGGACTGTAAAGGACTGAGGGATCACTCATGCTTAATAAGCTCACATTAGAGGAGCTGAATACAAACATTGCTGGGAGAATGACCTGCAAGACCCTTTCCAAACTGCTGAAAAGAGACCATGTTCCCCATCACCAGAAGAGACTGATCAGTAACATGTTTCTCTCTTAAGTGGGCTCCTTACCAGCAGTGATTGTGCCTCTGTCTGTGCTCAGCAATTTAAAGTGCCTTGGCACAGCAGAATTCCCATACACAACGTGAGTACTCGGTGCAAAAGTCCCTCGGTATGGCGGGAAAAACCTTGGTGCAGTGATCAGTCCCCGCCAAACTTAGCAGTTGCACTGTTTGAATGCATGCTACTGATTGACTTGTCGTAAATTATTCCGACCTGGCGACTAACAATTGGCTCGCTAGCCGTATAAAAGCTAGGACAGTTTCTGCCCAAGTTGGAGAATTCCGTGTGCACTTCGGAAGAGAGTTCCACGTGCATCTCGAAGCAAACTTGGAGGCTTGATCATCAACCAGTGACTCCCCGTCACCAACTGTCCTGACGTACCCCATACCCTGCATGCTCAGAAAACATCAGTGTGCCACCTGGTTTGCAACTTGTATGGAAGGTGCCTACACTGTGTACATCGATGTGAATCCCTGTACTGCAGTTCTGTAAGTAAAGTTTTTTCCAACTTCAACCAATACGCTTCTGTGCCTAATTCTACTCCATCAGTCGAAGTGCCTATTACCGAATCTGGCTATACTCGGCCCCCACAGCCTCAAAATATGAGGCCAAGAATCCATCAACTTTGCTAACAAAGAGGTCTCGCTGGCTGAGGGGATGAGTGATAGCTCATCATAGGCCTGTGGCCTGTGTCAGGACGAAGAAGGTCTTATCTCAGTTCCCACTGAAGATGCATCTCACCCTCTCAATCAGTCGACGCGGACTGGCTTCTTTGTTGGTGAGCTCATCAGAAGGGGTATGAACTTGGCCATAAAGACCATTTTCTTTTCAACTAAGGAATGCTGCTCTCTTAGTATTTTGGCAGGATTAGGGTCAAGGGAAACACAGGCAGCTATGCCTATTAGCAGCTACTTCTCCCACATCTGTACTTTCAGGCATATGTATTTTGTATACATCATTAGAGTGCATTCACCATGGATACTGCCATTTGCAGATGGGTTTGTAGAAAGCACAGGTGCATGCAACAGGCAAGTGTACTGCAAGCTTGCGCTGCCTCCTAATAGGGGGTGATGAGACTAAAGTTAACGTGCAATGGTGAGGGTATTCTTATGCAAACACCATGACTGAATGTGGAAGAAACTTTCCACATGATAACACTACTGGCATGGAGCGCTACCCATGTATGGGAGAACTAAGCACTAGCTAGGCTACAGACTGAGCAACAGTATGTAGGGCCGGATCCAGAAGGGATGCAGTGCCATAACTGTACCCCTCTTTTGGCTCAGATTGTGTACCCATTTTTGGACTCAAATTTGAACATGATGAGAGGACATGTGAAGAAGAATAGATGATGCAATATCTATAAATAGAAATCACTCCAACACTTCCAAATTATTGTTTGCACTTTGTAAAATTGTTAATCAGCAGCTTTAAGTTCTAATTAATAATTATCTATCTACTGTAGTTATCATTCCTGGCTTCTAAACTTTGTTTAGCAAAACTAACATTCAAGCAAGAAAATGGAATAAATTTGAGCTCAAAGCAAGAGGCCTGAAAACCAAGATGACGGCACTAGGACCCAGCCTAAAACTGGCTGCTGGATGGGATAGGACCTCTTGCTGTACAAACTTGCAGTAAAATAGTTTGCTTCAGCGTTTTCCTTTTCAGAAATAATTGCCAAAAAAAATCCTGGCATGGAACTTTTAAACACTGTTTTTTTTTGCCTTCCTGAATCCCAACGTGCTGAGGAAAATTGCTAGGGCTTCGCTTCATGAAAAGAATTTTTAAGAATCCTTGCAAAAAGACTGAAGACAGCTAAATGACCTCAGCAGCCTCAAGCCCACTTTACACGTTTGCAAAATTCCTGGCAAGATTCAGGGGTGGGAATCAATGAGGCAGGAAGGCGAATCTCTGGCCCTCTGAGAAGGCACCACCCAGCCGTCTTGCAGCCTCTCACATCTGCTGCTGCAGCTTCTTTCCTCTCAGCAACAGGCTCCAAGCAACATGTCTTTGGGCAGCCTTATCTTTCTCATGAGCCTGCTAAGGGCTTTTGGCCTGGGGGACCCAGGTCCTTTAGAAGACGTGGTGATAGACAGATATTACATCCCTAAAATCTGCTTGCGAGAAGTCCAGATGGGGGATTTCATTCGCTACCACTACAATGGGACCTTTAAAGATGGCAAAAAGTTTGACTCCAGGTATAGACCTCTCTGTTCTTTATCAAATTGCATGCAAATTCCTGTCCCTGGAACTCGATCCCATTTCTTGTTGCAGCAACACAGGAAGCTAGCTGCAAAGCCTCCTCTGAGCCCCTTCTCTCTGCAAAGATGGTTGTATGCAACTTTCAGTGAGCCTCCCGCAGTTGTGTTCAGCCCCAGCTTGTGTGTCAGGGAGTGCATTAGCATGTTCTCTATTCTAATCTCTTGCATGCTTTGTTTCCTTCACCTGCATTTGCATGCTATGAATTTTATTTACACCTTCTGCAAGGGCAGTGCCAGGATCTCAGAACAGTTCTGCCTGCAGGGTAGATTCAAGGGGCTGACATGTGCTTTGAAAGAGCTCAGGCAGTTTCTGAGGTCTCCATGCTCCCCTCTACTCCACCAGTTTTACACCAGGGTAATGACTGCAGAGGAGTCAGAGTTGTTACAGGAGTGGGAAATCAGGCCCACGATCCCACGCTCTGATAGGCCAGGAGCAAGGGCTGGCATAGGATGCTGAACATGCCACAGGATCAGATCCTCGTTTGTATACGTGTCATTCTGATGGATCCATGAATCCAGAAGCCACTGTGCTGATTCCCAAGGGAACAGAATCGAATCCTTTTGCTGTAGTCTCTCTGGCGAGTTGTTCACCAGCCATTGTCTTTTGTATTTTAGGTCAGTTTCATTTAATTTTGCAGAGATTAAAATACTTGGCTGTGCAGCAGCTCATACAGAGGGATCAATCTCACAAATCCCATTCACAAGAGGACTTTCCCTTGGGGAAGTCCTGGAGCAATCAGTGAAACTTCTGTGATGGGAAGCAAAAAAGTTTGTATTTTGGATGGTGTTGCAAAAACAAAGGGGGAGACTAAAGCATGTTGAGCCCTCAACACTTTAGAGCTTGGTTGTTTGTCCAAGTGTTCCCTTTTCCTGTTGGCTTAATTCAACTGAGGCTCACACACCAATCCTCCCTGTGCTCATGGCAGTGCAAAGCAGGGCTTCCAAAAATGCCATCTCTCCGGTGATTTAAGGGGAAATACTCTTGATTTACACCAAAGGTAGAATGAGCCTTGCTACACAGGCCTGGTGCGAGCAAAGACAAACCCCTTCCATGCAAAAAGTCAGGCCCAGTTGAGTGCAGCAACCACTGATTTCCAGGTATGTTTTCAAAGGCCCTAATAAAACACTCAAGGGATTCTGCTCCAGTTTAAATATTGAAATGTGCCTTCTTGTTGCCAAAAGCATGAACAAGAAGTACAGTAAATCAGCCATGCAGCTGCCACCGCTGCAGTTACAAGTAGTAAAAATATATGCGGGTCTAGGGACTTCTCTGCTAAAACAATTCTTTGTCTTGAAGGCTGCAGTGTGCTTTGGGAGAGAATGTTAGCTGTCCATTAAGCAACGCAAAGGATTGCAGTTTATTTGTAGGTTCTCAAATTGCCCTCTTACAATGGGTTTTAAGAAAGAGACTAATCTGCAGGTTAAACACGAGACTCCAGTGTTGTGTTTGAGTTGTTCTTCTCCCTCTATTCTGAGCATGGCATATTTTAAATTATTTGGAAGCAGCAGGAAGTCAGGCAGCTCAGTAGCTTCCAAGCCAATCCTTTTTTTTTTGGAGTTTGTTTGAGATGGAGGTATTGCTACATCCAGTCCCAGCTAACACATTACCACTGGCCCCTGCAAAAATAAAGAGGTCTGATCTTGCACTGTTACCAAGTCTCCAAGCATGTTCAAAATGCAAGGTTGAGCTTACCGATTCATAATAGCATCAAGGAAGTCCCTGCAAGACTTCCTTGAAGGCTTGGCTTTTGCTGCAGAAGAAATCTGCCATGCAGAGAATAGGGGGAGGGGAGAGGTGCCCATTTCCTGTCCAATGTCCCATATGTGCAGTGCTTCCCTCCTCCTATTCCATGGCAGTGCTGTAAGGCATGATCTTCAGTGCATTATGAGATACCATTTGGCCCATCCTTAGCCTGCTATTTCACAACTAACTGCTTTCACCACAGAGATGTGCAGGAATAGCTGAAATGTAGGGGGCTGAGCAATGGGACCCTGGTCTTGACTCTGCTGCCAGCTCACTGAGAGACTTACCTGAACTGGCATTTGCAGAAACAGCTTCTGTTGGGTGCTTGCATTAAGCTACCTGGATGTTGATCCTCTTGACAACCCCCTTGGCTGGGATGGGCACTGAGTTGGACTAGGACCTAAAATCAGAGGAGTCTTTTGAAAATGCTGATTTGTCAACGAACCTTGAAATGTGGCTATAATCATGTTTAATAACCAGTAATTGATTAGTGTTTGGCTCATAATTGCTAAGGTCAGGTCAGCCCATTGTAAGCCACTACTCTGACCAAATGATATAATGGTTACCCCAGGAGAGCAGGCAGTATTGGGTCATTCTTTACTAGGTGGGTATTTTCCAGCAACAGAAAACAGGGTTTGTATTATATCCAGCAGTAGAAACACTGGCTGAGAGCTCTGTTGTTGGAGTCCAGCATGGGGATGTGATGAAACAGCAGGCCAGACTGATATGGCTTCTGACCTTGTCTGCTTTGAAGCTCCCTAGATACAGCCCAGGTGCCTTGACGCATCTATCTCCATTCATCCCCAGCTATGACAGAGGTGCCACTGTGGCCGGCGTGGTGGGAGTTGGGCGGCTGATCACCGGCATGGACCGAGGCCTCCAGGGGATGTGTGTAAACGAGAGACGGCACCTGATCGTCCCTCCTCATTTGGGTTACGGCAGCTTAGGAGTCGGTAAGTGGGCGCACATCTTAACCACCACCCAGTAGCCCTGCATGGCTACCCTCACACCAGCAGAGCTCTGGGAGTGCTGTTGGTGTGGGCAGGAGAGGGTGTCCCTCCTATCAGCCCCTTGGTAGCCCACACAACAGTAAAATGAACAAGGTGATTGTGGGGCCACCTTGCCTCCCACAGACGAAGGCTAAATCCTGCTGGATTTTCAGGTGGACATTAGGGCCAAGAGCAGGAGTGGGTTGCCCCATGATACCCTCCACATACCCTCAATCCACTTCCATCTGCAATACTAAGGACCTGTGTGCCTAGAGCCTTCTTTGAAGTCAGCAGGCTCTGCAGTACTTAGGACCTCTATAGGCTGTTTTCCCTTTGGGGTGGGCTGTTCTCCTTACAAGGTGGGCATGCTTCTGCCACTGGTGCCTGCACCAGAGACCCAGGACTGGACCCTTTGCTGGGGAATACATTGTACTGTAGTAACCACTGTCAAGTCCCAGCTTCCTCCTTCCCTGAACAGCTGAGCTGCCCCTGCAGGCTTCACGGCCAACTCAGCATGAACCACATGCAGACCATCTGCAGCTATGACCACAAGGATAATGAAAGACTCCCAGTCCTGGAGCCCCTGCCAGACCCAGCTCTGGTGCATTCAGCTATCTCAGGATGAGGCCAGTCTTGCATTTCCCTCTCTTGCTAGACCAGACAGCAACAGGGCCTGCTTATTCCAGCTACTCATGGCACTGAGATTCCCTCCCCCAAGGTGAGTTTATAATAATGAGTATAACACCCAAAAGAGGATGAGAGGAGCAATTCCAAGGTCTGAGCCAATAAAGAACACATGAGAAAAAGAGCAACAGGCTGGTGGAACCATGTAGCCCAGGTACTCCAGGATTCCTTGTCCCAGAGCGCAGCCCATACATGGCTTGGGCTGGACAGCCCTAGGGGCTCTTGCAATGGGAAATAATTTTGAAGATGTTTTATCTCATCCCTCTGCCACACAAGGTCATTACAGACCCACAAGCAGGACAGACAGGAGCATCATGTCTAGGCAGAATTCACTGAGGATATGAATGATTCGCTTCCTATTTTTCTCTCAGCACATCCAGTTGGATGCGAGTTTTTCATAGATGCCAAACATTTGCTACATTCATCTCCAAAGGTAGATGCATTTTGGTGCCAAACAAAGCCATCTCACTTTATGTTGGGTATGACTAAGCCTAACAAACATTCAGAACCTGACATGAAAGGTGCTAGAAAAACTAATTGCTGTTTATTCCCTACTGATAAATCATCATCAACATACTGAATACTAGATCACTGTTTTGCTGTGATGTGGCACATATTCCTTGAAATGCAAAAAAACAGCAGAAAAAGAAGGTGAGGGATCCAGTAGGAGTGATTCTGTACTCACCAGGACTGCACAGGTTCCCCATACAGGCACTCTCTTGGATGGAGGTGGGTGGAGAAGTGGGTTGCTGCAGTTGGTTCAGCTGCGGAGAAAATCCAGATGTTTTGTGTGTCCATCACCTGATGTACGCTAGTCAAGGTCATTCCTTGTTAAAGTCCAAGTGATCCTACTTGAGATCTGAACCTGGGCAACCTCCAGCACTGAATGGTTCAGTTTCCAGGTCCCAGTTGCTCTTTTCAAAGTTGAAATAGAGATTCCCTGAGTCTACTCTAGACCAGCCAACAGCAGGGGACAGAGACCTTCCTTCTCCCACTTGTGTGGTGACGATAAGAAAAGTGTGTATCCAACAGTAGCTGAGGGCAGGGATCCTGGGTGTGGGTGTCCTGGCTCTGCAAACAAGCCCTACCAGTCACTGTGGGGCAAGGTCCCATGTCACACTGGGCTGACCCATTCTCCTCTGTCATTCCCCACAGCCGGGCTGATTCCTCCTGACACCACCTTGTATTTTGATGTCATAATGCTGGACATCTGGAATAAAGATGACAAGCTGCAGATCGACACCTTGTACAAGCCAGAGCATTGTAACCGCACCGTGGAAGACTCAGACTTTGTGCGGTACCACTACAATGGCACTCTCCTGGATGGCACCCCTTTTGACTCCAGGTACAGGACACCAGCCTAGGATGCTGCTGGGGAACAGTGGTGGTGAACTGCCAGCTGCCTGCCTTGAAAATCAGCCTGCGTCAGTGCGGGAAGCAGGTGGCTCCAGGGGCCAAACTTTCTCACACCAATATCCATCCTCTCAATTAACTCTGTGGCCCCTTGTGCTTGGGACACCTGTGCTGAACTAGTAGGGTTGTGGGGGGCTGCCTATCCCCCAGGGCCTTTCTTCCTCTTGTCTCTTTCCTGTTCTCTCCCCTTTTCCAGCTATGGCAAGGAAGGCACATACGACACCTACGTGGGAACGGGCTGGCTGATCAAAGGCATGGACCAGGGCCTGCTGGGGATGTGTGCTGGGGAAAAGAGGAGGATCACCATCCCCCCATTCCTGGCCTATGGGGAGAAGGGCTATGGTGAGTGGAAAGTCATCCCTTGACCCATGTGGCAGAGCCCCCTGCCTGCTCCACTGAGCATCACAAGGAGAGGATTGCAGGCACTAGTGCCCTGCTAGTACATGGTGCAGCCACCAAGATGTCCTTTCTGGAGCAGCCAGGTTGGGGGCTGTTGGCCTGACAGAAATGGGCAGGAGAGGGACAGGTCCCATCCATCACAGCAGGTACCAACCCGTCCCTGCTTCCAGCATGTCCCAATAGAAAGGTCTGATTAGGTTGAGGTAAGGCTCCCAGCCTGAGTCAGGCAAGTGAGAGCATGACAGAGGTACCACTGGGAAGAGAACAGAGAAATGGACTAAGAACTGGAGGGGACTCAAGGAGTCAGTAATAGGTGGGGAAGCCCTGCAGAGGCTCTTGCCTCAGATCTTGGGTAGACTTCTGGGGCTGCCCATTGTAACATAAGCTGTAGGGAAGATTGGTGTCGACACCAGAGCTGACATCAAATCTGACCCTTTACCTGGGACAGAGCTCACTGCCTCCTGAATCTGGGCAGTCAGAAAGAACAGGCCCAGGCCAGCAACCAGGGCCTGAGCTACCTGAAGGCAAGGGAATTGGGTAGATGGGATCCTTCTCAATAGTATTATTCCATCCTGTCTATTGATAGCACTGCCTGTGTGGTGGTGCTTGGGGAGCCCAGCCCAGTGCCCATAGAAGGTGCGCAGTACAGATGTGGCCACCTGTTGCCACCAGCATGATGCCGTGGCATATGCAGAGCTCTAGTCCCAGCATGCTGTGCTGTATCACAAGCTGAACAGAAAGAGCGAGCACTGCATATCAGGGGACGCCCTTCTGTACAGAACATGAGGAGTAGCTGCCTGTATGCAGCCACCTAGCAGGCTGCAGCTCTGTCCATGGCCCCTACCTGGTTCCATCCCTTCAGTTTTCCTGGGGACTAGTTCTGTGTGAGGCTGAGACTCTTGGCTAATCCCCCACCAGGCACAGTGATCCCACCCCAGGCCTCATTAGTGTTCGATGTGCTGCTAGTGGACCTGCACAATCCGAAGGATGGTATCGCCCTAGAGCACCTGGAGGTGCCCGAGTTCTGCAAGCGCAAGACTGTGACTGGGGACTTCATCCGCTATCACTATAATGGCACTCTGATGGATGGGACCTTCTTTGACTCCAGGTACTGGGTAGGGGGCAACAGGGTCTCCACACCAGTATGCTCTGTGTCTGGGACCCCTTGTACTGTCTCTGTGCTGTGGCTGGCTCAACAGAGGTTCTTGCCCCATGGCTCCTGGAATCCTTTGCACTGGTCTCAAGGGCAACCAGCATGGTGGCTTCTTGGCTGCCCCTGCTTTCTGGGGAAGAAGTGCCTGGTTGTATCCTCTTGGGTAACAGAAAATTCAGACTGAGAATGGAGCAGGTGCCTGACCCCCATTATAGTCAGCCCCAAGCTAAAGGGAACACTGACCTCAGGGGTCAGGATCTCAGCCAACAAACATGGTACCACTGGGTACTCTGACTGCCCAGCACAGTGGGAGTCTCTCACCAGCTCTTGAAGCTGGTTCATCCAAGTGTTGTGCTGCACGCAGCATCCTCACCAGACTGGCCCTGCATGCGGGCTCTGGCATGCAGAAACAGTCTGTGGCCCTGATTCAGTTGCAGAGCCAGCATGGGGCCACATGTAGCATATAAGGCCAGGGTCAATGTAGCTGCTGGCAGTGCATGGAGTCCATCCGAGACCTGCAGACTGAATCTTTGATCTACCTGATTTACATGGTCACCAGCTGTTTCCAAAGGGAGCCCTGCACCTCCTTCCTTCCCAGAGACATGCAGGTGGGGGGGGCCCTGAGTCTTAGTTGCTGTGGGCTAGGTACTGCTGAAGAATGGAAGAGCCAGGTATCCTCCCACCTCCCATCTCAATGAGTCATGGCTAGTATTCCCCATTCACATTGGACGTGTCTACACAAGATGTTTACTGTGCAGTAGACTAAATAGCTGCACAGTAAACATCTCAGCATCTACATGTGCATCCCCATTAGGCTGAAGTAAACTAATTTACTCTACAGCAGGATCGTACTTGTATTTACTAGTATTTACAAGTACGATCCTGCTGTAGAGTAAAAAAAACCCTCAGCAGCACACGTGTAGACACTGCCCCAGCTGGCTAGGGTACAAAGGTGCATCAGTGCAGGAGTTACCTGCTGGCCAGCCCCATGCTGAAGCACCCTTGTGCCCTATCAGCTCTTCTGCAGCACATTGAGCCAGGGGGAGCAGGCCCCAGGTGGCAGGCTGACCCCTCAGCTCCCCTGCCAGCTGGGGCTGCTCCAACCTGGCTTAACATGCTGCAGTTCCAGGCATGCGTTCAAACGGCACGTTTGGGAGCCATAAACTCTGGAGTTTATTGCGCACGTTGAGATACCCAGTGAGAATGTAGAAGTAGGTGTTTAGGACTGGCTGGAGCCTGCCCTCCCATGGCTATGAGATTGGGACATTTCTATATGTGGGTCATTCACCTACAGGGGGCATGAGAGGCCCCTTGACATTTTAGCCCTTATAAATGGATTCAAATTCAGAGCACAGCCCTGCACCACTGTTTGGCCAGACAGACAAGTTCTGAAGTGGAGAGGCCCTGAGCTTGATTAGGATCCTGGCAGGTCAAAAGCACTGGCAGAGCTTGGGGAATCGGGATGTGGGTTGGGGTCAGGGAAAATAAGTGTGGGTCTAGATACTCCTGTGACCTGAAGCTGCTGTTTTTGCTGCAGTTACTCCCGTAACCACACCTACGACACCTACATCGGGAAGGGCTACATCATCCCTGGCATGGACCAGGGCCTGCAGGGTGTTTGCATTGGAGAGAAGAGGAGGATCATCATCCCCCCCCACCTGGCATATGGGGAGAATGGAGCAGGTAGGGAGGGGGCCCCCTGGGGCAGGAGAATGCCAGGACTGGGGAAGGATCAATGTGTGACACCCCCTCCTTGTTGCCTGGACCCCACACACCCCTCACCAGTCCCACTATCTCTGAGAGCAGAGCAGGAACTTGCACCCTGGGCCAGTTGGAGGAGTGAAGAACCAAGCTGGGTAATGCCCTGGAGAAGAAGTGAGGGGCTTGCTGTACCCTCCATTGTCAGGATCTGAGGCAGCACAAAGGGACCACAAAGTGAAATGGAGCAGAGGGGAACTGTGATGGGGAGATGGAGGGGAATGCATTTCCCTGCGGGAGAGGAGGGAGGCCTCGCACTGGGACTCCTAGAAGAACTCTGGTGAGCAGAGTATTAGAAAGCAATCTTGCCCTGCTCCCTGGGGCAGAGCTAGGAGAAACTTCCCGCAGCTCCAACCTTGTTGGTCCTCCTGAGTACTTCCCCCCAGCTCTTCATGAGCTGCCTTGCACTTCTCCTGCAGGTGACAAGATCCCTGGCTCAGCTGTCCTTGTCTTTGACATTCATGTCATCGACTTCCACAACCCCGAGGATCCAGTGGAGATTGAGACCCTCTTCCGACCTGAGGACTGCAATGTCACAAGCCAGGACAGGGACTTCATCCGTTACCACTACAACTGTTCCCTGATGGATGGCACCAAGCTCTTCTCTTCGTGAGTTACCTCTCTCACAGGCTCCAGGGGACACCCCAAGGAGAGCCTGAACCACTCTCTCTTTGCAGTCCCCCTTTTGTTTCCAAATTGCAGTCACCTTAGCTGCTGCTGCTGGGAGATAATGCTGATTGCCATGACACCAATGACAGTAGGCTTGTTAGCTCTACACGGCTAAGCAGGATGGGGTTGGGTGAGGATCTGGATGGACATCCACAAGTTGCACAGGAGGTGGCAGCAGGACTGGAGGGTTCTGAGGGTATCATTCCTTTAGATTCGGGTAAAACCTGGCAGGCAGAAACAGCACTTATTCAGCTCACCAGTGCAGGTGAGGCCTTTACAACCAGGAAGCAGATCCCTGCACACAGAGATGTTTATAGGTTGGAATGGGTCTAAGGCCTGATGTCTTCATTGTCTCCTGCAGCCATGACTATGACAGCCCTCAGGAAGTGACCCTGGGAGCCAACAAAGTGATTGAAGGGCTGAATAGAGGCCTCCTGAATATGTGTGTAGGGGAGAAGCGAGTGATCATCATACCCCCACACCTGGGACACGGAGAAACTGGAGGTGAGGGATATGGGGGGAGGAGAGAGAAGGGGCACAGGCCTGTGAACTGGGATCTTATTGTAGCAAGCTAGGGTCTTACTTGGCCCGTGACCTGTGATGTCCTGGCTGACCCTTACCCAGTGTACTACTCATAACTTATACTTCCTGCCCCAGTGAGGCAGAGAATCAGACTCCACAACATGTGCCTTTTACCTTTCAGCCCGGGGGGTGCCAGGCAGTGCTGTGCTCCGGTTTGAAGTAGAGCTGATGTCCCGGGAGGATGGAGTCCCAGAAGGCTACCTATTTATCTGGCATGAGGACCCACCAGAGAACCTGTATAAGGAAATGGACTTGAACAAGGATGGTGAAATCCTACCTGAGGAGGTACAGGGGGGGAAAAAAGGGGGCAGGGGAAGTCCACCCCAGAGGGATCTGGGGATGTTGGAGTCCATTTAGCTCTTACTCAGAGTTGAGGCTTTCCAAAGAGGGGGACAGAATGAGGCTGCAAAGGTACCCAGTTGGTATTCAGTACCTACATTTGTTCCTCAGACCTGTTGCAACGTGACAGTGTTTGTTGGGGCTGATAGGTGTGAAGCTGGTAGCAAAAGGGGGCTCTCAAGTCAGCCCAGCAAGCCTGCCAGCCAAACATATAAGTCACAACCTGGAAAGGGCTATTAAGTGCCATGTAGCAAGGCACTTGTGCCACCAGGCATGCCAGGGAAGTCACAGCCTGAGCCAGGAAGGACAACAGCTTGGATTGTGCCTGGTTGCAGCCTGGAAAGGCAGGGGGCTGCAAGTCCCTGCCAGTCTGCCGTGCCCTGCCCTGCCTCAAAAGCCTGCAGCTCTGATTTGTATTTGCAAAGCCTCCAGGTGGGCTTTGAAGACAGAACCAACAAGTACATTGGAGCCCAGGGGACCAGGAGAGCAAAACTCCTGCATGCTAGTTCTACCAACAGTAGTGTGCAAAGGCCAGACCTGTGGGGCCATTGCTGTCCACCCCAGAGCTGGCTGCATGAGAACTTAACCGCACTCTGCCACTTGGAGCTTGCTAAGACCCCTTTGTGCCCGGGGGCAGAGGACAAGACCAAAGCAATAGTCACAACATAGCAAATTGTTCTCACCTCTCCCTGTGCAGTTCATCACCTTCATCAAGACCCAGATAGCAGAGGGAAAGGGCCGTCTCATGCCTAGCTCAGACCCGGAGAAAGTCATCGCTGACATGTTTCAGAACCAGGACCGGAATCAGGATGGGAAAATTACTGCTGACGAACTGAAGCTGAAGACAGATGAGGATCAGGAGAGAGTCCACGAGGAGCTCTGAGGGGCAGCTGGTGCCCCTGCTTCTGCCAACAGAGACAGAACCTCCTTCCCCTCTCCCCTTGGCGCAGGCTGCTTCTCCTCCCAAGCAAACCTGCATCCAGGCAAGCCAGCCCAGGAAGTGTGGGTCCGGACCCTCTGCAGATCAAGGTTCTCTCTGGGCATTTGTCATTTTTTTTACTATTTAAGCGAGTTTTATGTGAGGAGTCTCAAACAGACTAGCAGAGGGAATACACACATGCATGCATGAGGAATATATACATTAAGTAAGCAACCAGAGGTTCCCACATTTTCTGGTTCTTTATTCCTTCACAGTACCAACAGGCTAGGTGCAGCCACAGCCTCTGCTCTAGGCTGTCCCCCACAGCCTATGCCCTAGGCTGCAGGAGAGCTATGGGGCAGCTCATCCCTGCCCCCTGTTTCCCCACAGCTCTTGCATCCTCATGCTTTCAGGCCCAACCCAGGCCTTTTCTTTCCTTTTAGTGAGTGACTCTCCCTAGCTTTGCACTCTCTGCTTGTCCCCTCTGAATCCAGAGAAAAGCCCTTCCAGCCTGCTGTGCTAGGGCAGGGTGTCTTCAGGGCCCTACCTCCATCAGGCTGGAGGGGAGAGGCCACATTCTCAGTGCTTGTGGCCACAGACCAGTTCTATGCCCAGAAATAGTGCTGGCTGCATCCCAGCATCTTAGCATCCCACTACTTGTCTTAATGCCATACATCCTCACTTCAGGTCCCTCTGGGGACAAGCAGTGGTGCTGAGAATCTTTGAACTTGGTAGCATCCCCCAGCTACCTCAATTTCAGAGCCAGGAGCTCCCATGCAGTCAAGCTGCAAGCTAGACTGTGAAGTTATTACCCAAAGGCCCCCTCAGGCTAGCCCTGAGGACTTTTCACTACCACTCACCTAAGCCGTCTGATTCCTCCAGTGACACTGCTTGCATGCTTCAAATTGCTGATCAGGATATTCACTGCCAAGTGGGAAAGGCACTTACCAGCTTGCCTACTGGTTGTAGAGCATTGGCCAGTCAGGAGCTGCTTAGGAATCCCAGTGCAGGGGGCCAGATGGAGACATATGCAAAACACTCCCTTTGCTTCAGCTGGATTCTTCTCACACCAATCTAGTAGTCACTCCGTGCTGTGCAGCACCTTTCCGTTTCCTCCATTGCATAGTAACTTAGGGATTCACCTCTGGCTGCAGCTTAGATTGTATGAAAAAGAAAAGCCAAGGCCATGATTTTCCAAACTGGTGTGTTCTGGGGCAGGGAGGGGGAGGTTGGTTTTGGATGAGCAACTGGAGACCATAAAGGGACCCTGGTTTTTTGTTGGGTTTTTTTTCTGTGAGCAGATATTTGGCATTTCCAGAAAGTTGGGGATCTTTAAGGGGTTTTACAATGGGCCCCTGAAATCACTAGTCATCAGGGCCCAACTCTTATCCCTGGACTCCTCCCTAGAAGGGGGCTGATTTTTTCAATCCATCTGAGCTTGCAGACAAATCCAACTGATGCCAAGAACTAAGATTCTTCAGCCCCCTGGGAAATCCACCAACTTCTGTTTAGCTGCTCACTAGGATTCAGGAGCTCCAATGTGAGGCTCCCTGGTTTGCAAACAGTAGCCATCCCCTCTCCCTTGCCTTTGCATCAGTTAAAAGGTTTGTAAACAAAGACTGTTGGGAGAGTCTTTGTGCCACCTGCTGGGCAAAGATCATGTATTTGATCTTTTATTAGAAGTGCAAGCTCTGTCCAAGATTAAAATAAAGTCCTCAATAGCAAGGTTTACTTTGCACCCAATAAAAGGATTCCATCTGGTTTCCAACACATCTGCTTGCAGTCCTGTTATTTTGGAGTGAAGTGTGGTTTGCACTTGTGTGGCTAGGGAGATGAAGAGAAACCACCTATCCATCCTAGCATTGGCTCTAGCAATGGAGGAAGTTCTGGAGATCTGGCTGGATAAACCTGCAAGCCAAACTTCTGGCATCTGCAGTGCTAGCTGGGAAATGAATTCATCTGCACTGGGGGAATTACTGTGCTTCTGCTGCTTCTCCCAGCTCCAAGAGGAGACTGCTAGGTTTTTAAGATGTCAGTGGACCTCTCTCTCAGCCGCAAACGAAAGCCTTGTTTCTGTGTGGGTCATCTTGCTGCCCACTCCTCCCCATCACACACAGCTCCCCCTGCAGTCCCTTGGGATAACTAACTGGTACCTGCAGTTGCAGGGTTGCAGCTGTTGTAGTGTGGAAAGACTCTTGTCACCAGCAGTGAAATGGGAGGGGCCTGCTCACAGGTTCTGACTGCCCTGTGCAAGTTTTTTTGCATCATCCAGCTGACACCACCAGGACAGGACAGGGGGTGAGGCACAGCACAGAGTTGCTCCAGTCCTTCCATGCTTCTGTTGCTATGGCAGTGTTGCCCAGGTGACTGCAGCTGGAACACAGCCACAACTTTGCAGGGGCTTTTACCCATGGTGCAGAAGCACCATGGTTTAGGGAGTCAGGAGGCACAGCTGTCCTCTTCAGCTCTGCCAGGGGTTTCTTGAGACATCAGCCAAAGCACTTGATGCCCTCTGCCTTGACTGCCCAGCTCAGAAATGGGAATAACCAGCTCTTCTGCCTGTGCAAAGGGTTGCTGAGAAATGCAGTTCCTTCCTGGGTCTTTTCCGGCAGCTGACCTTACAGCTCATGCAATGCACCCAGATGCAAACAAACGACGTGTGCCTTTTTTATCCAACATATTTATTTTAAAACATGGAAAAAAACCCACATCCAGCTGTGAAACAGAGAGCAGGGAGTGAGCCACATAACTGTGTGAGCCCAGGCCAGAGTTTACAAGCAGATCAAAAAGTGACATTTCTGTTATCAAACAACACAAGGAAATAGGCTGTGAGCCCTCCACAGCAAAACAACCGGGAGACAAAGGGCACCACTGCTCCAGGGACAGAATTATTAACAATTAGCAGAGCTGACAAAATAAGGTTCCTTCCATCACAGCTGGGCAGATGAGGCAGCTTGGGGAAGAGATACAGAAGCCACTTCTTATGCAACTCAAGCTCCTGTATCTTCCAGACTAGTGTGGAAGGAGATAGAGTTTTAAAAGGTGAATAAAGGAGCTCTGAGAAAGGCTTTGACCCCAAACTGTTGCAGAACACATGCAAAGAACAGCATGTCACAGCCACGCTGACAAAAAACTACTTGTACCTTGGATGGTGCCATGCCTGGAGTTTAAAATTCTGGCATCTGACCCTTATGGGGAAACCAGTGAAGCCAGAGCTCACACCATAAGCTGGGCACCTATGAAGCCACCAGCATTCCTGCCACACCCCACACAGGGACAAGGTACAGATTCCTGACTGCAAACAGACTTTAGAAAGTATTTATAAAGGAAACTTCACACAAGTATAAATACACACATCTTCCAGGTCTCAGCTCTGTCCCTGGGCTGTTCCGTCTCAGAAGATAAGCATCACACCAGTCAGAGAATCCCCACTCAGTCACCTCTATTTCAGTCCCATCCAGCTGTCACTCCCAAAGGGAATCCTGGAGAACGGGGTTGCAGAGGGTGTGGCTGGTTTTCTTTCATGTATGATCCATGGGAAATTTTACAAAAATAGAGGCTATTTATGACACAAAATGTACTGCTTTTAAAATTCAGCAGCTCTACTGGAACAGCCTGCCAAAACACTGTGTAAACACTAAACAAGACAACACAGTGATCGCTCCCTCCTCCTGCCCCACAGCCTTCAAACTGACTACCCCAGAGCCCTACAGCTGTGTGGCAACCACTGCACACTGTACCCTAATGTCCATCACCTCAGACTCCGACCCCTTAAAGACAAACCCACTTCCTGGCAAATTAATTGCAGCTGCTGCAAGCCAAAGCCCAGCCTGAAGGGCTGGGGAAGCCTTGCATGAGCCATTTCCAAGTAGGATTCATTGCACACTTCAATCCAGTCATCCTGCCACTCGGAAAGCCACTAAGCAAAACCCTCCTCTTCCCTAGTAATGGCTAAACCCAGGTCTCATCCCATGAGTAGGTCCCAGAGGCAGTCAAAGAGCAAGTACCCTGGAGACCATACAGCATCAGGACCACACAAACCCCTCACAAATTCTGGATTTCCATGTTCCAAGTTACAACTTTAAGGCCTCCTCCTATGCACATGCTATTGTTCACCTGTCCTCTAACACAGGTCCATCATGTCTTTTGCTCTTGCTCCAGGCTCGGTTTCTATTGCCAAGGGTCTGTATGCTCAGCCCTGCTGGTTTCCCAGGGTGCAAGAGGATCAGAGCAGTGCACTCTAAATTAACTCATAGGCAGCATGTAACACCAGAAGGCAGCATTGCAAACAAACCCCCAAAATCCTAGGGGAGAAGGAGCAGAGCACTGACCAGGGAGAGCACAGAGAGGCTGGCTTGGCTACAAGACAGCAGATCTAGAGTTTCCTCAGCAGATGAACATGCAGGCACTCACCCATACCAGCAGGCAGCAGGCTGAAGGGCTGCAGTGCCACTGACCCACTTGGTACAGCACAGCCTGGGTGCTCTGCAATTTGCATGCAATACACAACCAGAAAACCAAGAGTGAGGCAGCTGCTTTCCTACAAAGGGAGCTGATGCAGCAAAACCCAACAGGCCCAAACCAATGGAAGAAGGTTTGTCTCCAAGCCTGGGGCTCAGCAGAGATCCTACTTCTTACTTGTGTGCAGTTGTCAAGGGTGTCTCCACCCAACATCCAGTTTGCTTCAGAGCTCCTAGAACATCTATAGCCCTGGAGCTGTGTGGGTTTGGGGCGGCAGTTTTTTTGGAGTGGTGTGCAGAGATCAGGGGAGAGGGCAGTCTGGAGGAGCTCAGCCTCTAATTCCAGCATCAACAAAAGGAGCAGTTTGATAAAAGTTGGTGATGGACACAACACAAGGCTGCCCAGGTAGGGGGAAGGGGACAGCTGCCAAGGGCATCAGGATGGATTCAAAGTGGCATCAGAAAATCCCTGACTGAGCAATGGAGAAAGTGTCCCTAGGGGCCATCCTGCAAGGCCAGAGCTGGGATCCCAGGTCCCACGCTCAGGTTTCTGTGAAGGTGTAGCGAAGGATGCCATTGACCACATCCAGTGTCTCGTCTCTCTCCAGTACAATGTCATAAGACTCCAGGTACTTTACTCGATGCTCCTCCACCTGCAGGAAGGGGATGGGGGTGAAGGGTTAGCTGCTGCAAATCAGTGCATCCTGCCCCTACACCCAGATCAGAAGAGAAATACAGGCAGTGCTGGGGACAGGTACAAGATCAGCTGCCCTGGAGGAAGCAGGTGGGAGATGGACTCCACTGACTATCCCTAGGGCACAGAGCTTAAAGCAAGCTGTCCTTACAGTTTCCCAATGCAATCTCTCAGAGTTGCCATTGCGGATGACCTCCCTCTAGGAATCACGGGATCACTTATTCCATGGCTCAGTCAGCCCTTTTATCTCAGCTGAGGTGGCTAGGGAGGGCATCAGTGACTATGATGGCTGATCCCATGCGGTAGACACCCACCCATCAAGAACTTGACTGAAGCCCATCAAACCTCTCTCATTCACTTCCAGCATTTCCCTGCACCATGGCACCTCACAGTTCCTCTAATGAACACCTGGGCCATGCCAGGGCTCACACTGGTAGAGTCCGCCTGTTTCCCAGGTCTGGGTCCCTACTCACCTTATCATTCAGGAATCCAATCTTGAGGATATTCTTCACATTGGTGACCCCATCTGCCATGGTGAGGTCTCCCATGGAGTCTCCCAGCAGGATGATACTGGTCTTGGTGCTCAGCTGCTGGAAGTACTCTGTATTGTTTAGGACCGTGTTGTTCTTGTTGTAGGTGTGGATCAGTGGCCTTTTGAAACCTCTTAGGATGCCCTGGGCAGCACAGGACAAACAGATAGGCTAATCACTGGGTGTCTCAGGGCTGAAGGAATGAAAGGTCAACAGCAGCTTTCTTTAGGATGGTAGCTGTCCACCTACCACTGGGCCCTGCTTAAGAGCCACTCTTATATTCAGTGAAGGGCTGCACACAGGGCCAGAACCCTTTGGCACTACTCTATGAACTAGCCAAAGGTGGCAGTGCCCTTTTTCCACCATAGCATTCTCAGGAATTGAGGGCCTATTTCTCAGCAACTCAGGCCCCTTTGTGCACCCAGGGAGGCCTAAAAGGGCTGTAAGGTTGTGCAGAAACAGTTCTCTGGGAATGTCCTTTTGCAGGGCACCTTCCCCAGTTGGCAGAGAACAACATAAGGCTTGAGTATAGGGGCAGAACATGAATACGTGGAAGCCTGGCTGTAGGGGCCCTGCACGGGGCTATTCTCTGCTTCTATAGGACCACAGGAAGCAAAAAATAAATCTGAGCAGTCCTAGGGCCAGCCAGCCCAGCCCCAGAACTCAGGGTTTAAAGCCATCTGACTCTCCCTTCTTCACTGCCCCTGTCTAGCCATAGGGCAAGAACAGAGTCACTGGCAATCAGACCCCAAACAGCTAATGGCAGGAAAGAAAAGTGGCAGGTGGTCAAGACTAAGGCTTTGGTTTCATTAGGAAAACACGAGGCTATTACAAAGCTCACAGAGATTTCCCAGGTCTCAGCATGTTCCAGTGAAAGCAACCTGCTGTGCTGCTTTCCAGGGTTTCCAGGGGGTTGAAGGCCAGACAGGACCATGACCCCTGTTGTTTTGGGCCTCAAACAGTATCCCTAAGCCAATGCTTGAACAGAGAGTAAAAGGAACTCAAAACAGAGGAAAGAACAGCAACCCAGGTTCTATGTATGTGAAATACAAAGGTGAAGGGTTACTTGTATCCTTTTTCCCTATCCTTGTCTGCCTGGCTTTTGGCAGCCAGGATTTTCTCTGATTGTGCATACAGAGAAGGAGAGGAATGGGAGAGGGGGTTACTGCAACACAAATAATAAAGGATCGTTTTTAAGTGATCCTATGGTTAATAATTGAAAGGGCTGCCTTAGCAGCCAGGGATGACGATTCTAATGGAAAAAAAAAATGGCTTTGGACATAATGATGCCCCTTGCTAAATATTCTCCCCTCCCTGGACTCTATGCCAAGGAATTGCTTTTCTCTGCAGAGTCCTGAAAGGTGAAAGGCAAGGAATGCAGCTCACATCGTCATCAAAGTCCATGTAGTTGGACACCACGTTGATGTTTGGGTGGAAAACATTGGCCTGGCGGATAATTTCTTCCAGGATATTGCCCACACCAGCCGAGAAGATGAACAGGGGCACGTTGTTTTTATGAAGCTGATCAAAGAATTCATTGAAACCGTCCCTAAGGGAAGAAGGACGAAAATGCATGGCATACAGTGTCATAGAAGCACCTTTCACCCTAGGGTCACCAGCAAACAGCAAGACTGCAATGTGGTAAGTGCTTTCCTCTCCAAGGCAGGGTCTTCTGCCATGTGCCCCAAGCCACAAGGGAGCTCCTTAACTTATGTACCTCCCTATCAGGCCTTAGCTTTACCAAACAATTTTGCACTGTGGATGAAATCCAGTGCTGCTCTATAGGCCAAGATGAGGCCTCAGGTCTCCAGGGGTTAATCAGGGCATGGACCTTTTACTGATCCTCTGCACTAGGCTGAATTGTGCCCACCAAAATCTTTTTCCTCACAGTACTCAAACTCCCTAAATCCTGTCCCATAAGGCACCAAGCTCTATTTAAAACCTGGGAAAAATGCTCTACAGATGACTGCTCCCACAACTACTCCTCCATCCTGGCCCCAGACAGGAGAGGCTGGATCTCATTTCTGTATTTAGGACCTTCTGTAAATGCTTACAAAGAGTTGGGCAGCTGTGAAAACAGAGGCACAGGAGGAAGACACTTGATTCAGGTCAGAGAGGGAGCCAGTGTTAGAGCTGACATCCCAATTCAGGGGTTCCTGACTGCAGGGTTTTAGACCATGCAGCTTTCTATTGCCAGACACATCAAGATACAGAAGATAAGCAAAAGTCTCCTGATGGTACACAAGCCTGTTCAGCTCAGTGAATCTTCAGGAAGGAATTTAACCCCGAGAGAACAACAGAACAACGTTCCCCAGGTGGAGCACACCTGCTAAATCAACTGGAGATCCAAGTCCAACTAATACTGCTAACAAGGAAGACTTGCTCCAACACCCCCTCTTCTGTGATCTTGGTCAAGTTGCCTGTAAATTACGTAGGGTTGGCAGGCTGGTCAAGTGGTCAATTAATCCATCAAATACTATCAATTGACTTGTCAAAGATTATTTAACCTGTCAAAGAGTATAAAATGTTACCAAAAAACCTACATTTTTATAGTTTTCTTGACAGAAATACGATTTTTTGTTGCTTCCTGACACGTTTCTTAATGGAAATGTGTGCTTTTTCTGTGTATTATTTGGCTCTACTGGCAATTTTTTTTTATTTTTTTTTTTTTTACAATTTTAGACCTATATTTGACAGATCAATTGACTAAACTTAATTTGACCAGTCAAATACCCAACCCTAAAATTACCTACAGGAAACATGGTGCTTTACCTGCCTTAGAGCTGTCAGAGAGCAACTTCCTATAGTAAGACTCATAAGCCAAACATGATCAGGTGGCTGAGGTGCTAGGAGTCCAGTTTCTTAAAACCACCCCCAGCAACCCTGTCCTGCCTGCTGGCCATCTGCTGTCTCTGATCGGCATTCTTGTAAGCTCCTCGGGCCAGCAACCATCACTGTTAAGTTAAGGACAGCATCCACCCCACGGAGGCCCCAATGCTGGCTAGAACTTCTGATGCCACCACAACACAAAACAATAAATACTACTATCAGTGGGACCCTGTAAGTAAGCAAGCATGGGAGTGTCCCCTGCAGATGCTGCAGCACATCAACTGCTACTCTGTGGCATTGCCCCAGAGTTGAAATCCCTGAAGTTACTCAGATGCTAACAGGTGCCTTATCTTGGGCTGTGCAGGTGAGCAGACCCCCAGCCACTTCCACTTTTTGTTATCTGAACCACACAGGAAGCTTCTGTGTTTCCGTAGCTGTGGTTCTCAAGAAAGAGAAAGAGTGGCTTATCTCTAACAGGGCAGCAGGGCTTGCCAGCCACCACCCCTAATGGCAGCTAATGATCCTGCCAGGTTACACTAAGCTGGCTCTGCTGATATACCAGCCAAGCATAAGCAAGGTGGAGATGGTTCTCTACACAGGAAGGACCTGGGTTGCAGGCTGAACAGTTCTTAGAAAGAACACTCAGGCTGCAACTCATGTGGCTGTCTTATTTCTGTTTTGCATAAAGCCAAACTCCCAGCAAGTGGTAATTTTGATCTATCATACATCGGAAGTCCTGTTTGGAAGGGGCTGAGAGATGGATCAGAGTTCTCAAGCATCAGTTTAAGGCTCCTTTTTTTCTTTCTTGCACCCCCAGGTTCTGGATGGCACAAGCAGGAGCATGATGAAGCCCCTCTGCCATGTATTCTCAGAGAAGGGGGGAGAGGACATAAGCCATCCTCAAGTGAGTACCTCAGCATCACCTCCGATTCTTTGACTATCTGGGCAATGTCTCCCTTCAGAATCTTCTGGTGGGATAGGAGGTCATGGGCCCGAGTCCACCTGGAAGCAAATAGCAAAGTGAGCTCCGTCTCCAAGGCAGTCAGGCAGCCTGCATGGAACTGTCCTCAAGGATGGTATAGAACCAACCAAATCATCTCCACAGTAAATAATTGCTTAAACAGAGCTATGACTACCTCTCTGCTTCACACGCGTGGCTTGCTATGGGCAAGCAGCTGCCAGGAGAATGGAAGCTTTTCCTGAGTCCATGCATTTCTTTTGCATTTATCACCCAGGTAACCAGAATGTCAAATACACGTCTAAGACTGGATGTGCTGTGTCCATTGAGGCCTCTTTCCCTAGCACTCCTTGATTCAGTTCCTACTGATCTATTCTCAGTGCCCCGTTATCAGATGAAAAATACCATATTCCCCCCTTGCAAAATCAGGGTGCATATCGCAGAAGCTGAGTTTTTTGGAGCTGAAATGGAAACACGGATGGCAGCTGTAATAGCTGGCCACTTTTCTCCATGCTGGCCATAGGGAAGGTAGGGTGGAGTCAAAAAACAGCCAAAAGTTGCTGCTAATTTGGGAGGAGCTGTGAAAGGATTAAAACTCCAGCTTTTGCTGATGTTGCAGAGTGACTCTGCCTCTGTAATCAGGACTCAGCATGCATGTCTGATCTGGGGGCATTTGGTATGAAAAAAATATGGTAACTTATCTCCCATCATCATATCAGATGCCCAGGGATCCCTTTTAAAATTGGGCATGAGCAGGATAAGTAAGCTGAAACCACAGCTACACCAGGCATGGTGGCACCATCACTCAGATTAAGAATAATTAAACTACATGCCTGAAAGGAATAAGGAGGAATTGGAATTTGCTTGTCAGGCATGAAACCAGGATAATTTCTTGCTGCTGTAAATCTCAAAGGCCCTATTATAGCTTCTGTGCCCTGCTCTCAAAGGCAATGCATTCTCCCAGCTGACTTCTTGTCCTTTTTGTCATTGAACTTATTGGGAAAATTAAACTAGGAGCTGCAAGTTTTCAAATGAGTCTACCTAATGATCAAATCAACTGAGATGTTCTGGACAGCTTATGAAGCCCGAAATGATATCACACTAGGACTGTGACGTAGCAAGGCATTCTGCATAAGAGCCAGTAATTATAATCTTTTCATTCTGAGGCTACAAGCAGGCATTAACTTTGTGCTGCCATAAAAAAAAATTATGACAGTACAAAAGCCAAGTGAACTGACATGAAAACACTCTGTTGCAGTACATGTGCTTATATTTTGTGGCACCAACAAAGGTGATAACAATTTGTGCCACTTTTTTCTGGCTGATTTCTGTTCACTTATGGTAGCAGAGTGTGGGGTGCCAGTGGTGGTCTGGAATCTCCCACCACCCCAGCCAGGAACTCCTTTGGCTTCAAGGGACAGATCCCGGTGGAAAAGGGCCCTGGGTGCCCCACCCAGATTTAGTACATGCACCTACAAGCAGGGAAACCACAACTCTTGGAGCATGGGGGAATCCTACAGCAAAAGGAGAAAAATGCAGTGGGATAATCATTCCCCCAGCACAGATCAGCAAGCGTGGAGTGGGGAACCTTCCCTAGGAGTTCCTCTATTTGCACACGGCCCCTGCCTCAGGGATGGCAGCATAATAGGTGCGCTGGCACCTGACATGCTCTTCTCACTGCTGCCCCTGGGTTGTGGCACCATGTGGAAGAGGAACCCTTAGGGGAGCTCCCCATTTGAAACCCCTGCTGAGGGACTCCTGCACCCCTCAAAAGGGGGGCATATCTGCAAGCAGAGGTTTTCCAGTTGCAGATGCATGCCCCAAGTCAGAGTGGAGCACAGGAGACCCTTTTCTCCACAGATCAAGCTCCTGAAAACCTGGGGGCAGGGGACTGACCCTGGGAGACAACAACCCTGGGGACATCTGTTGGATGTCCATGAAGCAGACCACCTTCTACTACAATGTTTCATGGCACAGCTGATCGTGCTCCAAAGACAACATCTGTTTCCAGCCCAAGAGTTGTTAGCTTTTGCAATATCAGTCACTCACCATTCAACCATAAGCGGGCATTTCTCTTCCAAGGTCCGGTTGGGATCGATTTCAATGGGATAGTAATAGTGCTGCAGATCTTTTAACTGGAACGTTTGACAATTTTCAAAAGAAAGTGCAATAAGTGCAAAGTCTCTAAAAAGTGAACAGAGGATCTGCACATTCACTAAATGCATCACAATTCAAAATCAAGCCTGAAACAGTTTGGTAAGTGAACAGGGGGCTCCCAAAGAGGACAAGGGTTTAATATGGCTTTGAAAGTCCTGCCAACACTGGGCTTGGTTCAGATGCTCTAAACCCAAGTGAAATGTTCCTTCCTTTCTAACATCACTGTTCCACCTGCCCTGAAATAGCCACGATTAGATAAAAGCCAGATAGCAGATTTGTCAAGTTTCCCTTATAGGCTCTGCTGGAAACACTGATATTGGTCAGCTTAGGCCTGACCAGCAAACCTGACTGTTGCATTAACTCTTTATGTAAGCAACACTTGGCATATGAGCCAGATGGGCACTCCAGGCAAAAGATGGGAGGGAGAGCTGGCTATACAAGGTATAGGATAGTCCAGTGCCTGAATGATAAGACTAGAACAGGAACACCCAAAACAGGACCATCCAAGACATTCAAGATACAGATGGAGCACAATACATAATTTGTTTTGATCATTTTATAAAAAGAGAATTGGAAATCAAGGGAATTTTGTAGCAGCCTAAGGGAGCCTATGTGGTGGTGTGCTGACTACCTTGTCACAGGTACAAATAAGTGCCTTAACTCCTGGTAGGCAAAATGTGTTAGGGCTGTAGACAATAAACCTGGCTGAATCTTTGCCACTAAACTAAGCCTGTGGTCATTCTTTAAGACAAGACTGGTGTTGGAATCTCCTGGCTGTGACTTTGTCAGCACTGCAGTTCTTGAGACAACAGTGACAACACATCAATAAAATCCTATGAGGACAACAGCAACAATGACACGCTAATCAGCCTCAATGACATCCCTCATCCCCACAAAGTGCCTGCATCATCTTTGGCTGAACTGTCACTGGAAGCTGGCTGTTTTCTTCTTTGCAAATGGGTGCACATCTCTGTCCCAACACTATGTTCTATTACCTTCTACATGCGGGCCAAGAAAGCAGAAACCTGGCAGGTACAGCAGTATGCAAGCAACAAACTGCACTGTATCCAGAGTTAAAAACGAAAATGCCTTCCCACCCAAAACGTACCTGCTTCTTGCCTTCTTCAGTAATGACTTGACTGTTATCTAAGATATCTGCAAAGACAAAAACAGTCACTTATATGGCCCAGAAATACGCATACCATCTTCTCTGCCATGTAGAAGGACAGGAGGCAGCACTTCCAAAAATAAAGTATTTGAAGCTGGGTACCTAGAATCCCTTAAAAGGGTCTGACTTCTCAAGAGCAGTTACTCTTTCCAGACCCTTTTAGTGCATCAGAGTCTGCGTCCCCACTAAGCACAGAACCCCAAATTTGTAGTCCCCTCTGAAACTCTTTACTGGGCTCCCAGCTTATGTCCTACTGCAAATGCAAAGCAACAATTCAGCTAGGATTCATACAGTCTGAGTAAAAAGTGTACAAGAAGAGAATATTAGCAAGGGACTTGAAGGTAGAAAGGGGATTGGGACTTTCTGGTCACATAAAGGAAGGCTGGAAAGTCAAGAGTGGCAAAGAGGGTGCAGAGGTGAGCTCAGAATGGTGGGGGTCATAGAGGCTGAGGCAGGAGTCAAGTTATATGCAACTCAGAAAGGAAGGACAAAAGTCTGGATTTATGAAGAAAGTGAGGAGGAAGCAGAAGAGAAATGTCTGTGGGAACTGGGGTGGAGATAAGGGCAGTAAATAGGAAGCCAGCCTCTGCAGTGGGTTTTTGGAGAGTTCAGAGCAAGTGAGACAGAAGGAAAAAAAGCTGTCAGCTCAGAGATGGCCAAGACATGGAGCAGAGGAGGAAAGGGGATCAGGATGGATGAACGGAAGAGTTTAGAGAGGTCTTTTGGGTGCAGGGGTGGAGATGAGATGAAAGACATAAGCCTGGAAGACAGAGGTAGGAGGGAGTAAGGAGAAGGGCTGGCAGTAAGGAAGGTGATCTCAGAAGGATCAGTAAGAAACAACTGAGGCATTCAACTCACTGTGCGAAGTAGGGCACCGCTGTCCATTCCATCCAAACCGACTCAGTGTCATGTCAAAGTCAGAAATGACCTGGAGAACACAGGGATGATGGAGAAAAGGACAAAGTAAAAAAGCACACTGCAATTTTAGAGGCACATGGGCAAGGGCTGTTATCTGCAAAGACCTGAGTCTATGGACAGTGCAAAGCACTCACTACTAAAGCAAACCTCCTCCTAGCTAGAAGGCATAGTCTGGCCAGAAGCTCTGAGGTTCTGCTCACAGCTCTGAGAGAAATGCTCTCCTAACTAATGGATAGGCCCCTCCCCATTCTGTGCCTCAGTTTCCCCCATCTGTTCAGCAGGGATGATCCTGCTGATCCACCTCTCAGGCCAGTGTTGGAAGGATGGGTTGATATTTATAGACCCATCCTTCCAACACTGCACTTTCTGTCTGACCTTGGCCAAGTCACTGTGTGATAACAGCTTGTCCCACAGGCGTTGTCGCAATAAATTAAAAGAACACGAGGTACTCAGACACCCTGGGACACACCTTACAGCTGCCAGGTGCTGCAGAAACTAAGCAGGATGTTACCGCTCCCCATAGTCACTGCAATGCAAAACTTCCTGCAGCAAAAGAGGTACCTGCAGTTTGTTTACTCCATCTTTCTTGATGGATGAGATTATCCCCCTCACATGGTCAGGATTTTTCATTCTCACAGTCGTTTTGTCTAGTTCCACAATCTGCAAACAGAGAGCAATTGCCAGGTAAAGCGTGATGCTTAGAGATAGGGTCAAGCTGCAGATGCCAGCACTGCCATGGTTTAAAAACCACTCCCAATATAAACTTGCACTGTAGAGGGCTTTAGGGAAGTCTTCCCCTTGAGCCCCAAAAGCAGACTGAAGAAAACCAACTGCTGAAAGCTGATATGGCAGAGTCTCAAATATTGATTCCAGATCAAACTGACCCTAACGAGCAAACAAACAAGAAATGTCCCTCCTTGTTTTTGGAAAACCCTAAGCAGAAGTACCAGCTGCAAGGGGCTTAGGCTCTGACCCCAAAGCTGCCCCTGTGACATTAAAGAGGCAGGAAGATCCACCTGTATGGACACAGTTGCAAGACTAGGGCCTTACTGAGAGCTTTTGTGGAGAGGTTTGGGGGAGCAGACCCCAGCTGGCTCCCACAGATGCACAGACTCTGCAGGGTGCGCAGGGCCGGGCAGAGACCTGTCAGCTTACAGCACTCACCCTGGGGGAACAGAGATCTGGGCGGCGGGGGGGAGCACGGTGTCGTTTCTACCCAGCCCGTTCGCCAAGCTCTGCGGCGACAAAGCTCTGAGCGACAACATGCTTGGGCCTGGCTCGGAGGCGATCCGCAGCGGAGCCGTGCCCAGCTGGCTGGCCTGGGCCTGGCCAGCAGAAGGTAGCGGCTGGGAGCCCCAAGCCAGCCTCAGAGACCTGGGCAGCAGGGAGGTGTCCCTGGCAATGAGGACTTGCCCCAGCATACGGCCCTCGGGCCACACAAGCGGAGATGGTCCAGCTTTCCCGGCAGGGAGCTTCAGGAAGGGGACCCTCCCGATCCCCCGCAACAAGGGCATCCCTTCCCTCCAGGAGGCCTCCAGAGCCAAGGCTGCCCCCCAGATGCAGAGCTTGTGCTGCGTAGCACAGCTGCTCTGGGCCCATGCCCCGGAGGTTGCCAACCAACGACTCGACTCCCCTCCGCCCCCGCTGCCCTCGCCCTCACCATCCCAGCCGGCTCCTGCTCGCCCCGCGAAAGACCGGGTGCGGGGCCGCGCAGGCGCAAACGCTAGGCGCCCGGGGAGGAGCCGCGGCGCGGGCCGGCCCCTGGCGGGTGCAGAGGAGGAGCTGGCGGAGCGCGCTGCGCGCCGTGGTTTGCAGCGGGATGTAGGCTGAGGGGTGCTGGGGCCGGGCTAAGGGGTCTCACAGGTGGGCACAGCCTCACCACGTGGTCCCCCCGCCCCGGACCCTGCCTCTGGGGACAACAGGGTGGCCCTAGGTCACAGCAATCAGCCGGGCTGATGCTAACTGTCTATCCTAGGGATGCCTGCAGGCAGCTGATAACCAGCAAGGCTCCGCGCCCGATGTCGCCCTGCCCTGCCCTGCCCAGCCCAGCCCAGCCCAGCCCACGCGGAGTCCAAAGGCCCAGCGTGCAGGAGGGGCTGCGCGCCCGGCGGGGCTCTCACAAGGGGCATTGCGGGGGCGTCTAGCTGGGGGTGAGCTGTTCGTAGAGCCCGCGCGCCGAGGCGAGCTAGCTACTGAAACTCTAACCTTATCGCAAACCCATTTCTTTTCCTTTCACCACAGGCCCAGCCCCTTGCAGTGCTACGAGCCTAAAAAAGGCAAGCGGTTGCAGCTAAGTTGCGTTTTCCTTGCAAAACAGTCATGAGAGGAAACTAACAGTTAAAGGCAGGTGGCTCCTCCTTATCAGACCACAAGGTAAACAAAAGAAATACAACTGTGCTGCAGTCCGAATGGCTTGTGACACCACCCTGCAAACCACGTGGTTTTTAAAAAGCATTCTGTAATTTTAGTGATTTCCATGTAAAGACTGGAAGAACTTTCTAAGCCACACTTAAGCCTCACAAGTCCTTCCTTGCATGATTGTCTCTCACTGCCCCTTTTACCAGCAGCCATGCTGAGCAACAGGGAACAAAAAGCTATCTAAAACAGGAAGTCATTTATCAAATTTATCTAAAACTAGAAACAATTTATCTGAAACCAACGCCAGCAGCAACATGAGGAGCTGCCTCATTCTTGCTCAAGTCCCTCAGGTCTGCCCTTGTGTAGCCTCCTGCTCTTTATCCAAACAAGCGATGCATGAGACCCAGGCATAAAAGCAGCAGACTGCATTGAGTTACTGGCGGCTGTATGAATAGCCTTGAGCAAGTCCTTCAGGCAGTCTGTGCCTCAGCTTTTCCCTGTGCAGTGGGTGTAAGAGCTTAAGAAGCATCCCCTTAAAGTCGATGGTATCTGTGAAAAATCATATTAGTAAATCTAAATAAACTGGACCTGATTATGCTCAGAGAAGCAAAAGCGCAATAAAACATCAAACTTATTAGGAATTCCAGGTGCAATGTACCAGTGCTGCCAGGAAGGCTCATTAACTGGGCAAGGACATGATTGTCAAGCTTCAGCGTTGCTTGCAGCGCAGGTTCTAGAGCCCAACAGTGATCTCATCATCAGACAGGTTCTGGAACTGCCAGATGAAGCACACGTTCTAGAGAAGATGTAGGAGGGCAAAGGAAAAAGCCCTGTAGCACCTCAGAGGGAAGCTGCTTCCACTGTCTCCAGGCTTACGGACATGGATGACACCTCCACTTCAGTGGGGTACTCCCACCCCCACATGGAGAGGAAGATGAGCGCGATGGCTTGCACGGTCTTCAACGAACTTCGACTCGAAGGGAAACTCTGTGACGTAGTCATCAAAGTCAATGGTTTTGAGTTCAATGCTCACAAGAACATCCTATGTAGCTGCAGTTCGTATTTTAGGTCAGTGCTTGAATTGAGCGGAAAAAGGAAGCAGGGACAATTACTGCTTTCTTGTCTATTACATAGCAGTAATTATTTGAAGGTAGGTTTGGCACTAGTGAAAGCTCTGGAACTGGCATCCATTGCTTATCCATAGCCCAAATACTGGCCTGGACACCAACATTAACCCACGGTCAAATGTTTAATCACACCCTAAGAATCTGGTGTTCATCTGTCCACAGAGCAGGCACAACATGGGAAGAGGCAATGCCATCCACTGCCCTGCCAGCATGCACTAATCCTCCCATTTAAATCAGAGCTTTGAGTTTCCATGCTCAATTATTTTTCATTGTCCCTATTGTAACAAGGCAGTCAGTCATTCAGTGGCTACTTGCACATGGTTTGAGATCCTAGCTCATTTGAAACATGCCAAAAAAGCAAGTGACACTTTAGTTGCTTTCTGTACTGCCACTGCTAATTCACTGAGCTAATCCTCCTGAGTTTGTTATCCCCTGTATTATAGTTCGGGAGGAAAAAGGGATATATAATAAAACAGTGGATCAGGTATTCTTGGTTTTTTTTTCCCTCCAAGAACTGTTTCTTTTTCCAGGGCTTTGTTTACCAGTGGCTGGAACAACACGGAGAAGAGAGTGTACAACATTCCTGGCATTTCACCTGATATGATGAAGCTAATTATCGAGTATGCCTACACTAGGACAGTTCCAGTCACTGCTGACAATGTGGAGAGGTTGCTTGCTGCAGCCGACCAGTTCAACATCATGGGCATTGTCAGGGGGTGCTGTGAATTCTTAAAATCTCAGCTGTGCTTGGAAAATTGCATTGGCATCTGCAAGTTTACAGAGTACTACCACTGCCCTGACTTGCGGCAAACTGCCTACATGTTCATCCTGCACAACTTTGAGGAGATGGTAAAGGTGTCTAATGAGTTTCTAGAGCTCTCGGTCAATGAGTTTAAAGACATCATTGAGAAGGATGAACTCAATGTGAAACAGGAAGATGCAGTGTTTGAGGCCATTCTGAAATGGATTTCCCATGATCCTCAAAATAGGAAGCAGTACATTTCAGTCTTGCTACCAAAGGTTAGTTTTACTAATTTGGTTTTCCTTTTCCTTCCCAAGTGGCACTAAAAGGGGTTAAAGCAGCGATTTTGTTAAGTGTGCAAACATGATTCACAGGATTAACCCAGAGTTTTCGCAAAGGAGCCCATAGAGTTGAAGACATCCTGACCTGTTGCGATCCTTCTGAGTTTTTTGGAACAGAAGAATTGCCTTATTATTGTTCTGTAATCAAACAAAAAAGCGTGAAAATTAAGTGCGTATTCTAAGAGATGCCTTGAATCTAAAAAGATTGAGAACCACTGGGCTACAGTGGTTTGGATTTAAGTTAGTTTCTTTCAATGTTCCAGAAAAAGGTAGCTTAGGTAACAAAAACACAATTTTGTTTCCCTGCATTGTGTGGGACCCAGTCTGGTAATCAGGTCCCTGTGGGCAAGCCCATGCAGAGCACTTCAGAGCCCCACACAAGCATCTGTTTCCTCTGATAAAGCTTGAAACTGAAAGAAGGTTGGGGGTTTGAACAGGGACAGCAACAAATTACCATGAAGTCCTGACTCTTCTATCATGAAAGGCTGGTCATTGCTTTCAGTTTAGAAGTTGGCTTATCTAAGAACTCTAACATCCAGGAAATCCAAGTGCTTACTCAGATCATCCTGAAATGTGCTGTGCCTTCTGGATATGCTAGGTAGGGCAAGAGGTCCAAACCTAAGGTCTTTAGAACCAGGGGCTGTTTAGAAACAGCCACCTAAAATTACACATTTTACAAAATAGATCACTCTTATGGGAAACAGAAACATTCCAGATCTATAGCAGCATATGTGAACACCCCAGTCTTCAATATATTGTCACCCCTGCCTGCATGTAGTAGGGCATTGGTATTGTCCCCATTTTATAGATGGGGAATCTGAGGCACAGAGACAGCATGGACTTCCTTTAGATCACACACAAAACATGTTGCAGAGCTGGGAATTAGATCCATGTCTCCGGTCTGAAGCACTAAGCCTTCCTATCTTTCTTTAAGGGAGGGGCATTGAGGAGGGGACACCAGGCAGTGCTGAGCAGGTAGAGAGGCAGGAGATGATGTAGGGGCAGCAAGACGCCCCATGAGCAGCCAATGCACTGTTTGATTGAGTCAGCCATGGGCAGGACCCAGAGGCAGTGGGGCAGAGGTATACACAGTGTGTTGTTCTTCTTAAAAAAAATACCAAGGAAATTCAAAATGTTGACACAGAGTTAAGGTTACAGCTGGTGTGCTGTTGGCACAGTGGGGCACCAGTCAGAGAGACAAAGTGATGGCTGTGTTGGAGATGTGGCATGTACCTTAACTTGGTATTTCCTGTTTTTCAAGGGTTTAAAAGCACTAAGCACTGCCAATAACTTTAACTCTGTGTTAACAGACTTCCTGGGTATGTTATTAGATGTGCAGAGGCAGAGAATAGTAAGGGAAGTTTGTATAGGGTTAGACTGTACATAGAAGCACCATGTCAGAGAGACAACAATCCCTCTTTGAATTAGAGGTATATCCACACTTTCAGTATCACCACTCAGAGCTTGACTGTCCTATAAAAGATATGAACAAACTAAGGATGCTAACACTGAAGGCTGCAGAGGAACTGAGACTGCTGAAAATATAAAAGAATGTTATCTATATAACTGGTAAACAATGACTGAAGAGGGGAGATGATGATGAAAGAAAGCACTTACCACAGTGAATTAATATTTAGCACAAAAGTCGCGAGTGAGGACAGGTGAACGTTAAAGGCCTCTTCGGTCAAGAAACAGTCTTCCAGCTGACTCAGGAAAACCTCCATGACTTGAGATTCAAAGGTGGGGCACGACTCATAGAATGAGTTAGAATATCTGCTATGTTCCTCTATAAAACACTGCAGGAAATATTCTTCCTTCCCACAAAATTAAACTTTTGAAAAATGATCCCATCCCAGATTGGGACAAAAAATTGATGTTAAAGAATCTGTGCACTAAAAATCTGAAAAAGGGCAATGTTTCAATTTTCTAGTTTGAAACAAAACAAAAACAATTAGCATGAGCTAACATTTAGAAAAAATCTATGGGAGGCCTCATACAGGAAATCTGAAGTGTCAAATAAACACGTAACGTTCAAACAATTTCAAAGCTTCTACATGAATAGCAAAAATCAGTTGAAACAAATCCCTTCCCTATTAACAATTTCAGTGCTGATGTAAACACAGCAAGTTGGAATATTACTAAACAGCCTCAGGTATCTGTTTCTGCAAACAGCTAGTAAAACAGCAACAGCCTTTGGTTAGTGTCAAAGCTGAGCCCAGTTTGAAGCTGTGACTGTGAGGGCCTATACAGCAATGTATCTCATTATCAAGCCTCTAAACCAGTCAATCTTTTCTGGATTCTTCTCCAGTCTCAGAGTCCTTGTTTTATCTTCTTTGACATCAAAACTATTTAGAGCCAACATGTCCATGTCCAAAAGATACCCAGGTACAGCTCTCCTAACTTCCCTTTACCTTTGCAGGTTCGCCTGGCATTGATGCACGCTGAGTATTTCATGAATAACGTTAAAATGCATGATTATGTGAAGGACAGCGAGGAGTGCAAGCCTGTCATCATAAATGCACTAAAAGCCATGTATGATCTCAACATGAATGGCCCTTCTAGTTCTGATTTCACCAACCCACTGACTAGGCCTCGCCTGCCTTATGCAATTTTGTTTGCTATTGGTGGCTGGAGTGGGGGAAGCCCAACCAATGCCATTGAAACATACGATGCCCGTGCAGACAGATGGGTGAATGTCACGTGTCAGCAAGAAAGCCCCCGAGCATACCATGGCGCTGCTTATTTAAAAGGGTATGTCTATATCATTGGAGGATTTGACAGTGTGGATTATTTTAACAGCGTCAAACGGTTTGACCCACTTAAGAAAATGTGGCATCAGGTTGCTCCCATGCACTCGAGACGTTGTTATGTCAGTGTCACCGTCCTCAACAACTTCATCTACGCCATGGGAGGGTTTGATGGCTACGTGCGTCTCAACACAGCAGAACGGTATGAGCCAGAGACAAACCAGTGGACGTTGATTGCACCCATGCATGAACAGAGAAGTGACGCTAGTGCGACCACGCTGTATGGAAAGGTAAAAGGGATGGAATACAGCTGTGACCCTAGCATCCCCTCTGGTGAGCAGGGTTGAGTCTTTTGCATGCTCTACTAAACTGAAGACAAGAGCCTTGCCCTTTCTTATTTGTATTGAGGCAGGGCAGCCCTCAGCTAAGCACAGGTTTCACTTTGTACCAGGCATGGGGTGGGCAATCATTTGGACTGGAAGACCACTTAAGGAGTTTTGATGAGTTATTGCAGGCTGGAGAATGGGAAGAGGGGAAGCAACTGATCCTATCTGGCCCCAGGCTCATCTACCCCACACCCACCAGTGGGGGTGCCAAATGGAGTGGATAGGCGGCCTCATCCTATCTGCCGAGCTGAGTGCGCCCTCCCTGTGGGGGTCCTGGGCTGTTTCCATGGAGACCCCTGCCCAACCCATCTGGTGCCCCTGGTGGTGGGTGCAGGGCAGACAGTGGGGTGCTCAGGCAGTGGGGCCGGGTCTGGCAGCACTGGTGGAGACATTAGCAGGGGGATGCCAAGAAGTCCAGTCTCTGCCCCAGCTCCGCCACATGCCCAGGCTGTCCCACCTTGTGCTTCCAGCTGAGGCTAAAGAACATGCTGTGAGGCAGATAGAATCCCTTGGCAGGCTAGATCTGGCCTGCAGGCCATATTTTGCCCACCCCTGTACCAGACTTTTTCTGCACAGCTACTACTGTGAGCAGTGGTTTCCAACTAAGGTGCCACAACACCCAGTCAGGGGTGCCATGGCACAGGCACGGCCAGATGGAAATGCCTAGGCACCTCTGTTTCTGGGAATAGCATGCACGGCTGAACCAGGAAGGACTACAGCAAGAGTGACCACCCCTGCCTGTGGTAGGTTTATCAGATAACCCTAATGCAGGCAGCAGCACCATAGCTAGGGTGGGGCAAGGACACTAGCCCCAGGTACTAATTTGGAGGGTTTACCAGAATAGCAGACCCAAGGGAGCTTGTGCTCCAACAGCCACAACAGGGTGGGTGTACAGAAACAGCCCCAGCCAGGCAGGGGAGCCAGCCCCAGCAGCAGCCACAGCTACTATCAGGTAAGACCTTTCTGGGCTAGACCCCATTCCCCCCGCTGTCTACCCCTCTGTGCTCATGTTTGGCACAACACATCCATTCCCCTTCCTTCCATCTCTTACCAGGGTGAAAAAAAATCATTAGTTATGTCTTTGGTCTGAGAAGCAGTTTCATCTGCTAGCAATGGCAACAGGACCTTGGTTGAGAATCACTGTGGTAAGCTGAGGCAACACAACAGTGGTTCTCAGCTGGGGTGCCAGAAAAGTAATGGAGTGCTGCCTGGAAAAAGATAGAGAACCACTGACCTAGAGCTTTACAATCTAAAAAAAAAAAGAAAAAAAAGAGGGTTGTAAGGGTGGAAACAGAGGAAGAGGAGAGGGACGTGACCTGTCACACAGTGGGTCAGTGGCAATCAAGAATAGAACCCAGTGCCTCACCCAACCTCCTGGGCAGAGCAAAATCCCACTCTTGATCAGTGTGTGTATGTGCATGTACACACACACAACTCCTTTTGATTTCACGAGTTGTAAGTACATGTAAGCCAAGGACAGGAATTGGCCTTTGCTTTTTAAATTTTCATCTCTAGGCCACTAAAAATGTCAGTCTAGGGAAAATGACAAGTTTTAGCATTACAAGAAAACAGAAAGCCAAAAGGTACCTTTTGCCACAGTTCCATCTCTGAATGTAGTTGATGACTTGGGTATTTTGAACATGATACAAGCACTCTCCCTGATACCAAGCATTCATCTTTAGGGTAGAATACCCAATAGCCAAGTCCATCTCTTTATCTTTCTCTAAAACAAATTCCAACTGGTTATATTGATTTTTTTAATGTTTTTAGTCAAAATTTATTCCATGGAGTTATTTATTTTTTTAAAATCTATTATTAGGACAACCACCTTTCACATTTAAAAACCAGGCAGACACAAAAAAAGTTTGTTGGTGCTGTTGTTAAGTGACATACATGTAGCAAAAGGATTTTATTCTTTAGGACTGTAAGCTGTACTGAAACCAGGTTAGATGCAATATGGGACTTCAAATCAGAACCAGTACAGTTCTCCAGTGTCACTTTACAACCTGTCTCCAACTTACACTGTAAATGTTGGGATGGGCATTGGAAATAAAATGTGTGATGTATTTTGAAAAGCTTGGAGAGGAGCTTTTGAAGGGAAAAGGGCAATAGATGCTCCCACTGAGCTGGTGACCAACTGACTTGTGTTTGCCCTTCCCTACTTCACACATTCCTCTTTAGACCTTGGGGATACAGACACAGACCTGTCTAAGAACAAGTGTTGGGCTGCCACAGTAATGAGCCTATCTCATCTGGCAGGGTTGGATGGGATGCACCCTAGAGTCCTGAAGGAATTGGCTGAAGTAATTTCAGAGCCATTAGCTATCATCCTTGGGAACTCATGGAGATCAGGTGAGGCCCCAGATACTTGGAAAAGGGAAAATATAATTCCTGTCTATAAGAAAAGGAAGAATGCAGGCATGGAGCATTGTAGACAGGTCAGTGTGACCTCAGTATCTGGAAAAATCAGAGCAGGTCCTCCAGGAATCTACTGTGAAATACCTAGAGAACAAGGTTGAATAGTCAGCAGGGATTCACCAAGAACAAGTCATGCCTGACCAATCTGATTTCTTTCTATGATAAGGTTACAGGCTCTGTAGATGAAGGCAGTGGATGTCATATACTTTGTCAAAAGCCTTGCTAAAGTCTCCCCAGCATTCCCATTAGATCAAAGTACTATAAGGTGATATATAACTGGTTAGGTCATAGTACTCAGTGAGTAATCATCAGTGCCTCAATGTCTAGATGGGAAGAAGTATCAAGTGAGATTCCCCAGGGCTCTGTCCTAGGTTCGGTATTGTTTAATATAATCATTCATTATTTGGGTGATAGACTGAATCCAGGCTTAGCAAATTTTTAGATTATACCAAATTAGATGGAGTTGCAGACACCCTGGAGGGTAGGCCTAGGCTCCAGAACCACCTGGACAGATTGGAAAATTGGTTTGCAATCAATTAGATATTAGATGAGATTCAACAAAGACAAATGCTCCGTCTTCCACCTGGTATTGAATAATTGCATGCACAAAACCAGACTAGGGAACAACTGGCTATGCTACAGTACCGCAGAGAAGGAACTGGGGGTTACAGTAGACCATAAGCTGAATGAGCCAATAGCATGCTCTTGTTGCAAAAAAAGGCCAACAGTATACTGGGTTATATTAACAGGACTGTCACTTGCAAGTCATGATAAGTGATTCTTCTGCTCTATACAGCACTGGAAAGGCCTCATCTGGAGTACTGTGTCCAATTTTGAGTCTCACACTTCAAGAAAGGTGTGGACAGACTGGAAAGGGTTCAGTGGCGAGCAACACAAATTATTAGAGGTCTGGAAGGCATGACTTAAAGAAAGACTAAAATGAAGTGGGTTTATTTAGTCTGAAAAAAAAAGAAGACTGAGGGGGAGATGTGGTTTTCAAACAGTCTTCAAATACCTGAAAGGTAATTAATTATAGAGAATAGAGTTGGGCTTTGCTCTGTATCCATAGGGAATGGGACTAACAATGGCCTCAAGCTGGAGCAGAGGAAATTTGGGTTAGATTTTAGAAGGAACATTCTGACTTTGAGCATGGTCAAACATTGGAACAAGCTATTTGGAGAAGTTGTGGAATCTCTACCCTTGGAAATTTTCAAGAGTAGACTGGACAGACACTTGGTTGAGATGGTATAATTAGGGATGATCCTGCCTTGAGCAGAGGGCTGGACTAGCTGACCACATGAGGTCCCTTCCAGTCCCATCTTCTTATCATTTTATGGTCCTAAATGCAAAAGCACTTGAGTCTCTTATTATCACTCTTGAGTTGATAATGCTCCCTTCAGCCAGGGGAATACACAGTGCTTCTGAAAACCTTCCAGCTCTAGAAATAAAATACCTAAATTCAATTCCCCAGGTCATAGATGCACTTGTATTAATCCAAATATAGTGAAATAGGCTGGGTCTACCCCCACTCCAGTGGCATGGACACTGGGGTGAGCAGCTTCAAGCCCAAGGTCAAAAGCTGAAGGTCATAGAAGTGCTCACAATGCTGCCTTGTTGGATTCCAACAAATCTGAGAATTCTACTAAATACCTTGTCCCTAAGGACATGAGCCAGGAAAGGGCTAGATCTAAACAAAATGGTTTCAAAACCACTTTTACCCAGCAATAAGAATTATTATCTTTTTGTTTTTTTCTAAACAGGTATACATATGTGGTGGGTTCAATGGCAATGAATGCCTATTTACAGCTGAAGCGTATGATGCTAAGACAAATCAGTGGACTCTCATAGCACCAATGAGAAGCAGAAGAAGTGGAATAGGAGTGATTGCTTATGGAGAACATGTGTATGCGGTAAGGTGGCTGCCAGTACAGCTTTTAGACTTGTAGCAAACTGAGGCAACAATATAGGAGATTTTAGAGCAAACTGTTGAATTAAACAGTAGCATGTCAACAGGACCAGATGATATTCACCTGAAATTTGAAGGAACTTAAATGCAGAATTGCAGAACTGTTGGCAATAGTTACAAATGGGCTCCGTCCCAGAGGACTGGCAGGTTGCTAACATAATGCCCATCTTCAAAAGACTCCAGAGGTGATCCTAGAAACTATATATTCCAGTAAGCCTCACTTCTATATCTGGCAAGTTGGTACAGTCTACAATCAAGAATAAAACTAGCAGTCACCTTAACAAATATGAAATGCTGGAGAAGTCATGGCTTTTGTAAAGGGAAACCCTGCCTTATCACCCTGCTGGAGTTTTTTGAAGGTGTTAACAAGCATGTGGATAAGGGGAATTCAGCTGATAATGTATTTCAAAAAAGCTCAACAGGGTCCTTCACTAAACTCTTAAAAAATTGAGTGGCCAAAGGATTGCATGGAAGGACCTTTCATTGATCAAACTTTAAACTGGTTTTTAAACTGGTTTTTAAACTGGTTAAAATGTAGGAAACAAAACGTACGGCTAAGTGGTCATTTTTTAAGATGGAAGAAGATCAACAGTAATGTTTCTCAGGGATCTATGCTGGGGCCAATTTTGTTCAGCATTTTCTTAAGTGACCTGGAAAAGGGAGTAGACAGTGAGATCAGTCAGCAGATGACACTAAATTATTCTGGGTAGTCAAATCCCAAGATGATGGTAAGGAGCTGCAGAAACATCTCATACAATGTGGTGATGAGCCCTTGGCCCAGCTGTATGTGCATTCGTGGTTGTCTGGCCAGGTGCCGGGGGACTGGAAACTGGCTAATGTGGTCCCAATTTTCAAGAAAGGGAGGAAGGAGGACCCAAGTTACTGTAGGCCTGTAAGTCTCACCTTGGTGCTCGGGAAGATCTTGGAGAGAATCATCAAGGAGCACATCTGTGGGGGACCAGCAGGGGAGATCATACTCAGGGGCAACCAGCATGGGTTCATCAAAGGCAGGTCCTGATTGCCTTTTATGACCAAGTAACTAAATCCTTGGATGATGGTGTCACCATGGACGTAGTCTTTCTAGAGGCGGCCTTTCACACTGTCTCTCACCCCATCCTCATCAATAAATTAAGCGACTGTGGTATTGATGCCTACACAGTTGGATGGGTAAAAAATTGGCTGATGGGGTGCACCCAGAGAGTAGTGGTGGATGGGTTGTACTTAACCAGTTGAGATGTGAGTAGTGGGGTTCCCCAGGGCTTGGTCCTTGGGCCCGCACTGTTTAACATCTTCATTAGCAACTTGGACAAGGGGGTGGAAAACATGCTGTCCAAGTTTGCTGATGACAGTAAGATGTGGGGCAAGGTGGGCACACTGGAAGGGAGCGAGAGGCTGCAAATAGATTTAGAGACAGACTACAGAAGTGGGCAGATGAGAATAGGATGGGGTTCAACATAGACAAATGCAGGATGCTGCACCTGGGAAGGAATCCACAGCATACATACAGGCTGGGGAGTTCCCTTCTTGAAAGCACAGAGGCAGAAAGGGATCTTGGAGTCATTACCGACTCCCAAGATGAACATGGGCTGCCAATGCCAGATGCAGCCAGCAAGGCCAGCCATACCTTGTCATGCATCCAAAGGTGCATTTCAAGCAGTCCAGAGAGATGATACTCCCCCCTCTATGCAACTTTGGTCAGGCCACAGTTGGAGTACTGCGTCCAGTACTGGGCACCACGCTTCAAAAGGGATGTGGCCAGCCTGGACAGGGTTCAGAGGAGGGCCACCCACTTGGTGAGAGGGCAGCAGGACAGGTCCTACGAGGAGAGACTGAGGGACCTGAACCTGTTCAGCCTCAGCAAGAGGAGGCTGAGGGGGGACCTGGTAGCTGCCTACAAACTCATCAGGGGAGATC